>QUOP01000159.1:0-44185 GCA_003675405.1 Hericium coralloides | reverse complement strand
TCATATATGCCTGCCTGCTTACATGCTTACCTGCCCATCCACATGCCTGCACCCTACATCTCTGCATGCCCTCCCTTATATACAAGATAGGTTAGAATAGTATAGATTAGAGTATTTAGGTTTTTTGTAGTTAATGTGAAAATGAGATAATGAATGTTCTGATTTATTAAAATTGTGTGAAATAAATTGCTAACATCAGTAGTCTATGCTTAAGATTGTAGAACTACTATAGCAAGTTTGGTTACTACAATAGAAACATCTTCACTACAGGTCACTATAGAAGCCACCGTAGAAGAGGGGGTTCCTACGAGTACTATGGGTACTATGAGAGCTACAGGTAGCTACTGTAGACTACAGATTGCTACTGTAGCTAATGGTAGCAACTTTGGTTTTTTCAGATGTATACATGAGATGGCATGGATATAGAAGAGACAGCATAGATGCACAGAAGTCAATGTAGACATGAGGAAAATGATACAGGCATGAAGAGATGATGCAGGCATATGGGAGGTGACACAGACATGTGCGAGGCATGCGAGACATAGTGCAAACATGTGAAAGGCAGTGTGGGCATATGAGAGATAGCACTAGTGTGTATGAGTAAGAGGATACTGACATGCAAGCAAGGCAATACCAACATGGGCAAGGCAATACAGGCACATAAGAGACAACGGAGGCATGTACAAGGCAGCAGGGGCCATGTGGGAGATAGCAGGGGCACACATAAGGCAGCACAGGTCTGATGAGGATGGCAGCAGTGCACAGCAATCTTGAGAGGTCATCAAACAAATGTATTACAATTTCACGATATATGTTATCCAAGACTCTGTTTTCATTATGCAAAAAAATGAGAAGCAAGTTTACTCATCTATGCATCTTCATGAAAAAAAAATAAAAGGAATTATCTTGCCATGTGAAGCATCAGCCCTCTTCCCCCAAGTTGTGTAGGTCCAAACTCACTTGAGGGAAGAGGGCCGATGCTTCACACGGCAAAACGATTCCTTTTATTTTTTCCTATCAAGGTGCATAAATGAGTAAACTTGCTTTATCTGAGAAATTTGCCAGAGCTATATATGACTATATTGGCTACATAGCTTTAATAGCTTGATAGCTGTCTCCTTTTTTTCATAGCTCTATATAGCTTAAGGGTCAAATATATAGAGCTATAGAGCCAAATAGGACAGCTATGAAGAGCTATTATAGCTATCATAGCTACCTTATGAGTATAAGACATAGGTATCATAGTATAAGGTAGTTATAGACACTATATCTACTATATAGAATATTATATGTATGCTAGTCATGCCATAGACTATATGTATACTATTCATATGATGGGCAATTATCAAGGCTATGTCAACTTTTTGTACTATATTTTATATGTGAGTTGTGGCCATGCATGTTAGCCATGGCCACATACAGTCCTGCCATATTACAAGCAGATGCTGCACCTCATGTGTGGATGTCTTACCTGCCATATGTCCCCTCTGTCTGCCATACATCTCCTGTGCCACCTGCCCACATGCTGTATCTTGCACATAGGCTTGTTGCCCTATGTATCACATGTCTACCATTCCATATGCCTGTATATGTCAGCTGTGGTCATACACAGTCTGGCTACCCTGTGCACAGATGTTATATGAGATGCATAGACATGCTGCCTGCTGTTGTATCCTCCACACTCTTGCCTGTGCATTGTGTATCACATACAGGCCCACCTCCCATGTACACACTCTCATGCCTTGCATACAGGGTGGCCATCTTGCATGCCCTGTACCACATGTAGTAGCCCTGGTCAACACCTTGTATATGCCCTACTGTACCTTGTGCCACACATGCTCTTGGTGTTGTGCAAATTTTGATATCTTATTTATTTCATCTTTAGTATTGTAGGTTTTTACTTATTCTCCCTTGGCTTAGGATATCCATGCTTGAATATATTTCTGGGTCTAAGTATGGTATAATAGGCTTCATAGTAGTGATAACAATCCTATGATATTAGTAGGTTACATCAAAAGTCACTGTATTGTGTGGCAAATTATCAAATCCTGATAATATATCCTCAAACTCACATTGCCTTCCAATAGTTGCTCCATCATAATACTATACTGAATCTCTTTTCCCAACTTAAATATGGCAGGTCACCTGCAATTGCACTCATGTTGAGCCCTATTGATAATATCTACCATATGTTTTCTTCATACATCCTGTAAATCTTTGATACAAAACCGAGTTTTTTATCATTTAATTCAAGATTTTTAATTGAAAAAATTTATTGCATGTAATATTGTATCATAAATGTTTGAAATTTAGTTGTGAAGCATTAAATACATTTATTATAAATTAAAAGATAAGAACAAATAAAATGTCCAGAGGTGGAATTGAACCTACAACCTCATCAGACTAAGCCAGCCGTTAAGAGGTATGTGGCTGTGCTCAACCATGGTATGGCCGTACCATGGTCCTGAGAACTGATTACATAATCAACACTCGGTTTTGAAGTGCAACATCTCTCTGTTAGACTTTTCTTTAGATAGTTGTTGAAGCCAGTGGTGCCTCTACCAGTGGCTGCAACACTTTCAGACTACTCTTCTCCATCCTCTGCAGTGAGGGAATATACGCTCAGACCGAGAGAAGGTGTCTACCTGATGGCTGTGGCAGTCATTCTGTACGTATCTCTCTATAATGAAGTAGCAGACTGATTCTCTTATAGCTTAGTCAATACTGTAGTATGAATCTAGGTGAGAAAACACTTATTGAAAATAGATTAACAATAGCTTTCAAATGATGGCCTATTTATTATGACAGCACAATCATATAGTGAGCTATTAGACTATGTTTTTGATAATGTGATGGACTAATTTCTTTATAGCTCTGTCAATATTGCACCAACTATAATGCATGAGGGCTTGTTGGAACCGGATTTACAATAGCTTTCAGACGAGCCTAAGAGAGCTGTGATACGTACAATATATCCCAAGATATGGCCAAAACATGTTATGCCATATCATCCAGGAGATCTTGCTGTTGCGTGGCGCTACCTTGTCCTATCCACATGTATGTAGGCTTATTAGAAAGGTATGAATCAGAGCTTTCCAAAACTGCTAAAACGTCATCGATACATACTATATTGACCAAGATATGACAAATTCGCTAAAAGGTGAATTTTGCTTTACCAGAAGGAGAGAATGTCTTGCTGCGGACCAACAGCTGGTTGGATCGACTTGTATGTAGGCTTGTTCGAAAGCTATGAATCATAGCTTTCTAACAGTATAGTATGCAACACTATAACACTACTGGTTGTTGAGATACCAGACAGTATTGTTTTGCTAATGTGGTACATAAACTGAAGGATATCCCTTTTTCTAGTGATACGATTTCTGTATTCTAAATTATGTTGGAAATGTGTGACTCGACTCGTCTGAATGCAATTTACTGTTTGTCTATTGATAGCTTCGTTGTGGAGCTACAAAGCAATCATGGTTCCTAGGGGGGAATCACAGAAACAATTCGCATTCTGCGAGTTCTTCACCAATTGAGACACACAAGGTATCAGTAGAAAGTTATGAATAGGTAGATTCCGACGCATTTGAGAACGAGTAAATCGGTGGAGAATTGACTGAGGTAGCTGGGATTCAAACATTTTAGGGGGAAAACCAAAGAAATGCTTCGCATTCTGCAAGTTCTGCACCGATCCTCACACAAAAAGACATGGCTAAAATGCATTGACGAGTAGATTCAGATGCCCACTTTAGAACCGAGTAAATTGGTGAAGAATTGATCAAGTTAGCTTGGATTCAAACTTCTTAGGGGGAACACAAAGAAATGCTTCGCATTCTGCGAGCTCTTGACCGATTGAGAATGTGTGAGGTATGGCTAGAAAGCTACAAATGTGTAGATTTAGATGCATTTAAGAACGAGTAAATCGGTGGAGTATGACTGAGTTAGCTTGGTTTCAAGTATTAAATAGGGGGCGGAGGAATACTGGAATTCATTGCACTATGTGAGTTCTGCATGGATCATGATGCAAAAAATACTGCTAGAAAGCAATAAATGAGTAGATTCAGATGCATTTGAGAACAGGTGAATTGGTTGAGAACTGATCAAGTTACATTAACACAAATGTAAACAAAAGTCCGGCCAGAGCTGGAGTTGAACCTGCAAACAAGCCAACTGCCAAATGGGGGTAGGGGGTCGTTCAAGGTGTCGTTTTTGATAGAAAAACCCGGTATAGAGTAAACGATTCTAAGGAATCGTAATCACACCATCCTTTTGGCCCACATCACTTCTACCAACAGTCAAAGCAGATACAGTTATGGGAATGTCCACACCATTGCTTTTCATGGTAATTTCTTCTGGCACTATGACCCAGACACCATGCCACAGCTTTTACCATCAGCCTAAGCCATATTTGCTTTGCTGTCCACTCTGTCTTGCTTCGCCATTTGTCAAGATGATCTACAGTGTGAAGAGATCAAGATAGTTGCAAAGATGTGTCAAGAGTTGGATAGCAGAAGAGCTGTCACAGTCTGTCTCATTAACTTGCAAGATAAAATTGTTGAAGTGAGTCTCACCCCTTTTACCTTGATATATTAGAGTTCTGATTGTGTATTAGGACAGATTTTATCAGAACAACCCTTGGGATGATCTGGATGACTGGAAAGAAGTCATGTTGCTCTTTGGCAACATCAAACAACTCATTCTTTCTACCTTTTGGCTTTTCTCTCATTGGCCTGCAGATCATGATCTACCTGATGAAGATGAAGACTTGGATGAAGAGACGTTGCATACAAGCGAGATAGAAGAGGCAATGGTGACTGCTATGGGCCCACCATTTACCCTTTTCCAAAAAACAGGTTTTGGGCAAATCCCTTTTTTCCAACTTTTCCAGGCAAAAAAAAAGAGGGTTGGGGGCGGGGGGAAAAAAAAAAATCCCCCCCCCCCGGCCGGTGTCCCTGGTAGGTGCAAGTGGATAGGTGGATGGGCCAGCAGATGAGTGGGCAAGCAAGCAAGCAGTTGGATGGGCAAGCAAGTAGGCAGGTGGGCAGGTGAGCGAGCAGGTGGATGGGTGGGCAAGCGTGTAAGTAGGCAGGTAGGTGTGCATGTCAGCACTAAAACTTATGAAATACAAACAATTTACTTACCTGTTACATTCTTGCTGCAGCCTCTTGCACCCAATTGGTTTGAAAAGAAATAAAAAGCCAAGAAAAAAAGACTTACAATAAAATAAAAGAAAAAGAAAGAGAAGAAGGAAAGAGACTGAAAGAAAAGAGTGAGGAGAGAATGGGGAAGAGCGGCGAAGACGACGTGCATTGCTGGCAAGTTCTGAGGCCAAACAATACCAAAGACAGAAACCAGATTACTAAATATGGCAATCTGGTTTCTGTTCCCTTGTAGAATACACCGTAAGTTTACATTACTTACAAGTTTTTTTGAAACATCTAATAGTGTTAGTTTTACATCAACTTATGTTTACTTTGTACTAGAAAAAATAAGATTGCCATGTTTTGCAATCTGTCTTCCTTAGTTGTGTGTGTCGCAGCTGCAAGGAGCATGGGAGAGTATCTGGGTCCCCCTGACAGATCTCCATTTCTCTTCTACAAAATGCAATTCTTATCCAATTAGCACGTACCTAGTACCGTTCGCACCGTGTGATTCGTAGTCTTTTGAACGGTGTCCTGTACAATGCAATACGTTGAATATTGAAGACACTATAGCCCAAACACTATGGGTAACCTTTAGTAGATACAAAAAGTAGTATAGCACCTTAAATACTGTACTCACCACAAAATTGTTTGGACTGTCTGAAAGCACTGATCAATAACTTTCAGATAAGCCCTCATGTGCTATGACAGGGGCAGAACTCATCCCACAGGGGCAAAATCTCTGAAAATGGAGGTCAAATATTGTTTCAGGCATATCTCAACAACGAAAGGACGCACCGCTGACATTTCAACTGTTCTGAAAAGCGGTTGATTGTCGCTTTTGAGCAGTGCCCTGCACGACTTGATCTGAGAAGATCTAAAAATTGCCCCTCTAAACAAGAACGGGCTGTATCGTAGCGAAAAGTGGATGTACCACAGACATTTTTAGCACATTGGAAAGAACTCATCAAGAGCTTTCGAATGAGCCATCATGCGACCTGGTAGCTGCAAAACTGAAGCTACCAGAACAAAATCTCTAAAACTGTCAGCAAAAACATGTTTTGAGGATATCTTTACAACAAGTGAATGCATCGGCGACGTTTTTGATGCGTCAGAAAGCGATGATCCATACCTTTCAAACACATGTACATACATGCAAATCGGCGCACTTCTTGGTGCACAACATCGAAATCTGAGATATAAGATAGTCAGTTAAAGCGTCAATCAGACATACCTTTTGATAACCAAAATTGCTGATGTGCTGTTAAATTTCCTAGAAAATGTTAATCAAGATAATTTGAATACACTCACATTTTTTTTTGGTGCTTTGCTTGCCCTAGGACACAAATGCAGAGTGGGGAGCTGCAAGTGGCATGCTACATGTGTATATGACATGTCACTTGTGGTGACAGTACATGAGTCATCAAAGAAGTCAAACTATATGATAAACACAAGCACAACTTTATTTTTCAGAAACATTCAAGGAATATAATAAATTGAAAACATAGTATGACTACAGGGAGCTACAGAAGGCTACCGTAGAACAAGGTGAGCTACAGTATCTGCCAGAGCACACCGGTAGTTACCATCAGTGCTTCTATAGGCACATCAGTGCTTCTGTAGGCACATCATCTGATTTAGTGAAACTCCGATTTTTTTGATGTACCAGTGCCATTTTCTCTGCATGCTGGCCACCTCTGATGCATTTATATTGCCTCATACATGTTTGCTCATTTTTTTGCATGTTGTCTCTAGCACATCCATATCTTTTTGTGCATGCCTATGCAGCCTCCTCTATGCCCATATTGCCTATCCTATACCCATATTGCCTCCTACTTGCAGCATCTCCCCTGTGCTGTTGCCACTTTTCATGTGCCCCTCTTATCTTTTATGTGTTTGTGCTGCCATGCTATCTTGTACAAGCTGATGCCACTTTACACACTTTTATGCAGCCTCTCCTGCACTTGCACCATCTTTCCTATACCCATATGACCTTGTGCATGCCTGTACCACCTCTCTCATGCTTGCACCTGCACTGAGCTGTGATCCCTCTACCCACACTGAGAAGTTGCACATGCTTACTAGGCTTGTGTCCTTACCAACTGTCCCATGGTGCATTCCAACCCTGTAGATCTTTTCTTCTGATAAGGAAAGGTGTTATCCCATTCCATAATCACAACACATCAACTGGTTGTTTTTTGTTTGTACCTACATGCCCAGTACTTAGATCACGTGTTTGATTGCTTTACTGCATTTTTTTTTCTCATTCTGTATTCTCTCGCTTAGCTCTTGGAATCTATGCCGTGGTTCCCTTCTGTTTTATCTACTGTGTTAGCTGTCTAGATGATAGCCTTCCAGTAAAGTAGAGTCATAATATAATGTCACTGGTAGCTTTATTTGAATATATAACTTGATTTCTCCCCTCTGAATATAACTGTTATAGATGCTACTATAGCTGGATTGTGTATTATATATTAAGATGCTTCTATCAATATAGAATTATCAACAATCATAGTTCAAGAGTCTTTTATTTGTACTAGCTGATAGCCGTTACTATAGCAAGACCCCAGCTATCAATCAAAAAACTGTTTCTCTAGGAAAAAACTGTTTTTCTAGATATTCAAGCCCTTGAAATCTTTTGAGGTTTTTAGGTGTTTCTAACCATTTTGCTGATGTATATTATACCTACACCATCTACTACTATTCTGTTCATGCTACTATCTAGGCTGCATCTGCTTAATAACACATAGATTTGTATCTAAGTTATCTGCAATTACACTCATATTCAATCTTACTAATATATCTACCATATATTTTCTTCATACATCCTGCAAACCTCTTGTACAAAACCGAGCTTTTTATCATTTGATTCAAGATCTTCAGTTGGAAATTTTTATTGCATATAGTATTATATCATAGATGTTTGAAATTTAGTTGTCAAGCATTAAATATGTTTATTATAAATTGAAAGATAAGAACAAACAAAATGTCCAGAGGTAAAATTGAACCTACAACCTCATCAGACTGAGCCAGCCGTTAAGAGGTATGTGGCTGTGCTCAACCATGGTATGGCCGTACCATGGTCTTGAGAACTGATTACATAATCAAAACTCGGTTTTGAAGTGCAACATCTCTCTGTTAGACTTTTCTTTAGATAGTTGTTGAAGCCAGTGGTACCTCTATCAGTGGCTGCAACACTTTCAGGCTACTCTTCTCCATCCTCTGCAGTGAGGGGATGTACGCTCGGACCGAGAAAAGGTGTCTACCTGATGGCTGTGGCAGTCATCCTGTATATATCTCTCTATTATGAAGTGGCAGACTGATTCTCTTATAGCTTGGTCAATACTGTATAAATCTAGGTGAAAAAACACTGATTGAAACCAGACTAAAATAACTTTCAAATGGTGGCCTATTCATTATGACGGCACAATCATATAGTGAGCTATTAGACTATATATTTTTGATAATGTGGCAGACTCATTTCTTTGTAGCTCTGTCAATATTGCACCAATCATAATGCATGAGAACTTGTTGGAACTAGATTTACAATAGCTTTCTAACAGTATAGTATGCAACACCATAGCACTATTGGTTGTTGAGATACCAGACAATATTTTTTTGCTGATGTGGCACATAAACTAAAGGATATCTCTTTTTTCAGTGATCCGATTTCTGCATTCTAAATTGTGTTGCAAAGGGGTGACATAAAGTGCCTGCATGCAATTTACTGTTTGTTTATTGATGGCTTTGTTGTAAAGCTACAAAGCAATCATAATTTCCAGAGGGAAAATCAGAGAAACTGTTAAGAACCGTATGTTTCATTTCTTTGTTCTTAACATTACTCCATTCGACATCCCCACCATGGCCCATTCGCCATGGTCCTCGTCATGCTTCCCTTACTTTATTTATCGTCATATCTACATGCATACATGGACTCCATCGCGCTGTCTTGATCCCATTTCTGTTTCCATCATGATCGTGGTAGTGTTACACTACCTATCCGTTTTATCTTTGTTTCATCGCTATCGGCGCAGCCTTGCGCAGCCCTGCACAGTTACTACCGTCTCCTTAGATACGACTGCGGCTGCGCATCCCTCATGTATATATACCGTAGAGCTGAGTCCTGGCGACTCAGCTTAACCACTTCGCATACTCTATAGGACTTGTCCTGTCAGTTGCCAGTGCTCCCTTGAGCCCCTCGCTGTGTGCTTCCCCTCTCTCAGTCGCTCTCAACTCTCTTGGTCGTTGTTCACCTCCTGAGCAGGTCAGCACTCTTGTTAGTGTGTAGCCTGAGCCCTTGCCCGGTCACTATAGGACACCGGTCCTTAGCACTTGGTTAAGCTCTCCTACCGCTCACCCTACACAACTGGTCTGCAGCCACCGGCTGTCACCATCCCGCCCAGCATCATCAAGTATCTTCAAAGAAGATCTTCCGGATCTACTCTGAAAACGGAGTCACCCCCCCACCAGTCCTCACCATTACCTCCTTCATTCCCCTGTACATTCCCCTCAGGGCACCAGACAACCATCTCACAGATGAGGAGAGGAGACATCGTGGTTACCTAGAACAAGAGCAGGCAACCCCTTATCGAATCTGCCGAACGAAACCGTGGCCAAAGCTTTACACCTACAGTGAAGCAGCAGACCTCCTTTACTACAACCAGGAGCTAGCATACCACGACGAAGACGGTAAACTCATAAGAATCATCAGGAAAGGAAAGAAGGTTAAATCCAGCGTTAAACACGAGACAGCAGAAACCGCCAGGCAAAAATACCTGCAGGAGGGAGAAGAACATAGAGCATTACTCTAGCAGGCTGGACGAACCTTCATCAACGCTCCGCAGTTTCCCCCCAGTGAAACCTCCACCTACCTCTGCGACGATATTGTCAAAATCTACTACCGGTTTGACGGACCAGCAAACAAGGCATACATCCTCTACGGAACAACTAGGGACGGTTCTATCCAAGAAGAAGAAATCACCTTCACCAGACCCGTTACCTACATCCCAAATCTCGCCATTCCCCTTACCGATCCTAGGAGCAGTGAAACCCCGGCCGATCAACTTTCGGAAGAAGAGGATACTGGAGAATCTTCCCCCGTCGAACCCACCATCTCCCTACCTCCCCAGCGAGAGTTCGTCTCCCAACCACAGGTACCTGTTCCCCAAGCGATCGATCCTCAAGAGGACTGGTTCCCCTCCGACTCCCACGGAACCGGTAGCATCGGCTTCCAACCAATTTTTAACAGGGAACCAGTCGCAGAATCAATCCAGCCAGAAGGATCAGACGACAGACCCACCCAGCAGGAACCTGTCACCCCAGCCAAAGAACCCACAGCCGAAAACGAGGACAGCGACGAAGACGACGATATGGCTAAGGGTGCTGACATTAATAAACTGACGCCTTTCACGGGTGTTAGAAGCAAACTCAAAGAGTTCATCAACCAGTGTAAACTCCACTTCAGGATCAAGGCCGATCATTTCACCACCGATGAGTCTAAGATCTGGTTCGCCCTCACCTACATCCAAGGTGGAACGGCAGGACCATGGGCGGCACAGTACTATGAACAGCTCGAAGAAGCAGCCAAAGGGACCGAGGGATTCACCCTCACCTGGGCAAAGTTCGAGGAGGTACTTAAGAAGAAATTCGGAGAGCTCCATGCCGCAGAGTCAGCCCTTATGGACATCCAGCGACTTAGACAGGGCAATGGAAGCATCGACGAGTACAACACCGCTTTTAACACGTTGGCCGACCTCTCCGGCCTCAATCCGGTGGGACTCATCAGCGCGTATAGGAAGGGCCTCAACCGAGAAATATCACAGCGACTGAGCATAGCGGAGAACCCCCCCTCGACCTTGGAGGACTGGCAGGACCGTGCCTCCAAGCTCGAGATGAATATACGTGGAACCCAGATGGACCAGGGGCAAAACCGCGGAAGAGAGAAAGCCATCTATCCTAACCAGTTGCTGGAAACACTCTCCAAGGACCTCCGCCACCGCACGGCGCCTTCCAGCGCCGCCCCAGATTCCAAGGACCTCGCTTGTCCCCAGAAGAACGCAAACGCCGTCGTGTTAACAATCTCTGTTACAAATGTGGAGGAGCAGGACACATTGCAACGTTCTGTCGCAATCAGAACAAGCAGGCACCCTCCACTAACGCTACCGCTGGAGGATCCTTCAGAACTAGGAACACAGAAACCCAGCAGCAGAACCCCAGTCCACTTCATACAATGGCCAGGGCCTTACAGACGATGAGCGATGCGGAGAAAGAAGAAGCCCGTAACCTCATACAAGCTGCCCTCAGTATAGAAGAGCCTGAAGAAGAGGAGGGTTTTTAGAGCGTCCTCATGTCGCGATGTCATGGAGGACGAAAGGTTTGCAACTCGCTTCCCCAAACAAGTTTGATGTGCTTTCGATGCCAGATGATATTCCAAAGGACATTTACCTACCAAATTGGCCGGCCAATTTATATATCTCATCTCTGAAATACAATGGTTCACCATCTATTCGCATCGTCATCACCATCTTAGGGAAACACCAAAACGTCGCAGTAAAAGGACTGGTGGACAGCGGAGCCACAGGAATCCTTATCAATTGGAGGATCGTTAAACAACATGGAATTCGGACGTCCCACTGGAAACACCAATACCCGTCAAAAACGTGGATGACTCAGAAAATGCCCTAGGACAGATCACCCATTACTGCGTATTGCGCATAAGGATCAAAGGGCCCAATGGAGCAGCTCATGAAGAGCGATCCGGTTTTACATTACAGATCTAGGACAGGATGACATTGTCCTTGGAACGGACTGGCTCAGAGAACACAACCCCAGCATTAACTGGGAACAAGACCAGCTTGTATTGGAACGATGTCAGAACAAATGTAACCTAACCAATGGACCCGTCCAAGTAGTAACATCGACACACTACCGCTCGCTCAACGAGAATTTGGAAAACAATTAAGAAGATGGCCCGCCTGCTCTCTGCCCAACCCACAGACGCAATCCCCAGCGAGCAGGAAACATACACACTCGCGCTCTCCAACATCCGACACTCGTCTTGATCTCTTCTGTGGAGAACCACTACTTCCTCCTCATCAGAATCCTCCCACAGCTCATCAATCTCCTCATCATCCTCTAAGTCCTCCAAATCACTCAGTGCCCTAAATCCTCCGAACCCACTGTTGCCCCAGCACGAGACTCCGCGAGCAAGTCAGTGTGGAGTACCACTGACGCCAGATGGATTGCCCATATGACCGAAAAGGATAGGGATCGTCCCCATCAGCCACTAGGCGACTCAAATCTACCCCCTGAAAGAAGGGAGGCACGCTGGAGGCCACTTTACACCGGACCCCATGAACCCCCAGTCGCCAGCCGTGAATCCAGTCACAATAGCGAGCCCATAGGACCTCGTCCGTGGCAATCCAATCATCCCTTGTCGCTTCCAAACGAAGGGATGCAGCTAAAGCGGTCATTAGGCAAGAAGTCGCCGAAGACATGTAACTCTTACCAAAAAAGGTCACGCTCGCGGGGACCCGCAATATCAGAAAAAGGTATCGGAAGCGTCGACCTGCGGCGAGCATTGTGACTCAAAACAACCGGCGATACCGCAATACGGCGAGGGATAAACGAAGAGGACGAGAAAAAGGAGTATAGCTGGGGAAGCTACCAAACTCCCAACCAGGAAAAAGAGGAGGGGAGGACGTACCGCAGCAACATGAATATAACGGAGAAGATCTGCAGCAGGCGCAGGTTGGGAACTCGCAGAGGATTGCATGGGTCACTACAGCAGCAAGGACTCAACGACATGGCCGTCTTATACCAGCCAGAAAAATCCGACGAACACGGATTCGTAACGCATGGACGCCACCATCTTTGAAACCCTGTTTCACGGAAAATTTCGATGAACCTGCAGTGCAAATACCGAAAGAATGGATCGCCGAAGCACTCGGGGTTACGACGACAGATGAAGACTATGATCAGATTCTTGATCCACAAATCCCCGATGATGTTGTCTTCCGCATACGTCGCACAGCCATGAATGCACAGGAACTTGCGGCAGCTTTTGCCAACAAACAAAAAACTCGCACCCTCGATCAGATGATCCCAGCACAATACAGGGAGTTCCGTGACGTGTTTGAAGAAAAGGCCTCCGAAAGGCTACCAATTAGGCGACCCTGGGACCATGCCATTGATCTTAAACCTGATGTGGAACCCCACTCTGCAAAAGCCTATCCAATGGCCCCCATGAACTTAAGGAACTAGACAAATTCATCGACGAAAATCTGAGAAAAGGCTACATTCGAGAATCCAAATCACCCTGGGCAGCCCCATTCTTCTTCATATCTAAAAAGGATGGCAAATTGAGACCGGTCCAAGATTACAGGGAGCTCAATAAGCGCACAATCCGGAATGAGTACCCCTACCCTTGATCGGAGAACTGGTCGACAAACTGAAAGGCGCCAAAATCTTCTCGAAGTTCGACCTTAGATGGGGATACAATAACGTCCGCATCAAAGAAGGTGACGAACATAAGGCGGCATTCCGCTGTAATCGGGGATTATTCGAACCCACAGTCATGTTCTTCGGACTCACCAATTCCCCGGCAACCTTCCAGGCAATGATGAATGCTCTGTTCAAAGACCTCATAGATGGGGGCAAAGTCGTCATCTATATGGACGACATTTTGGTTTTCACAGAAACATTGGAAGAACACCGCGGAATTGTTAGACAAGTCCTAACACGACTTAGAGATAATGACCTATTCCTCAAACCGGAAAAGTGCACCTTCGAGAAGGCCGAAGTCGAATATCTTGGCCTGATTGTGTCTCACAACCAGCTCCACATGGACCCTGTTAAAGTCGACGGAGTTATTCAGTGGCCGGAACCCCAAACGGTCAAGCAAACACAGAAGTTCTTAGGCTTTGGAAATTTCTACCGCCGATTTATCAAAGACTACTCCAAGATCGCCAAACCACTGTTTGAATTGACCAAGAAAAACCACATGTGGCAATGGACCCAAAGGGCAGCAGACGCCTTTAGTGCACTAAAACATGCATTCACGACGTCCCCAGTACTTGCCATGCCAGACTATGACAAACCATTCAGGGTCGAGTGCGACGCATCGGACTTTGCCACAGGAGCGATACTATCACAACAAAGCACGGATAACCAGTGGCACCCCATTGCATATTACAGCAAATCCCTCAGCGATGCGGAACGCAACTACGACATCTACGATAAGGAACTTCTTGCCATAATCCGCGCCCTCGAAACCTGGCGTCATTACCTTGAAGGACACCCCCATCCAGTAGAAATCTGGACAGATCACAAAAACCTGGAATATTTCCGCACAGCACGGAAACTTAACCGCCGACAAGCCAGATGGAGCCTATTTCTCACCAGATTCGACTTCTCCATCATTCACAAACCAGGCTCGGCCAATAAGTCCGACGGTCTGTCCAGGCGTCCAGACCATAAAGAGGGGGTGGAAAATGACAATTCTGATCGAATCTTATTGGAACCGCAATTTTTCCAAATCCGAGCCACAGGAAGAGGAAGTGTGACCAGTTTAGGAGACAAAACCCTTCTAAAATGCATCTGAGAATGCACAGAGCACGACGAGGTCGTAACTACAGCAATGGAAACAATCCTAAGTGCAGGACCTAGAGCGATTGCAAAAGGGTTACAGGAATGGAATTTGGAAGATGGACTAATCCTATACAGAGGAAAAGTCTACATCCCAAAAGACCTCGAGCTACGCCGCAAAATCGTAAAACTACACCACGATTCACTAGCTGCAGGTCATCCAGGACGATGGAAAACTTACGAATTGGTCCAGCGCAACTACTGGTGGCCAGGGATGACTAATTTTGTCAAAAACTATGTAATGGGATGTGCCATTTGTCAATCCACCAAAAACGACACACACCCCACTTATGTCCCAGTACAACCGACAGAAGCGCCATCACAGCCATGGGAATACTCCACCACGGACTTTGTCACGGATCTACCAGAAGTCCAGCAGTACGACTCCATCAACGTGGTGGTAGACCAATTCTCCAAGGCTATTGTTATATCACCATGCCGGAAAGAAATCGATGCAGACGGAACCGCCAAACTGTTCATGGACAATGTTTGGAAAAGATTCGGACTTCCGGAGAAAATGATCTCCGACCGAGGACCACAGTTTGCATCCAAAGTCCTCCAAAGCATTTACAAAGGACTGGGAATTCGATCGGCACTCAGCACTGCTTATCACCCTCAGACGGATGGAAGCACAGAGCGCGTCAATCAAGAAATCGAGCAATATCTCCGAGCCTTCTGTAATTCCCACATGGACAACTGGGTAGACCTTCTTCCTTTTGCCGAGTTCGCACACAACATCAAAGTTCATTCGGCTACTCGGAAATCACCGTTCGAATTACTCCACGGATTCCAGCCTCGCTTCCAACCCAGGATCCACATGAATGCCGCTATTCCCACAGCTGAGCAACGGCTGATAACCATGCAAAAGGCCCGAGAAGAAGCCAAGGCGAGTCAAACTATCGCTAAAGAGGACATGCGAAGACAGGAGGACAAGTACGGGAAGACAGAACCCATGTTCAAGATAGGGAGCAAAGTCTGGTTAGATGGGAAAAATCTCAAACTCCAATATCCTAAAGCTAAGTTTGGACTCAGACGGCAAGGACCCTTCGAAGTAACCCAAGCCATAGGACCAGTCAATTACAGACTAAAGCTCCCAAGGACTTGGAAAATCCACCCCGTATTCCATGCAGGACTCCTCACGCCATACCAAGAGACCCCTGAGCATGGCCCCAACTACACTCCGCCACCACCGGAGGTTATAGACGGAGAACAGGAGTGGGAGGTGGAGAGTGTTGTCAAATCCCGAGTCTTCGGAAAAAACCGACGGCTACAATACCTCATCAAATGGAAAGGATTTCCCGACGCTGACATGACTTGGGAACCGGCAAGCAATGTCCGCCATGCCAAGGAAAAGATTGCCGAGTACCATCAGAAACATCCAGGAGCTCCAAGACTGATCAGAAGCCTGGGAATTGACCCGAGGATATTTCAGCGATCCCTGCGAGAACCAGCCACGGCAAGCCTATAAAAGACCACACCTCAATCCTTTCCAGATCAGCATTCCAAACTGGATCCTGCTACCGCTACACTCCTCGCTCTCAACTTTCTCATCAACCTCTTCACCCTTGCCCTCGTCTTCCTCCTCTACTCCAAAAAATGTCTGCCCACATCAACAACATCCTCTCCGCCGCTGGCCTTGCCCCTCGCTCCGCCCCCAGTCTTCACTCGTCCACCACCGCCGCCTCCACGGACTCCCTCCCCGACCTCATCTCGCTTTCCTCCCCTGAACCCGCCGCTCCTGCCAGTCCCCAGGCGTTCTCACCCACTACGGATGAGGCCGCCGAGTCCACGTCCCTTTCCTGGGGCGACTCAGAATGGAGCACGGAGGAGCAGTGGAGGGGCCTCGAGCCTATCCTCGTCACCACCGTCACCACCGTCGCCAGAGATCCCTCCCCAGTTCCGGTTCTGGGACCTGCCACCCCCGAGACCGCTTCCAACATCCCCGCTCCCGCCCCCACCCGACGCACCAAGAAGCCCTTCTGTTGGAAGTGTCACCATCCGGGGCACGTGAAGAAGGACTGTCAAGGGTGCCGCCGCTTCAAGGGGCAGACGGCTCGTCGGTCGGGAGGACCACCGCCACCCTCATTCAGGACAGCAACTGACGATTGGGCCGGCAATTCCGCTGGCTGGGACACCCACCACGAGGCGTGGGACAGGGTCGACGCGGTCGACCAACGTCTCGACCCCACCGCCACTGCCTTCCGGGAATACCGGGAGTTCCTCCGCGGCCGCCTCCGTGACACCGAGGCGGCTATCGACAAGTTGAAGGAGCGCCGGATGTACTGGTCCGACAAGCTGTGGGAGGTGGAGTGGAGTGACCCGCCGCGCCCTTCGCTGGAGAAGGTGCGCCGCCACAGGGCGAGTTGGGAGGACGAGGAGGAAGAACCCCCCCACCCAAGCTGGGGCTTTTGAGGGCATGTCGGGTCGACATGTCATAGAAAGGGGGTGGTGTTAAGAACCGTATGTTTCATTTCTTTGTTCTTAACATTACTCCATTCGACATCCCCACCATGGCCCATTCGCCATGGTCCTCGCCATGCTCCCCTTACTTTATTTATCGTCATATCTACATGCATACATGGACTCCATCGCGCTGTCTTGATCCCATTTCTGTTTCCATCATGATCGTGGCAGTGTTACACTACCTATCCGTTTTATCTTTGTTTCATCGCTATCGGCGCAGCCTTGCGCAGCCTTGCGCAGCCTTGCGCAGCCCTGCACAGTTACTACCGTCTCCTTAGATACGACTGCGGCTACGCATCCCTCATGTATATATACCGTAGAGCTGAGTCCTGGCGACTCAGCTTAACCACTTCGCATACTCTATAGGACTTGTCCTGTCAGTTGCCAGTGCTCCCTTGAGCCCCTCGCTGTGTGCTTCCCCTCTCTCAGTCGCTCTCAACTCTCTTGGTCGTTGTTTGCCTCCTGAGCAGGTCAGCACTCTTGTTAGTGTGTAGCCTGAGCCCTTGCCCGGTCACTATAGGACACCGGTCCTTAGCAGAAACAATTCGCATTCTGTGATTTCTTGACCACTTAAGACACACAAGATATAAATACAAAGCTATGAACAAGTAGATTTTGATGAATTTGAGAACAAGTGAATCAGTTGAGTACTGATTAAGTTAGCTGGGGTTCAAGCATTCTAGGGGAAAAATACAGAAGCAATTCGCGTTCTACGAGTTTTGTACCAATCCTGACGCATGAGGTACCGTCAGAAGGCTATTAATGAGTCAATTCTAATGCACTTTAGAACAAGTGAATCGGTGGAGAATTGACCAAGTTAGCTTAGATTCAAACTTTTTAGGGGGAGAAACAAAGAAACACTTCGCATTCTGCAAGGTCTTAACCGATTGAGACGACTAAGATATGACTAAAAAGCTATGAATAAGTGGATTCAGATGCATTTGAGAACGAGTAAATCGGCCAAGAATTGACTGAGTTAGCTCAAGTTTAAGTATTGCAGGAGAAAAATGTAGGAATTCATTGTACTCTATGAGTTCTGCATGGATCAGGATGCAAAAAATACTGCCAGAAAGCGATGAGTAGATTCAGATGCATTTGAGAACAGGTGAATTGGTTGAGAACTGATCAAGTTACATTAAATCAAATGTACACAAAAGTCCGGCCAGAGCTAGAGTTGAACCTGCAAACTCATCAGATTGGTGATCTTGCAATTAGATAAGCCAACTGCCAAATGGGGATAGGGGTTCATTCAAGGTGTTGTTTTCGATAGGAAAACCCAGTATAGAGTGAACAATTCTAAGGAATTGTAACTGTCTCTAACTTCTGTCACTATCACGAATGTTGATACCTGATGCTTTTTTTATCTGCCTCTGCATCATATTGTTAGTCAGCACCTCTGCCGACCCATCATGTTCCAAAGTATATCAGATTTGATTTTATAAATCTACCATCTTGAATATAGTTATCACTAGGGGCATCAATGTACTCCGGCCTGGCTGATATGTCACTGAAATGGGTTCGCCGTAACATATTCCAGCTGGCCCTTTGTTTGGAGACAAAGAGCCCTTTGTTCGAAAACTGAAATTTGTTACGGCGAGCCCACTTCAGTCGTATATCAGCGATGCTGAAATTGGTTGATGCCTCAGGTGTATCATTATACTTACTATATGCACATTTGCTATTAGATCTTAGTGCTTACCTTATATCACTATAGCCACATTGCATTGTTTTACTCACTGATGCCATGCCTCTCTGCCTCTATCTCATGTTACTCACATTGCCATATCTATATTTGCTCATGTCTTGCATTGCTAGCAGATGTCAATACTAATACTGGCATTGTATTGCTTGCCTCATTAGTATTGCCTATCTCATGATACTGTGCCTGCTAACACCATACCTGCAGACATCTCACATCATCTATGGATGCAAGACAGTGACTTGAAGAATGGCTGCAGCCTATAGCAATCAGATGGACAAATCTCAAGTCATCTGATCATTGTATTATTATTTGTTAGTTAAAAAATGAGATAAAATAAATTAGATCAATGTATAATTTTTATCTACACTTTTTTAGAACTTTGATCTATTTTATTTATCTTCGTTTGGACTTGTATAAATATTTTAAAAAGATGTTATCAGCAAGAGTTGAACCAATGACAAAATAAGTAGTCACATGCGATAGTGAGCCTGACCAGGGTTGCTGTCTCACATAACTTCTCAAAAATTGTGTTTGCATTGAAGAAGTGCATCAGTGCAGCATTTGAAAGTCCATTGACTATTTCATAATGTTTGAAATGATTTTTTTTTCTTTTTATGTTGTAGGGGCCTCATAGTGTATTTGGCTATATCTCTGTCAATTCTTTAGCTATGAACACAAAGGCAAGTGTTTCTAAATAGTGATATGAAGGACTATATGTTTATGATTTTTGCTGATTTTTTACACTACACAGTATGTGTGTATTATTCTCAGATAAGTTGACGTGGTTCTTCAAGAAGCAAATGATTTTTTCGATTTTTTATTGCTTATAAATCGCTTATATAATCTACAGCACATGCACTATGATGTCTTTCTGTCCCGCTAGGACAGGAAGATGTCATAGGGCGATGCTGTGGAATATATAAACCTCAAAAAACTCCGAAAATAGTCAAATAAGAGGTTTTGTAGTAATTCCACTATATCTCCTCGCATAGCTGTGCTATTGATGCTCCCCAAATTGCATTGAAATGCTCTACATCATACATTACAACAGTACTACATACATCATGATTGGATGAGTAAATAAAAAGATATAGAATAAACAAATTTCGCCCTGTCTTAATATTAACCCTTCAGTAATCGCAAGCGCGTTTTTCCAATACTTGTTTGATTGTCTTGTGCAGTATACCATTGGAAAGGTATGAATTACACCTTTCCAATGGTGTCTTGAGCGTGCCAATAGCACCAGCCGTTGCGTCGCTATGATGCAATTACTATCACCTTCTGCTCAAGGGCACCTTCATGAGTGATTTGCTCATATCTCAATCATTTCTGGACCTATTCTCATGAAACAAGATATTCTAAGGAATTTTATTTACTCTTCTTACATTATAACATAGCACACCTATTTACCTCTATGCAAACTCTAGTAGAAAGGACACTTGTCAATTATTTTAGCAAGTTTGTACTTTTTCAAGCTTCAATTTTTAACTATACTAAGACTGGCATCAATTTATATGTGTATATAGTGGAACAATGATTGAATGTAATATTGAAGACTGATATTTTAAAAATATTCAAGGTCATAAGAATGATAGATGACAGACTCAAACCTACAACCTCACTTGAAAGTGTGAGAAACTATTACTATAAAAAGCATTACATTGGCTAGGTGTCCAACTTTTTGTGTTGAAAAGCGGGTTAGAGAAACAATTCTAAGGAATCGTAATAGTCAAGTTTGTCCAAGTCACAAAAAATAGTGGGCTCAAGATATGATTATTATTATTGCCACAAGTAGCACTCAAGCAAATCAAGCAATGGCAGAACATAGATGTGCTATCAAGTCAAATTGCCAAGAGTCACAATATTATAAGTCAAATCTGAAAATGCACATCAACAAAAAGCTAGATATGTGGATTGTCACATTGCAAGACCAGTATCAAAACAATTTAGTGTGCAGTGTTAGGTCAATCAAAGAAGGTACACATCATGCAAATTATACGAGTCAACACCCAAGGACCAGAACACAATTGACACAATAGAGCAAGATGTGGATAGGTTAAAGATGTGAGATTACAAGTTGCAGAGGCTGATTGGACCAAGAGATACGAGCAATGAAGGTAAAGCAGCGCAGAGGCAAGAAAGATGCCAAGCCGGAGTTCAGAAAAAGCGATATCACCATATGCAAGGTCAGAGTTTGATAGGGGAACAGAATTATAATGACCCCAGTAAAGCTGCACAGAGGCTCAGAGAGGCAGATGTGTGGCGCGAGTCGACAAGGCAAACGTGCAAAGCAGGTAGCAATGTAGCAAAGTCACATGGTGGCAAAGTAATAGGCGACAAGTCAGTCGTTTGCTCTGCTTTGCTGTCCTATTGCTGGTGTCCCTCCTGCCTCACAATTCCTTCATCTCTACAGATATGGCCCCAAGTATTCGTCAGTCGACAGCTTCAAAGGAAGGCAAAGGGCCCACTCACCAGGGTTCTTCGAAGGCACCACAAGGTACAGCCAAAAAGAAATGACGCACATCTAAGCAGGTGATGCTCGACGAGGCTGCTGCAAAGGCTGCTGAGAAAGCTTCGCGTGCTCGCAAGAGAGTGCATGGGTCTGTCGAGGGTGTTGAAGACACAAGTGACATGGACACTGTCATGGCCGGTAAGTCAATGTTGCATCTGACATAAAAGTAAACTCATCTAACACACACAAAGCAGAATCTTCAGTTGCAAAGAAGAAGCATCGGGATTCAACTCAAGGGCAGCGCGATGATATCAAGGACATTGATGAAGACGTACCTGATACGATGCCCATGGCTGGTAAGTTGGCATGTCAATTCTAAGCAGAAGGAGTACTCACCGCAGCACCATCGCCTGCACAACAGAATCTTTGATTGCAAAGACAAAACCTCGAGACTCGCTTCGCGGGCAGCTGGAGGTAGTCATTAGCTCCTCTACAGCTTCAACAGGCAAGCGCGGATGCACCGAAGACCAGGTTGATACCCAGAACACAGAGGGATCCTGGGACAAAAGCCGGAAACAGCATAAGTCAGGAGCAAATGGTCTTGAAGATTGAGCAGTGGCACTCAGACAGGGGGAAGCAAGATACCCAGGTAGTGAGAAACAGCGTAAGTCGGCAGAGGTAGGGGTAAAGTCGGGAGGTGGAGGACAGACATCAGGAAAAGGGGAAATTTCTGACTGTCTAACTGTCTGAATCTTGTCTGACATGTCTAAATCTCTGATCTACATATGGATAAAATTTTATATAGATTACTTTGATATAAAATTCAGATGGACTTAGACTTTAGTCTGAAATCAGACATTCCTGGACGATAGAGACCTACCTAACTCATCTGACTGTCTGATTATCTGGAATCAGGTAAAATCAGACTAAATCAGACTAAACTAGACAATAATCAGAAAATTCCAAGTTTTCTGATGGATGGGAATGGAAGACGACAGAGCCTTGCTCGAGAACAAGCAGGCGCAAGTCGAGGGTAAGTTTTGCTTACCGTTGTCGATGATAAACGGGAACTTACCTCAATATCAGACCCAGCACCCAAACAGCATAAGTCGGGGCCAAGATCAGGGCATGAAAGACAGACGAGAGGGAAAGAAGGGAATGCACTGCTCAAAAATGAGCAAATGCAAATCGACGGTAAGTTATTCTCATCGTTGAGGATCCACGGTTAGGCTCACCTTGTAAATCAGACCCCACACCATCTCGCAACACAGATCGGCAGGATCGCGCAGATCTGAAGTCCAAATGCTGCAAGACTTTGACAAAAACTGATAAACAACACGAGATTGAGCCAGATTGTGGCCCAAATCCCGAGTTTGAAGACCCCCAGGGTGACGATGATGACGATGATGGTGAGGAAGGTCGAGAAAAGGAAAAGAATGATGGAAACGAGGGAGATAGTGAAGCACAGGAGGAAGAACTCATCAGAAAGGTGGCGAAGAGGAAGGGTAAGATGAAGGTCACCTTTGAAGACCTCTCTGACTCTAACGAAAGGCAAGTCTTACTTATCGAGCACCCAAGTTCGAACAAGCATCCGTACTGTCAGCTCAGGTGCCTTTTTTGCTCTGTTGTTTTTGTTTCTTCATTTTTTTAATTTGTTCGGCATTTCCTGTACAGGACTTCACTCACCTTTTGCAGTATGTAATGCACCCTATAATTACTATGCTAATCTTGTTTTTTTTTAGAAAACAAAATTCAAGTGATGGTGAGGCCGATGATGATCGGTTGGAGGCAGCTTTGATACAAGACGAGGGCAGTCGACATGTCAAGATGCGTAATTGTGCTCTCAGTCATTTCTTGCTCTAACAATGTTATCTTCCTTTCCATGTGCTTATAGGTCAATGAACTAGTCAAGATTACTCACAAGGTCAGTGAATCACGCGGGTCAGCCAAGGCAACGGTATGTCTCATTCTTGTTATTTTCATTCATGCCTCGTTCTAACTCTCATCCTAACAGATCAAACCCTCTGGCCAAAACACTGAGAAGGCCTTGAAAATGTTGGGGGCACTTTTCGACGTACATAAGGTACATCTTTTGTTGATTCTTTGTATTGTTGCTACCTAACTTGTTCGTGCTTTTGTCTTCATTTTCTAGGTCAAATCCTTGGGCAAAAACTCCCATAACCCTTCAAGCTCTGCGGGGGGATCTTTCAACAGATCAAAGGTATGTTATTAGTTCGTTATTAGTATTGTTACCACTAACACGATCATGTTTCATTCTCTGTGTTTGGCACAATTTTACAGGTCAAATCTTCAGGCCAAGGCATTCATAAGTCTTCAAACTTGGCGGAGGGATCAAAGGTGCATGTTTTGCTTGTTATTTGCATCATCGCTGGCTAATACAGTCACATTTCACTCTACCTTTGGTACAATTGTATAGGTCAAACCTTCAGACCAACTGGGATCCAGATGCTTTCAAACTCATCAGGGGGACTCTCCAAAGCATCAAAGGTACGTTACTTGTTCAATCTTTTAGTCATTTTTCATGTCCATGCTTACTAACTCACTTTTCACTTCGATCCTAGAACTCAACCAAGCCATCAGGAACATCCTTCAAGACTGCGACTGTACATTATTTTGATCTTATGTACATTTTGGTTAGAAATCTAACTGTATTCCTTCCCTTCCACTACATCTATCTCTAAGTCAAGCACCAAAAATAGTCAAGATAATCTTGAGGGGGATGCCGAACCAATTCAAGATGATGTAGTTGTGGAGATCGATGCCCCAGCAGACTTGGACTGGGACAGTCCAGACACGACTGCTGCAAAGGCTGCCAAATTCTTGAAGTCCAGTGCGAAGGCTGTTGTGCAACCAGCAACCAGTGAAGATAGCAATGTGAGGGAGTCCGACACTGGTACAAAACAGCAAGATGAGCAAGCTAATTCTGATGGCTGTGTCTCTGAGCGTGAGGTGGATGCAGAAGACCAAGGTGAGCAGGATGGCAAGGGTGCAACAATGAAGCTAACACAAGAACAAGGTGACGAGTATGGCGAGGATGGGAGCAAGATGGAATCTGATTCCGAATGGGACAGGTACATTGAAGGCCTGCAAGACAAGCAAGGCGAGCAAGGTGCACAAGATGAGAAGGACCATGCGAGCAAGATTGGGTCTAATACTGAGCCGGAAGCTAACCCTGCAACCCCTGTGTTGCCTGTGCCCTCTACCAGCAAGCTGATGCACACATTGTTGCATACACTGTTGCATACACCATCTGCTAGCAAGAGTGGGGTGAAGATTCTGGCAAGCTTGAAAGCCTCATCTATGACTCATACGCTGGGTATAGGAAAAGTGATATAGTATCTCTATCTTTTGTAATTTATGATTACTGACTTGAATTTTTTTTCTTTTAGAGCCATACCTCATCTGCTATGATGAGATGGTGTATAATTATTTATTCAATGTGTATACACTGTTAATCCCTTTTAGGATGAGTCAGATGGTGGGCTGGAAGTCGATAGTTGGTTGACATCTAGTCACTATCGCACAAGCAATGATGATGCCCCTGTCAACAAAGTGAAATGGTCGACCTGATTCACTCCATTGTGGCATGACAAGTGCAGCACATTCCCTAATCTCTTTCACTTCTAGGGCATAGTGGATCATGTTCAAGAACTCTTTGATTGGTGCTTCCCTGATGAGCCCCATACTTTTGCTCCAAAGGGGGATGATGCCTTCCATTTGGTAAGTGCTTATACTCTCATTGTTGTTGTTGTTGTTGTTGTTGTTGTTGTTGACAATTTTTTTTTTCAGGTTAGGCAATGTACCTACGAGTGGAGGAGGTCCTTTGCTCCTATCGCTGAGAAGGTTATTGTCAGGTACTTGTCGTAGCATGAGATAGCTACGAAGGAGTTTGAGAAGAATGAGAAAGATGAGTGAGACTGTATTCTTGCTTGTGTTCGCTTCCATCTTGGAAGGGAACTTGAATGTTTTACAAGGCCTCGAGATGATGAGGCTGATGTTGATAGCAGGACATATCTTTTTGTGTTTGAGAAATTCAGGAAGGTACCAGGACAAGACCTAGTATGTTTTTTATTTTTTCTGTTTCTCTTCTTAACAAGTCTCTTGTAGGAATATTCTGGGATGTTCAAGAATCCTATGATTATCAACACCCTTGCTTTTGCTCATCTTTCTCCTCTTGCTTTTCTTTCTGTTGATTCTAGGACCAATCTATTGCCTAAGGCTGCCCTTTGCCTAGCTGTAGTGGCTGTGAGTTCTTCATATTTTTTTTGTATTGTTTCTAACTTTATGCAAGTAGAACGTGCTCCATTTCTACTCTTGCCTGTAGGAGAGGCTCCTAAAAGAATCCTTGAGGACCCCAGGTTCAGCTCCGGCAACTGGGGGGCTGCCTCTTGCCACTACATGAAGGCCATTGATGCCCTTTCAGATCAGAAGTGGGAGGCCATCATGGAGCTTGCTCAGAAGGCTAGCTTGTCTAGGGCTAAGACTCATTCTGAGACTGATGGTAATGTCTTGGATGCTGGTGGACACCGAAGGCTAGGGCTTTTGGATTACATGAGTGAAGATGAAGAGTTTGTATTTTTTCTTTCATTTTGCATTGTGATCTGACTTAAATTTTTTTCAGGGTCTAGAACTGATACCCTGCATAGTTTGTGCTTCTGTTTTTAATTATGAGTCTTTGCTAATATGATATTGGACAGAATCTGAATTTTCTGAATCTTTTTTAAGTATGTATTCTCTATTTAATTTTGGTCTGTGCTAACTTCTGACTTTAATAGGATCTGATGCATCTGAATTTTGTCTGGGTATGTCTGATCTTGCCTGATATCTGCTTTGAGCTGACTCTTGATTTAGTTTTACTCTCCTGATACATCTAACCTTTTAATGACTTTAATGCTTAACTTTTACTGTTAATTCCCTTTTACTAGTATGGCCTATTTTTTTAAATTTGTGTTACATTGGGCATTTTAGTTGCTTTTACCTGCATAATTTTGAAATGCAGTGGTTCTGATAATTTGGTGTGATTCTGAGTGTTTGCAGACTGTCTGAAAGGCCTGATTTTGAAATGAAGACTTTCTGAATGTTCTGAATGAAAACTGAGTCATTCTGATTAAAATCTGATTGACTGATTTGTATCTGATGTAAAATGCCATAGATCTGAATAGTGTCTGATGAGTCTGATATGCTCTGATAGTTATCTAACATTGTTTGATTTATATCTGATAAGATTCTGAGATGTTTGACTAATATAACGCACTTACACCAATTTGAATATCGATGCAGACCCTGATTTGATTAACTTTTAGATGTCAAAACAAATTCTGATTATTCCAATTATTCTCTGATAATATCTGATAATATCTGAAGTTATCAGACAATATCTAGAGTTCTCAGAGAATTTCTGGAGTTCTCAGATAATGTCTGTATTTGTCAGACAATATCTGATCCCATCAGACATTCTCTAACAAGTACAGACATTATCTGAGGATGCCAGACATTATCTGAAGACTCCAGACACTATCTGAGGACTTCAGACATTATGTGATATCACTAGATAATGTCTAATTCTATCAGATATATTCTGATACTGTCAGACAATCTCTGATCCTATCAGATATATTCTGATGCTGCCAAAAAATTTCTGATAGTATCAGAGATTGTCTGTAATTACTTGGAAGGGAGGGCCAATGCTTTGCACAGCAGAATGATTCCTTTTTCAAAAGAATTTTTTAATGTATTATTATATATTGAAAGTATGCTATGTTTAAAATGCATCAGGACATGCTGTCAGTCAAAGTCCTAACTCTAGTCTGAGCTCACCCAAGATGTCCAGTGACTGCCTTTGGATGTTGTCCATGATGCAAGTTGTTTCATACTCCCTCTGCCACTGATTTTTTGGCAGGGATGTGGATCCAATAAATAGCTACATGCCAACAAAAAATGTAATTTTTTGCACAAAAAGGAGGACACAAAAACATGTCCAAGTTGCTATTTTTACCAAGTCTGATCCATTTACCTAAGTTTGTGCGCACATTATGTCGAAAACTCTGTAAGACATGCTGCCGAGCATGTCCCAATAAAAAAACAAGACCTTAGGCCTCCATGGAACATGCTCTTTTGGCTGAACTGGTGCTTTTTGCTGGCAAAGGAGTGTGCCTCATGAAAAACTCAATTTTTGCTGCCCTTGAGACATGCATCTACATTGAGCAGTCAATTGCAGCATCTTCTGCAGCACTAAAATCTATTTCCTGCCCTGCTGTTTCAGTGCATGGGTTCCTCGGTCATCTCTACTGTCTCTAACATATGCATACTACCTCTATCACCATCACATATTATCAGGAAAAACCACCGTGGCAATAACCACACAATTGCCATAGCTTGTGGCAAGTGTAGCAATTGCCACACTTTTGCCACTGTGGCAATTGGGTGGCAATTGCTACTAGTTTACCACAGAGTTGGAGAGCCAAGAAGACAACCATGATAAGAAATTTTGAATTCTTAGAAGTAAACCATAGGTAGTAAAACTTATATTTTGTTGATTAATTCTATGTACAAATTATTCATACTACTGGTTGACTACTGGTAATGGTTATATGTCCAAACTTAAGGGTGGAGAGGGCAAAGAAGGCACAAAGACCTGCAGCGGGCATGGACAGTGGCCGGACGATGGTCCGCAAGCCCGGGCGGGCTGCGCACATCATACGGGGCCGCACATGAGCATGCGTGCGTGCGAGGTGAGGTGGTGGCACACATCACTGTGCACGCAATCACAGATTGGCAGCCATGTGCGCACAGGGCATGCTGCCCATGTCCCCCCATGTGCCACGACTATGCATGCAATCACTGGCAGGAGCAACCGTTTGCAACTGCACGCACAGCGCGCATGTGCTAGTGCAGTCTGCGGCCGGCAGGAGTGCTTATAACTGCCCACGCAGCGTGCATGTGCTGGTGTAGCTGTATGCGCCGGGCTGCCGTGGGACCATGAGCGATGCAGTAGGTCTGCACACAGGCAGTGTGAGGCGTCAGGCATGAGGGGCGTGGACGAGATGCAAGGGCCGTGGACGAGGGACGAGCGTGGTGTAGGGGGCATTGAGGAGGTGCGCAGCTCGTGCGCAAGGCACTGGGCTGCTGCAGCCCTGTGCACGAGGCGTCCAATTGCTGTGATTTGCAAGCGCGTGATTGCGTGCTGCGTGCGAGCGCTCAGTGCGCGCTGCACCGTGCAAACTGCGTATGGGCGGTGCAGCATGTAGGCAAAGCACGGGGGCATGGACGGAGTCCGGGGCCTGTGCACGAGGTACCGGGATCCTACGCACAAAGCATGGTGGGCTTGCGAGAGACTCGGCGGGTGTGCGCAAGCCATCGCGCTGTTGCAGGCCCATGCACGATGTGCGTGCATGCATGTGCTAGTGTGCCATGCTAGGGTGTGGCCAATCGGGTGCACACCGTGGCCATGGTCGTTAGAGATGATGCAGTGGGCACTAGTGAGGTGGCAGCGAGGCGGCAATAGAGGAGGTTGGAATGAGGGAGGAGAGGACAGAAGGAGAGTATCACTCAAATGAGCGATACTCTCGATGTTAGCACAAAGAGAATTAATGATAATGTTTTGTACTCACCTAAGATGCCCTCCAGCACCCTCCCAGTCCTGCTGATGCCTTCCGGTGCTCGGTTCGAACAAATTACAGCGAAAGATTGGAGGAGGAGAGTGGTGGTGGTCGAGATAGCAAGACGTTGAAGTCGTGCTGTCTCGCAGGCATGTGGCAGTTGCCAAGCATTGTGACCCCACTCACAACTCCACTATTTAATGCTCGCACAATGCGTGACTCTCCTTCTTCTCAACCACTATCTTTATGCGTTGTTCGGTGTCACTTCTACGTCATTGTGAGTGTAGCATTATCCTTTTTTGTTATCTTTCTCTTTAACTGTTGATCTCTTTATACTTCAGGTATGTTTTCTCTTTTGTATCAAACTTAGTGGTAAGTTTTTTTTTATTTACTATGTTGTTTATGTTATGTTTAAGCACTAATATGTTGCTTATCTTAGATCTATATTTCGCTTTTTGTACTCTTTGTAGGTCTGAAGTAAGTTATAAGGTTAGTATATCTGATTATGATAACTTTACTGTTGGTTTGTGAAGGCCTTTAGATTAGCTTTTTTAAATCTTTGTTAGTTAGATACCATATATTAGATAGTCAATGATAAATCTCAACTTTTATTCTCCACTCTCAACTTCATTGTAATTGCTGAGTGCATAAATAGTGACCAAACAAATTATTGACTGAGGTTATCTTGTTCTGACTAGTGGCAATTACTACTACTTGGATGGCAATTGGTAGCAATTGCCACAAATTTGATACAAGGAGGGTTGTTTAAACAGATATAAGTATGGCTTAAAATATATATGAACACCATAATATGATAGGTTATAAGAACATGATTGGGACCCAATTGGAGCCCAAAAAAAAATAGAGGGTTCTCCAATTGCCATAATAATCACGGTTGTCACCCAAAAGGCCTCAAGTTGTGGCAAGTTGTGCCAATTGGTGCCAATTGGGAGATAATTAACACATGAGGTTTTTCCTGATGATGTTGCCTAATGCCTTCTTGATCTGCCTCTGCATCATGTTGTTAGTCAGCATTTTTGCTGACTCATCATGTTCCATGAGTCTGAAGCATATCAGATTTGATTTTATAAATCTACCATCTTGAATATAGCTATCATTATACTTATATGCACATCTGCTACCAGATCATAATGCTCACCTTGCATTACCTCTCTGCCTTTATCTCATGTCACTCACATTGCTATGTTTATGTCTGCTCATGTCTTGCATTGCTAGTAGATGCTAATATCAACATACTGGTATTCTATTGCTTGCCTCACATTGCCCACCTTATGATACTGTGCCTGCTAGCACTATATTTGCAGACATCTCACATCATCCATGGATGCAAAACAGTGGCCTGAAAAATGGCTACAGCCCATAGCAATCAGATAGACAAATCCTAAGTCATCTGATCATTGTATTACTATTTGTCAGTTGAAAAATGATATAAAATAAATTAGATCAATGTATAGTTCTTATTTACACTTTTCTTTGAACTATGGTCAGATTTGTATCTTATTTATCTGCATTTGGACCTGTATCATTATTTTAAAAAGATGTTATCAGCAAGAGTTGAACCAATGATAAAATAGTGGTCACATGCGACAGCAAGCCTGATCAGAGTCGCTGTCTCACATGACTTCTTAAAAATTGTGTTTGCATTGAAGAAGTGCATCAGTGTATCATTTGAAAGTCCATCGACTATTCTATACCGCTGGAAATAATTTTCTTTTTATATTGTAGGGGCCTCATACTGTATTTTGGCTATATCTCTGTCAATTCTTTAGCTATGAACACAAAGTTAAGTGTTTCTAAGTAGTGATATGAAGAACTATATGTTTATGATTTTTGGCTAATTTTTTACACTACACAGTATGTGTGTATTATTCTCAGATGAGTTGACGTGGTTCTTCAAGAAGTAAATGATTTTTTTCGATTTTTTATTGCTTATTAATCACTTATGTAATCTACAGCGCATGCACTATGATGTCTTTCTGTCCCGCTGGGACAGGAAAATGTCATAGAGCGATGCTGTGGAATATATAAACCTCAAAAACCTCCAGAAATAGTTAAATAGGAGGTTTCGTAGTAATTCCAGCATATCTCCTCACACAGTTGTGCTATTATTGCTTCCCAAATTGCGTTAAAATGTCCGATATCATACCTTTCCAATAATACTAGATAAATTATGATGGGATCAGTAGATAAAAAGATATGGCCTCAACAAGTTTTCCCCTACATCTGAGAAATCTACCAGAGCTATATATGACTATATAGGCTACATAGCTCTAATAGCTTGATAGCTGTCTCCTTTTCTTCATAGCTCTATATAGCTTAAGGGTCAACTATATAGAGCTATAGAGCCAAATAGGACAGCTATAGAGAGCTATCATAGCTATTATAGCTGCCTTACTACAAGACATAGGTACCATAGTATAAGGTAGCTATAGGAGCTATGCTCACTATGTATCATATGTATGCCAGTTGTACTATAGACTATATGTATACTATTCATACAATGGATAATTATCAAGACTATGTCAACATTCTGTACTATATTTTATCAACTTGTATAAATATAAAAGTACTTAACCAATTTAAGTTCCACATCACAGCTTGAAGAACACAAAGATAAAAGCAATACAAATTTATTTTATTTAGCATTGCAACATTACATATAGATCTATACTAATGATGATGACACACTACAATAAAACTCTACAGACTACAAATTAAACCAAGCCAAACTATCAGAGAGGCCAAGATCTAGAAAAGATGACAGGCATTAGAACAAGAATACAGCCACAGGTAAAACACATGCTTACCAAAGTGCTAGAAAAGCGAAAATTCATCAAAAGTCATTCGCATAACACCAAAAATATAACACAGCAGCTTACCTAAGCTTGTAGGAAAAGCTAAAGCTAACCTTACTCTACAAATAAAAGAGTACTAGAGAGATATAAGCATACGATGCAAGAGACTAAAGATAAACATTTACCTTGGAAAGATAACAAACGAGTGATGAGCAACGAACAACGAGCGATGAGCAACGAGCGAGCAACGAACAACGAACAATGACAATGGAGGGAACAATGACGACGGAGGGAGCAGCGACGACGACGAAGGCGTCGACGTGGCAGGGGATGGTGAGGGTTAAAGAGCAAGAGGGAACGTGTCGCGCGCGCGCCTTATATACGAATCCCAGGCGAAGCCGAGAATCAGGGCTGCCAGGCACTGCCGAACGCTGCGTCAGGGACTAGGCTGGCAGACTTAACTAAGTTGATGTTGCTGCTCAGAGATGCACATTGCAGTACGTACTCGTATTTCTCATGCATTGAAAAGTCATGTATTCTACATTATTGTACTCTTTTTATTTGAATTTATGCGATTTTTATTGATTTGTTGAAGCTCGAAGAACGCAGCTTCGCTCGTTCGGTGGCTGGAGCTATCGAAGACGCGTCGAGACTTCATTCCTCCCATCCTCCCTCACTCTCCGCATTATCTTCCTTTCCTCTCCTCGTTCTTCTCTCCCATCGACAGTCAAGACGAATCGGGCGGGTACCCAGTAACATGAGGGGCCATAGGTAAGTCCGAAATGTTTCTTTTTCGTGTTCATTCAGGCTAACTCAGAGTGTCGCTCGTTTTCGAGTGACACTCGGTTATGTCTCCTCGCCGTCTCCCCATCGCCCGTCCCATATCCCCAGCTCCCCGCTCACACCCCCGTCGCTCCCTTCGCCACCGCGGGAAGTCGCCGACGCCTCCAGCTGCCTGCGCGCAGCATCAACGCCCTACGCCCAACGCATCACGACACCCGCGCACGGCCCCGACTCCTCACGGCCCCGCCTCCCCTCTCACGCACACGGCCACGCACGGCTGTCGTGCTACGTCGTTGCGCATCCTCTGCGTGCTGTCAACAACGTGCACGCGCGGGCCACGTCGCCGCCTATGCCGTCGACGTCTGCATGTACGCCCGCGGTAGAGTCCCATTGCCACGGCAACGGGACTCATCCGTCGTTCGTGCCCATCGCCCACTGTCCCGCACGCGCACCTCCCATGCTCCGCGCTCGCACCCCATGCCCTGGACGCTCGCACGTAATGCCGCGCACTCGTGCACGACATCCCACCTGCCCACGCACGACACCCCGCCCACTCACGCACGACACCCCGCCCACGCACGTCCACACTCGTGCGCAACGCCTCGGCCATGCGTGCCAGGCCCAGCACGCACGCACATCGCCCCGCCCGTGCGATCAGCACCACACGCGCGAGCACCACACACCGCGCACACACGCACAAGGCGCCACGCTCGCCCGCAACGCCCTGCACTCACCCACAACGCCCCGCACTCACCCACAACACCCTGCACTTCCGCCCAACGCCCCGCACTCCCGCCCAACGCCCCACACTCCCGCCCAACGCCCCACACTTCTGCCCAACGCCCAACACTCCCGCCCAATACCCTGCGCATGGCCTGGGCATGACCCCGTCTCATGGCGACGCGCGCGCCACGCTCCACGTGCGTGCACCTGCACTCAACGCCCCGCGTCCCTGTTCAACGCTTCGCATCCGCGCGCAGCACCCCCCCTGTGCGCGTGCAATGCCCTAAGGCGCATGTGCAGCATCCCAACATGCGCGCTCGACGACTCGCATCCCCGCGCGGTGTAAGACGCCCCGCACGTGCATCCGACAATCCGTATTCGCGCTCAACACCCCGCGCTCAACGCAGAGCACCCGCACGCAGCAGCCCGTGTACGTAGAACACCCCCATGCCTGCGCAGGATGCCCCAACGCCCGCGCTCGACTGCATGCATGGATGCCCTATTTGCTACGATATGACATGCTATGCATCTGCATTATCTTCATTACCTTCTAAATCTAGCTGTAATGCTATGGCCTCGAATATAATTTTTTTGACTTGATCACTCTGGTGTCTAGATGACTTACTATAGCAACCATATTGACCAAAGCTGCTATAGGGGACCTATAGTATTCATAGTGCCCTCTTATAAGTACATAGCTCTATATATGTTGCACTTCCTGCTATGGTAACTATCATAGTCTATATAGCTCTACATAGCTGAATAGACCAGCCACATAGCACACATAGGGCTCTCATAGCACATATAGTTTGCCTTCTGGCTATATAAAATTCCAATTTCTCAGATGTATCTCCAACATTGATCCTTTAGTAATCGCAATCGTGTTTTCTCAATACTGGTCCGATTGTTACGTGCAGTATACCGTTGGAAAGGTATGAATTACACCTTTCCAATGGTGTCTTGAGCGTGTCAATAGCACTACCTGTTGGGTCGATACGAGGCGATTACTATAACTTTCTCCCTAAGAGCATCTTCAAAAGTGATTTGCTCATATTTCCATCATTTCTGGACCTATTGTCATGAAATAAACTGTTTTGAGGAAGTCAAATTCATTTTTTTTACATTGTCACATAGCACACCTATTTACCTCAATACAGACTATAGTATAAAAGACACTCATTACTTATTTAGCAAGTTTGCACTTTTTCAAGCTTAAAATTTTTCTTTCTGCAAAGACTGGCATCAATTTATATGTGTATATAGTGGAACAATGATTGAATATCATATTGAGGACCGATGTCTTGAAAACATTCAAGATCACAAGAATGGTGAATGGCAGATTCATCTAATTACGATTCCTTAGAATCGTTTACTCTATACCGGGTTTTCCTATCAAAAACGACACCTTGAACGACCCCCTACCCCCATTTGGCAGTTGGCTTGTTTGCAGGTTCAACTCCAGCTCTGGCCGGACTTTTGTTTACATTTGTGTTAATGTAACTTGATCAGTTCTCAACCAATTCACCTGTTCTCAAATGCATCTGAATCTACTCATTTATTGCTTTCTAGCAGTATTTTTTGCATCATGATCCATGCAGAACTCACATAGTGCAATGAATTCCAGTATTCTCCCCCTATAATACTTGAAACCAAGCTAACTCAGTCAATACTCCACCGATTTACTCGTTCTTAAATGCATCTAAATCTACACATTTGTAGCTTTCTAGCCATACCTCACACATCTCAATCGGTCAAGAACTCGCAGAATGCGAAGCATTTCTTTGTGTTCCCCCCTAAGAAGTTTGAATCCAAGCTAACTTGATCAATTCTTCACCAATTTACTCGTTCTAAAGTGCATCTGAATCTACTCGTCCATAGCATTTTAGCCATGTCTTTTGTGTGAGGATCGGTGCAGAACTTGCAGAATGCGAAGCATTTCTTTGGTTTTCCCCCTAAAATGTTTGAATCCCAGCTACCTCAGTCAATTCTCCACCGATTTACTCGTTCTCAAATGCGTCGGAATCTACCTATTCATAACTTTCTACTGATACCTTGTGTGTCTCAATTGGTGAAGAACTCGCAGAATGCGAATTGTTTCTGTGATTCCCCCCTAGGAACCATGATTGCTTTGTAGCTCCACAACGAAGCTATCAATAGACAAACAGTAAATTGCATTCAAACAAGTCGAGTCACACATTTCCAACATAATTTAGAATACAGAAATCGTATCACTAGAAAAAGAGATATCCTTCAGTTTATGTACCACATCAGCAAAACAATACTGTCTGGTATCTCAACAACCAGTGGTGCTATAGTGTTGGATACTATACTGTTAGAAAGCTATGATTCATAGCTTTCGAACAAGCCTACATACAAGTCAATCCAACCAGCCGTTGGTCCGTAGCAAGACATTCTCTCCTCCTAGTAAAGCGAAATTCACCTTTTAGCGAATTTGTCATATCTCGGTCAATATAATATGTATCGATGACGTTTTAACAGTTTTGGAACGCTCTGATTCATACCTTTCTAATAAGCCTACATACATGTCGATAGGATGAGGTAGCGCCACGCAACAGCAAGATCTCCTAGATGATGTGGCATAATGTGTTTTGGCCATATCTTGGGATATATTGTACGTATCACAGCTCTCTTAGGCTCGTCTGAAAGCTATTGTAAATCCGGTTCCAACAAGCCCTCATGCATTATAGTTGGTGCAATATTGACAGAGCTATAAAGAAATTAGTCCGCCACATCATCAAAAACATATAGTCTAATAGCTCACTATATGATTGTGCTGTCATAATAAATAGGCCATCATTTGAAAGCTATTGTTAATCTATTTTCAATAAGTGTTTTCTCACCTAGATTCATACTACAGTATTGACTAAGCTATAAGAGAATCAGTCTGCTACTTCATTATAGAGAGATACGTACAGAATGACTGCCACAGCCATCAGGTAGACACCTTCTCTCGGTCCGAGCGTACATCCCCTCACTGCAGAGGATGGAGAAGAGTAGTCTGAAAGTGTTGCAGCCACTGGTAGAGGCACCACTGGCTTCAACAACTATCTAAAGAAAAGTCTAACAGAGAGATGTTGCACTTCAAAACCGAGTTTTGATTATGTAATCAGTTCTCAGGACCATGGTACGGCCATACCATGGTTGAGCACAGCCACATACCTCTTAACGGCTGGCTTAGTCTGATGAGGTTGTAGGTTCAATTCTACCTCTGGACATTTTATTTGTTCTTATCTTTTAATTTATAATAAATGTATTTAATGCTTCACAACTAAATTTCAAACATTTATGATACAATATTACATGCAATAAATTTTTCCAATTAAAAATCTTGAATTAAATGATAAAAAACTCGGTTTTGTATCAGAGGTTTACAGGATGTATGAAGAAAACATATGGTAGATACTATCAATAGGGCTCAACATGAGTGCAATTGCAGGTGACCTGCCATATTCAAGTTGGGAAAAGAGATTCAGTATAGTACTATGATGGAGCAACTATTGGAAGGCAATGTGAGTTTGAGGATATATTATCAGGATTTGATAATTTGCCACACAATACAGTGACTTTTGATGTAACCTACTAATATCATAGGATTGTTATCACTACTATGAAGCCTATTATACCATACTTAGACCCAGAAATATATTCAAGCATGGATATCCTAAGCCAAAGGAGAATAAGTAAAAACCTACAATACTAAAGATGAAATAAATAAGATATCAAAATTTGCACAACACCAAGAGCATGTGTGCACAAGGTACAGTAGGGCATATACAAGGTGTTAGACCAGGGCTACTACATGTGGTACAGGGCATGCAAGATGCCACCCTGTATGCAAGGCATGAGAGTGTGTACATGGGACGGTGGGCCTGTATGTGATACACAATGCACAGGCAAGAGTGTGGAGGATACACAGCAGGCAGCATGTCTATGCATCTCATATAACATCTGTGCACAGGGTAGCCAGACTGTGTATGACCACAGCTGACATATACAGGCATATGGAATGGTAGACATGTGATACATAGGGCAACAAGCCTATGTGCAAGATACAGCATGTGGGCAGGTGGCACAGGAGATGTATGGCAGACAGAGGGGACATATGGCAGGTAAGACATCCACACATGAGGTGCAGCATCTGCTTGTAATATGGCAGGACTGTATGTGGCCATGGCTGACATGCATGGCCACAACTCACATATAAAATATAGTACAAAAAGTTGACATAGCCTTGATAATTGCCCATCATATGAATAGTATACATATAGTCTATGGCATGACTAGCATACATATAATATTCTATATAGTGGATATAGTGTCTATAACTACCTTATACTATGATACCTATGTCTTGTACTCATAAGGTAGCTATGATAGCTATGATAGCTCTTCATAGCTGTCCTATTTGGCTCTATAGCTCTATATATTTGACCCTTAAGCTATATAGAGCTATGAAAAAAAGGAGACAGCTATCAAGCTATTAAAGCTATGTAGCCAATATAGTCATATATAGCTCTGGCAAATTTCTCAGATGAAGCAAGTTTACTCATTTATGCACCTTGATAGGAAAAAATAAAAGGAATCGTTTTGCCGTGTGAAGCATCGGCCCTCTTCCCCCAAGTTACTTTACTTTTCCTGAAATACCTTTTTATCACAACCTCACTTGAAAGTGTGAGAAATTATTACTCTAAAAGGCATTACATTAGCTAGGTGTCCAACTTTTTGCGTTGAAAAGCAGGTTAGAGTAAACGATTCTAAGGAATCATAATTTCTTATCTACTATGTTGCTTTCTTAGATTAATGTCTTCAATTTTTTTTCTAGATATTTGCTTTTTCTAGTAGAATGGTAAGCTTCTATTGTAGTCTTTTATATACTTGTATTGTTTATTTTGTAGCTTTTGTTGTAATCTTTTATTTGTATTTATTTTATTTTATTTTATAGTCTTTATTATAGCATGTCATCTTGTAAATTATATAATATGCAGAGTCTTTTGTTCTTTATTATTGGTATGATCTCTTATAATAATATTTATTAATAAATATATAAAACCCATAAACATCTACTAAGTCTAATAAGGCTATAAACTCAAGTCACAAGACTATAGTCTACTGAAAATCCATAGAGCAGCCAGTTAACTATAAGTCTACTAAACTATCTATAATGTCTATGGTAAACATATTTCACATAGCTTCTATAGATAGGTCAAGACAGCTTCTAGGACTATAGCTATTATAACTACATCTGGAAAAACAGAAGTTGCTACCATTGGCTACAGTAGCAATCTGTAGTCTACGGTAGCTACCTGTAGATCCTATAGTACCCGTAGTACTCGTAGGAGCCCCCCTTCTACGGTGGCTTCTGTAGTGTCTTGTAGTGAGGATCTTTCTACTGTAGTAACCAAACTTGTTATAGTAGTTCCACAATCTTAAGCATAGACTACTGATGTAAGCAGTTCATTTCACACATTTTTAGTAAATCAAACTTCAATGTCTCATTTTCATATTGACTAAAAAATTACTAAGTACTCTAATCTATGCTACTCTAACCTATCTATGTATATAAGGGGAGTATACAGGGGTACATAATGCAGGGATGTAGATGTGCAGGTGAGCATGTAGGTGGACATGCAGGTGTGTGGGTAGGTAGGCGAGCATGTAGTCGGACTATGGGCGAGCAAGCATGTAGGCAGGTGGGTGAGCGAGCATGTCGGCGGGTGGGCAAGTGAGCATGTCGGCGGGTGGATAAGCGAGCATGTGGATGGGCAGCCGGGCATACACGTCAGCACTGAAACTTATAAGATACAAACAAATTTACTTACCTGTTGCATTCTCCTCACAACCTCTTGCACCCAACTTGCTTAAAAAGAAATGAGAAGCCAAGAAAAAAAGACTTACAATAAAATAAGAGAAAAGGAGAGAGAAAGAAAGAAGGGAGTGAGAGGAGAGAGTGAGGATGAAGTGAGAAAGAGTGATAAAGACGACGCGCGTTGCTGGCAAGTTCTGAGGCCAAACAACACCAAAGGCAGAAATCAGATTACCATATTTGGCAATCTGGTTTCTGCCCCCTTGCAGAATACGTCGTAAGTTATACTACTTACAAGTTTTTTAGAAACATCTAATGGTATTAGATTTACACCAACTTATGTTTACCTTGTACTGGCAAAAAATAAGATTGCCATGTTTGGCAATCTGTCTACCTTAGTTGTGTGTGTCGCAGCTGCAAGGAGCATGGGAGAGTGTCTGGGTCCCCAGGATAGATCTCCATTTCTCTTCTACAGACCGCAATTCTTATCCGATTAGCACGTACCTAGTACCGTTCGAATTGTGTGATTCGTAGCTTTCGAACGGTGCCCTGTACAATGTGATATATTGAACATTGAAGACACTACAGCCCGAACACTATGGGTGACCTTTAGTAGATACAAAAAGTGGCATAGCGCCTTGAATACTGCACGTATCACAAAACTGATTGGATTGTCTGAAAGCCCTGATTGATAGCTTTTAGACAAGCCCTCATGTGCCATGATAGGTGCAGAACTCGTCCCACAGCGGCAAAATCTCTGCAAATGGAGGTCAAATATTGTTTGAGGCATATCTCCGCAACGACAGGACGCACCTCTGACGTTTTAACGGTTTCTGAAAGCGGTTGATTGTAGCTTTCGAACGGTGCCCTGCACGACCCGATCTGAAAAGATCTAAAAATCGCCCCTTAAAACAAGAATGGGCTGTATCGTAGCGAAAAATGGACGTACCGCAGACATTTTTGGCGCGTTGGAAAGAGCTCATCAAGAGCTTTCAAACGAGCCATCATGCAACCTGGTAGCTGCAAAACTGGAGCCACTAGAATGAAATCTCTAAAACTGTCAGCAAAAACATGTTTCCAGAATATTGTTACAATGAGGAAACACATCGGAGACATTTTTAGTGTTCCAGAAAGCGGTGATCCGTACCTTTCGAACGCATGTACATACATGCAAATCGGTGCACTTTTTGGTGCACAACATCAAAATCTAGGATATAAGATAGTTAGTTAGAGCGTCAATTACACATACCTTTTCATAACCAAAATTGCTGATGTGCTGTTTCCTAGAAGATGTTAATCAAGATAATTTGAATACACTCACATTTTTTCTTGACTTGTGCTTTGCTTGCCCTAGGACATAACTGTAGAGTGGGGAGCTGCAAGAGGCGCGCTACATGTATATGTGACATGTCACTTGTGGTGACAGTACATGAGTCATCAAACAAGTCAAACTATATGATAAACACAAATACAAATGTATTTCTCAGAACTTTTCAAGGAATATAATGAATTGAAAACATAGTATAACTACAAGGAACTACAGAAGGCTACAGTAGAATGAGATGAGCTACAGTATCTACTGGTAAACACCGGTAGTTACCATCAGTGCTTCTATAGGCACATCAGTGCTTCTGTAGGCACATCACCTGATTTAGCGAAACTCCGGTTTTTCCTGATGTATCCTTATGACACTATAGCATCTCATAGCACTTCATAACTATCTCTAGTAGCTCTATAGCACTCTATAGCTAGGCTTCATCTATGACCAACTATAGATAGGGGGAATAGCTATTAGACTGTAACAATTATAAAGACTATAAAGTATCCTATAGCTAGAGGGATTTTGCAGATGTTGGCTCCAGAGTTGGTTCTTGGTTGAAGATTGGTTGGAAGCTGACACTACTAGTTCTGTAGAGATTGGAGGGATAGAAGTCTTCTTGAGGATCGACTGCTTGGGGAACAGATACCTGTGATTGGGAGATGGGCTCTTGCTAGGGAGGTAGAGAGACAGTGGGTTTGATAGAAGAAGTCCTAGAATCCTCTTCTTTCAAAAGTTGGTTGGCCGGGATTTCACTGTCCCTAAGATCGGTGCAGGAGAGAGCTGGGTGTGTACTGTAGTATGTGACAGGTCTGGTGAAGATGATTCTCTCTTCCTAGATGGAGGCATCTCTGGTTATTTCATATAGGATGTATATGTTGTTTGTTGTCAAATCAAACCAGTAGTGAATTTTGATGATATCATCATAGAAGTAGACAGAAAATTCCCTGTGGAAAAATTGTGGACTGAAGAGGAATACATGTCCAGTTTCATCTGAAAAAACCAAATTTTATATAGCTGCAGGTTGCATTATAAGTGTTATCATAGAGCTATGTGAGCTATATAGCTTGCTTATCTAGCTATGTAGCAACATGAGAGCCATAATAGCTTCCATAGCTAGTAGTATTAGCTATATATTGTTACCATAGTTTTTATAGCTAATAGTGTAAACTATATAATACCATCATATTTACCAAGATAAGCTATGACAACTATGAAGACTATCATTACCATGTCAGGGAGAGAAAATAATGAAAAATTACAAGTCAAAATTAATCATATTTCATAAACTACTATGACAATTTTATAGTACTACAAGTGTAATTATGCATCGCATGTACAGGAAGCATACCAGGTAAAAGCAAGGTGGCCAAGAGCAGTGGCAGGCAGAGAGGCACGCACATGCAGTAATCGGCACAACAGAGCATGTGCGCGAGGCATGTGGTGCACAGTGTGAGGCATGCAGTGGACACACAAGGCATTGCAGCTATGTGCGCAAGGCGTCGAAGCAGCCGTTGCACCATGCAGATGGCTGTGTGGTGTTCTGACCAGGTTCGGAACCTGTGTCGTTCCCAAGTCGTACGGCTGTGTCAACACGGCGCCAAGTCCGTCACTAGAGCGGCGGTGCTGCTAGTGGTCTCGAAGAGTACGACACTAAGGCCCGTCCCTTAGCGAAGAGAGATAGAGGATGGTTGAGGCGGTCAAGGAGCGAAGATGAGAGGGGCGAATCGAGCGACTGTATTGCAAGTCGAGATACAAGATATACAAGAGGATAAACTTAGTGCTACAGGTCCGTGTACGTGGGGTTTATATATGTGTAGGTACGGTAGGATATCCTAGGCGAAAGAGGCAGACAAAAGAGGCAGACGAAAGAGGCAGTAGGATATCCTATACGAAGTCTTAGATAAGCAGTCAGTGGAGGAAGCGACGACAGTAAGTGATAGATCGATGGATCGATAGATGGTTGGAGGGCGTCATCGCAGAAGAAAAGAAATGATAAGTCCTTGTAAAAGAGAAAAGAAAATACGGTCATAACATCACCCCTCGTCCAGGTGTCAAGTCGTCCCGACTTCTCTGCACCCAAAACATCCTGTCACAAGAATCTTCCATGCGAACCGTGAAGCAGTGATTGCAGGGGCCTCCCTTCTTTCCCTTTGCAATGCCGTTGAGTGGCGTAACATCGCGAACAGGAGCTGCGCCGTCTGCCGAGGTGGTCTCCGTGGTGAGTCGTAGGTTCTGGAAGTCCGTCTTGTCACAGGTGTCGCGCTGCTTAGCACCCTGGCAGGCTTCACAAGGTGGCGACCGAAGCAGTTCCGTGAGCCTGTGCGCAATTGGTGCACCTGATGAGTACTCCTTCTCCTTCCACGCCGCGTTGGTCCGTCGCAGTTTCTCTCCTGAGGGGCTATTACCCATCGTAGTGGACCGGAGTCGTCGGAGTGGATTGAAACACGTCGCGGTAGATGTCACGGGCGTCGTGTCGGTTACTGACGGAGACTCGTTTGCGAATGGACTCAGGAAAGAGGGGTGGGGATACTGTCCTCGAGGTCGCGGGGGTCCATTGATGTGGGGAGTATCGGCGGCAAGGTCATGGTGGGCAGTGTCGGCGGGTCCGGGTTGAGTAAAGCCCATTGAAGGGTTGGGGATGAACAAAGTGTCCATGCCGTAGGTCGAATGGGTTTGGGCTGCGAAGCAGGTCGTCCGGCGGCATACCAGGCGACCAGTTCTTCATCGCGGTGTCCAATATCTCGTACGACCCAATCGATGTCGTTGAATCCCATGATGGATTGATCCAGGTGATCTCCGAGGTACTCGAGGTGTTGCCAAACACCGCATCCTTGAATGGTTCGAAAGGACTGCTGTTGCCGCTCGAGCGCTTCCTGGGCTCGACGGTTCACCTGTTCGAGCGCATCTGCCATATCCTGAGCACTTCGATTCAATGCCTCACGTTCTTCTTGGTTCTCGAGGTGCGAGCGCCAGGCATCAACCACTGCATTAGCCCTTGCTGTGGCCTCGTCAGAGTATCCGGACAGTGCGTGGACAGTGTTGCGCATGTAGTTCTCGATGGCTCCCTGGTATTCCGGTCTTCCTAAAAGAAGGAGGTGTCGCACGGAAAGGAGGTCGTTGATCGTGTTGAACTCGACATTGACGGGGTTCAGAATGACTGTATCGTGATTTCGATGGGGAGGGGGCGCGACTGGTAGTATTCCGTGCGTCTCGTCCTGCGACGTTGGAAGGCACCCGCCGTTGCGTCGTTCAAACACACGCATCGAGCATGCTGATGCCATAGGGCGGGCGGTGTACTGGGGTCGTCCTGGAATGGAGATGCGTGTTCCTGTTTGTCCTCCAGATCCGTCGAGAGGCTTCCAAGAGTTCTCGTCGTGGGCAAAGACGCGTTGGACAAGCATGAGCGCCTCTCCCATCTCGATGGACGAGACGTCCTGGGGTTCTCGTTGTGCGATCTGTTGGAACAGTCGACGACCTTCTGGCGGTCTGCAACGCTGGGTCGTTGTCGTCGATGATGGCGTTGGACTGTCGAGATGCTCGTCTCCTCGGGTCGGGCTCCGGTGTGGCAGTTGTGAGTTCCGTGGCAAGTTCTGCACGTCTGGTGTCTCTGGGGCCATTGGTGGCATCCCCACGACGATCCATTGGTTGTCGCTGGTCTGTTGTCCCGCTTCCGTGGTTTGGTTTGAGGTGTTG
>QUOP01000158.1:0-18150 GCA_003675405.1 Hericium coralloides | reverse complement strand
GTGGCAGTTTAACTCGGAATAAATGCACACAAATACACTCACCGAACACGTCGCGCAGCTTCCACGAACACAAACAGCGCAAGAAGTCTCCGGACCCTCGCTCGACTTCCAGCGCCCGCCATACGCGCGTCATGGGACACATCGACGCCTTCCGATTGAGCAGGCCCAAGGACACGCCCGCGGCTCTTCGCGGGCTCTGGGCGTGGAAAAAAAGGTGATAAAACCGTTTCTGCGCGCCGAGGTCAGCGGCTCGCTCGACGCGGCTGAAATATACTGTCCACGGCTTACCGGAACACCCCACGAAACCGCGAAGCACTGACGGCTCAACAGGGTTTGTGAAGTGCGCAAGGGAAACGCGAGGCATGCGGCTGCGCCGCCCCGCGCTGTCCGCAAACCGAATGGCGCGATTACGACACTGAAGGCCGTACGCGCGGGACTCGAAAGCCCTGCATGACCAGGTCAGTCTCGATACCTTGGACAACCCAGGACGGTTGAGCACGTACGTGGTTGTTTTCGCGCGCGCTCTGCGAATTCTGCGCCATCCCATATCACGAAAGCCGTGCTGACAGACACACACGACGCAAATCGCAGCGCGACCATGCAAAGAGCGCAACATTCACACAGCGCTGATGGCGCAAAGGGGACGGCAGGTAACTTTGATATGAACCCTTGGGCGTGCAGCGATGCATCCTGATCTCGCAACGGCTAATGGTACTCGATGAATGATGAGCAGGGTCGTGCGTGGCTCTCAAAAGCGAAGGGGAGCCAGACTCACAGACGGCGAGATGGCAACAGCTGCCGTCGCTGACAGGAGTCATCCGCACTGGCATCGGAAATCTGGGTGGAGACGGGGAGGGGAGAAAAGGAGAGACGGAGGCAAGCCGGCAGACGGGCCTTATTATCAACGATACTCGGGAAAGACACCTCTTCCTCGCCGGCCACCGTGCTTGGCCAGATCTGGCTCGGGAACAGTACTCATCTAGCCCTTCAGAACATCATGTTTCGTCGCCGATGTTTCAGAATGCAAAGCCCCGCGGCGAGCGGCGAGCGGGTCAGCAGGTGAATGACTCGGAGCAGGCGTCGATGGCCGCACATCGTCGCCCGAATCGCGGGCGCAGGAGCCGGGCGAAGCCCTCGACCTCTACGCTGGCTCGCGCGCATGTCCCGGGAGCTCGTTTAGGCCTTCTGGTGAGTGTTATAGCATGAAATTAGCCGAGTCAAATTGGTACTCACCAGGCCCTTCGAAATGTCGGTTTTTATCACCATTTTTCCAGGATCCAAAGCCCCGCGGCGAGCGGCGAGCGTGTCACTAGGACAAGGAATCGGAGCTGACGTCGACGGGTCTCCGTCGACGCCCACGTCGCGGGCGCAGGAGCCGGGCGAAGCCCGGCGACGTCGTCGCGTCGCACACGCGTTCTCGGAGCTGTCCTACGCATCCTGGTGAGTTCGTTTTACTGCAATTAGCCGAGGTCAGTGCCGACTGACCACGTCTCCGCAGCGCCTATCCTCGCCGCCGTTTCTCGAGATTTCGACGCCCCGCGGCGAGCGGCGAGCGTGCCCTGCGGAAAAGCATTCGACGCTGGTGTCGACGCTGACGGCGCAGGAGCCGGGCGCAGCCCGGCGACGTTCTCGCGTTTCCGTTGGCTCGCGGACGTGTTCTGGTGAGTTTTCGCAGCTCCGATCAGCCGAGCAAAACAGTGACTCACCAGGCTCTTTGCAGCGCGAAGTTCCGTCGCCGATTTTCGAGATTTCGAGGCCCCGCGGCGAGCGGCGGGCGCGCGAGTACAACACGCAGTCGGAGTCGACATTGGTGAGATCTCGCTGCCGTCGCCGACACACGAGCGCTGGGCGCAGCCCAGCGCCATTCACAGTACCTCCGTCATGTTTTCGTGAGTCTTTCATGTGTGATGCAGTCGAGGTGACCGGATGCTCACTGCAGCGCAGGAAATCCATGCTTTACGCTTGGAATGTCGAGGGTAGGGTCCCCGCGGTGAACGGCATCACTATGTACAAGCACGAACTCGGCGTCGACGGGTTCCCGCTTCACGTCGACCCTCGAGCGCGATCTCCTTCCGCGCGCGGCGACATGCATTGTGTGGGGAGCGGCCGGATGGTTTTGGTCGCGTACGACGGACGCAGGGCGTCATCATCAAGTACGTCGTACTGGCGACGAGGGAGTTCTAGACGCGTCGCAGGCTTCGCGTTCGGGCATTCCGGAGGGCGTCATCATCAAGTTCGACGAGACGCGTGCCCGTGCCCCGAGACAAGGCCCACGCTTCTCGCCTGACGCGCGAAGGGCGTCATCGTCAAATACCTGGAGTGGAGGAAAGGCAGGCTGAGCTGGTGAGTGCATGGTCGCACCGGCGGTGTTCGTAGAGGTACTTACCTCTCGCGCCCAGGTGCCGCCCCGTCTCCCTAGTCTTCGTTCGACACCTCGCGAGGGCGTCATCATCAAGTTCGACGAAGCGCGAGCGATGTCCCGCCTCGCAGCTGCCTTGGTGCACACCGTCGGCGTCTCGTCGCGATTCCACCCCGCCCGATCTGCCTTCGACGCCGCGCGAGGCAGCACAAGGGCGTCATCATGAAGTTCCCCGCAATGCCCCTCGCGTTCATGCGCCGGGGCCGTGCGTGCTACGGCGTCAAAGTCTTCGCCGTCTGCGCGTCGGAGCGGGCGTCATCATCAAGTATGGGGCGGGAGATGGGAGGGAGATGTGGTGGTCGAAGTACTGACGTGTAGCGCAGACATGCGCGCTCCCGCCGGGACTCCGCCTGACCGCCGCGAAGGGCGTCATCATCAAGTTGGGACACGCGGGCGGCCGCGTTCTCTCGACGTTACCCCGCCGCACACGCAACGGCGGCGACGGGCGCCGTCATCATCCAGTGTCGGGCGGGGGGGACGGGACCTGAGTGACCGGTGAGCACTGCGCATGACTGCCATCGCGAATATAAGTACTCACCCGTCGTGCAGATCCCACGTTCGCTGCCTTTCCTTCGCTTGGACTCCCGGCGGCGCCAAGGGCGTCATCGTCAAGTTCAAGACACGGCGTCCTGTCGGCGTTGCGTCTTCCCTGCTGTCACCCACCTGCCTCGCCGTCACCGCGCCCGCCCCATCGTCACCGCAGCCGTCCCGACCGTGTTGTGCGTGCTGGAAAGCGTTGCGCGATGTGGGGGGCCGCTGCTCGCTGTCATGTTCTCGCGCGCCCGACGATTACACGACGGGGCCCATGGGAGCTGGGGACTGCTGGACTGTTGTAAGTGACGCTTCTGTCGACACGAGGAGATGTACTCACGCTTGTGCAGGACATCCCGCCCGCACTCGCACTCGATCCTGCTCCCCTTGCGCCCTCCTTCCCCTTCGTTCATCTCCGGCGTCGCTGCGAAGAGGGCGGCGGCGCTGCGAATCTCGGCTCTGCTGTTCTTGCGGCGACTCGCTTGCGCGGGACTATGACGCCATGGTCTTGAAGTCGAGGCGGGGCGCGCCACTGTACGGAAAAGGGGTGAGTTCTGCGCGTTAGAGGGCGCTGGGACACTGACCACATCGTTGCCTTTGCTGCCGCGCCTCAGGCGTGCAACTCTGGCGTCGATACACGCCTCAGCGCCGCTCGTGCCTCCCCGCTACGCCTCCCGCGCTTCCACCGACTTTGCGCCTTTGGTATTGGACTGTGGTATGGCGTCGGGATGTCATTATATCGCGGGGCTTTGCGGTTGGAACCGAGAACGTGGTCCATCTCTGACTTGAGCGCGTCGTGTGGAATGCTCCGGGGCGGGATTTCTCGAGTCGGGGTCGATTTTCGCGTTGTGCGCGTCGAAGTGGGTGTTCCTGGGCGGAGTTTTTCGAGTCGCATGGTGTTGCGAAGGCAGCAGGGTCGATTTCCGCGTTGTGCGCATGGAATCCTGGCGTTTTGGAGGGATTTATGCTACAATGACTTGCGCGCGGCGAACGGGAGCTTGTCGGCGGGATTTCTCGAGTCGTGGGGTATTGCACGCGCCGAAGATGGCCGATGCGACGACAACACGGGCGACTTGGGCGGGATTTACGGCATAAAATCGAGAAAAAGACGCGGAAAAAAGGGGACTGCCTGGGGAGTCAGAAGGAGCATACAGTCGAGTAGTACACTCTTACCCTGCGCTCGGTACAGTCCGGAACGCTGTGGCTGGGCGTACGCGTCTACAGTTAAGGATGCACGGAGGGTACGCGTCTACAGTTAAGGAGCCCCGGTGTGTGTGTAGTAGGGAGAAAAACGACTATCTTGCAGAATTATCGGCGGAGTCGATCTCAGAGCAGCGGTGGACAGACGCGTCGAATCGATCGATGGATTCAAACTCCGATCAGAGCCTCGCGTCGAAACTTGGGCGCGTCGGTCGCTCAGACTCGTCGTACAAATGCTCTGACAACTGCTAACCTGGCAATCCTGCCCGCCCCACCCACCCGACCTTCCTCCTTCCCTAGAACCGCTCTCATATCCTGCAGTCATGCCTGGTTTCGCCCCTCTCCAAAAGCATCTCGATCCGAAGACTGCATTCGATGTCCTCAAGACCTACCCGAGATCGGATGGCCTGTCGGTCTCGCAGCTCATGGACTCGGCCGTGCACGGCGGGCTCACGTACAACGACTTCCTCATGCTGCCCGGGAAGATCGACTTCGCCGCCCACGAAGTCAACACCGAGAGTCGGGTCACGCGAAATGTCGTCCTCAAGACCCCGTTCATCAGTAGCCCGATGGACACTGTGACTGAGGGCGAGATGGCTATCGCGATGGCGGTGAGGTCGATCTCCCCTTGATGCATGTGCGACATGGATTGAGCCCGCCGTGTGCAGCTGCTCGGGGGCCTTGGTGTTATTCATCACAACCAGTCGGCGGCTGCGCAGGCTGCCATGGTCCGTGCCGTGAAGCGCCACGAGAACGGGTTTATTACCGATCCTGTGGTGTTCTCGCCCGATCACCATGTCGAGGATGTTTTGGATATCAAGGCGCGTCTCGGGTTCTGTGGTATTCCGGTCACTGGTATGTTCTTGCTTTCCGGTCACATTTTAGGATGAATTTTTCTATACAACCTTCGTTCTGCTGAATAACGCGTTCTGCGCGTGATCTGAGGAGAATTACTTTGTTTGGATGTCTGAAATCATACTTTGCTTAAAACATATCTTCCGAGTGTCGCTAACCTCTTCCCGACAGACACCGGTGCCCTCGGCGGCAAGCTTGTCGGAATCGTCACGTCGCGCGACGTCCAGTTCCGACCTCACAGTTGCAAGCTCTCCGAAGTCATGACCACCGATCTCGTCACGGCGCAACAAGGTATCACCCTCATGGATGCCAACGACATCCTTCGCGACTCCAAGAAGGGAAAACTACCTATCGTTGACAAGGAAGGCCGCCTGGTCTCCCTCCTTGCGCGTTCCGACCTGCTCAAAAATCAGACCTACCCTCTGGCGTCGAAGCTCCCCGAGAGCAAGCAGCTCTACGCAGCCGCCGCCATCGGCACACGCCCGGCCGACCGGGATCGTCTGGCGCTCCTCGTCGAAGCCGGCCTGGACATCGTTATCCTCGACTCGTCGCAGGGCAACTCGGTTTTCCAGGTCGACATGATCGAGTGGATCAAGGCGACGTTTCCGCACCTCGAAGTCGTCGCCGGCAACGTCGTCACGCGCGAGCAGGCCGCGACCCTCATCGCCGCGGGCGCGGACGCGCTGCGCATTGGCATGGGCTCCGGCTCGATCTGCATCACGCAGGAGGTCATGGCCGTCGGGCGCCCGCAGGCGACCGCCGTGTACGCAGTCGCGGAGTTCGCGAACCGGTTCGGCGTGCCCGTCATCGCCGACGGCGGCATCTCGAACGTGGGCACATCGTCAAGGCACTCGCGCTCGGCGCCGGCGCGGTGATGATGGGCGGGCTCATGCGGGCACGACGGAGGCGCCGGAGAGTACTTCTACCACGAGGGCCTGCGCGTCAAGGCGTACCGCGGGATGGGCTCGCTCGAGGCGATGGAGCAGGGCAAGCCGGGCCCGAACAGTGCGGCCAAGGTGAACACGTCCAAATACCCGACGCCCGTGCCCAAGTCGCAGGCGGGCAAGCACGTGCACGAGAACGCGGCGACGACGCGCTACTTTTCCGAGGCGTCGACGGTGAAGGTCGCCCAGGGCGTGTCGGGCGACGTGCAGGACAAGGGCAGCGTCAAGGACTTCTTGCCGTACCTGCATGCGGGGCTGCAGCACTCGTTCCAGGATATTGGGGTGCGGAATGTGCAGGAGCTGAGGAAGGGCGTCGCGGAGGAGCGTGTGCGGTTTGAACTGCGCACGGCGAGCGCGCAGGTCGAGGGTGGGGTGCATGGCTTGAACTCGTAAGTCGCATTCATGGTCTTCGTTTGTGGCTGGGGCTCATGGTTATCCGCAGGTATACCAAGCGTTTGTTCGCATAGACATAGTCGTTACACTAGCATTGTTACTTACTGTATCCATTCACTCAATGTATGCGTATTCTCATGAGAACTTTTCGCGACACGCATGGAACGGGGCGCGGGCACGGCGAGACGCGCGTCCTTCTGCGACAGGGCTGCACCGTCTTCGGTAAGTGCCCAGTTCCCCGTTTTCAGTTATCATCCGCCATCGTACGCTCTCACTCTTCTCCTCAACAGTCTCCGCCCGCTCTTCACGTCCCCGACGCTGTGCGCGACGTCGAATGCCGTGCATGATCGACGGGAGTCGGCACAGTACAGTACATGCGTCCGCGGGCTCATTCGGCGGGCGCGCAGACACAGGTCTCAAGTGCCCGACGCCGTGCTCGCAGTCGAACGCAGCGCGCGACCGACAGCTCTTGCGGGGCATGCAGCGGTGCACGGGCGCTGGAGCAATCCACCGACAAGCATCAGCCGGGCGCTCGCAGCGACAGTCCCCGCCCGCCCCGTTCGGCCTCACAAGGATGCGCGCGACATCTTGCACGTCGTCAGCGGGAGCCTCGGCGCTGGTGCGTCTGCCGACCAGGACCAGCCCCGTTTCCGCCAGGCGACAGACGCTGCAGGCGTCGGCGAACGCCATTCAAGACCGACGGGCGGCCCTCCGTCTGCAGGCACGTTCCGGCCGCGGTTCACTCATGCCGCGGGCGCACACACTAGATCTCCCATGCCCGACGCCGTTCGCGCTGTCAAAGGCAGCGCAAAGTCAGCAACGCGCGGCGCAGTCTAGGCGTCCCGTCGATGAGCGCCGCCTTCGTTCAAGCGCAGCGACAGTCCTGCCTGTCCCGACTTCGCAGCATCACGACGTGCTGAGCATCCCGCACGTCGTCGAATGCCATGCGAGACCGACGCGCGGCAAGACAGCGTATGTGCAGGTACGTCCGCGAGCTGATTTCCGCGCCTGCTCACTAAGGACGCGCACAGACACCGGATATCGTGCATCCCCGATGCCATGAAAGCGCGCCGAAGCGACGAGGATGCAGTGCCGCCTATGCAATGCTGCGTCTACCGATGCACCCGCGTCGCTCACGGCGCGAAGTCAGAGGCGTCTGTCGGGCCGCCGGTTTCGTCGTCCTCGGCGCATCTCAACATCACACCACGCAGCAGGCGATACGTCGCTTCCTCTGCTAACGAGCGCTGATTCGCAGCTCATACGATGCGGCAGGCCCGTCCTCGGCACGTCGCCCTGGCTCGACACGCAGTGACAGCGGCCAAGTACACCCCACCGTCGTGCGTGTGTGCGACGTACGGTTACACGACGTACTGGCCCGCCGCGCCTCTCGCTGCTGTCGACCGGTCTTCTACGACCCCGGTGTGCAAGGGCGCCTCAGCGTTCGTTGCTCCGCGACCGCTGTCGCGTTCCCACAGGCCACGACGCAATGCCGACAGCGGCGCATCTCACGCACGCCCATTCCCACAAACGACCCCGGGCCGCTCAGACGGGCACGCAACGCTCCCGTGCCTACGCCCGCGCCGCCGATCCCTCTCATGCGGCCCCGCCTCCGTCTTTCGCTGCTGCAAGGGTGCTCCATCCGCAACCACTGGCGCGTCACGGAATGATGCCGACGGCGCATGTCCTGCCAGGTCTCACAGGCAGCCCCGGGTCGGTCAGACGGGCACGCACCGCTCTCGCGCCTTCTCCTACGCCGCCGACCCGTCTCGTCAGATCTCGCCGCCACCTCTTGCCGTTGCCAAGCTGTCTTGTATCGCACCGCCATCCAGCGGCGCTCCAGCGCTCCCCGTGACAAGGGACACATTCCCGCAGATCGGGACACGATGTCCGACGGCGTATCCCCCGCCCGTTCTCACAGACGGCCCGTGGGCAGCGCTCAACGCGCACGCGCCGCACCAGCGCGTGCGGCGCGCTCCTTATACGCGAGCTTGCTGTCGCTTCTCCCCGCTTGTACATACTGCGCCGCCCACTTCGACGACATCCATCCGGTGCCCTCGGCGTCTCCCTGGCCGGACAGCCGACCATCCTGCAATGACCGACGCATCCCGCCCATCAGCAGCGCGCCCCACGCCATTTGCGAAGTCGGCGGCACGGTGCACACAATTTGCACCATCCAGGCCGAGCGGAATCGTTTAACGACATCACCCGCCTGTCATGGATATCACAGCGCTGCCGTACGCTGCGGTGCCGTTTGCTCGCGCTTGCGTATTGCGCGGGCTCTGGTTTCACGGCGCGTGGTCGACTTGAATCCCAGCCTCCAACCTCCCCGGCGCTTCTGCGCCGTGTACGGAGATGCGAGCGTACGACCCGCGTGTCCGCATCTCCTACGAACAACGCGCCGACTCAGAATCCGAACAAGAGTGATCTAGTAAGTGACAATCAGTGTGGACTGACGGCGTGAGGACTTGCCAGATATCACAGAATATCCCATTCCCTCGCACATCGAGCGCTGACATAAATTGACCGCCATCGCGCTCGACTCCGGGCACCCTTGAACGAGCAATGACGCTCGGAATGACTTCGTAAGTACTTTCGCTATTCTGGATTGCTAGAAACTCACGCGAATCGGACGCCGCAGGGGCCGACACCATCTTCATGGCGCCAACGCGCTGATTCACGCGGCTCGCGCAAGAAACGGCAACAGCGTCGACAAGACTGTTGACGCCGACTGTGAGATAAGGCCAGAGGGAGTCCATCATCGCAAACAGCGGGGACACTTGGAAAGAGACGATCAGTAAGTTGGCTCTCATCGTGTTAACGAAAGCGAAGCTTACAGTACCTATCCCCTGCCCGTTCGAAAAGATACTGCAAGCGGCGTTGACGTCGGGATGTTCAAGCGCTCGACCTGCCTGCCGCAGCGTCCATCCAGCAGCGTGCGGGCCTCGAAGCGAGTCCCACGCACTCTATGTATTGGTGAGCTATCCTTTGCTCCGGTCGTAATGCGCTAGATACTCACAAGAAAGAAGGTATCAGAGCGAGCTCCGCCCGTCACGATACCCAACGCAACATCCACACAGGCACGGATGCAGGATAGATCTCTGCGCCATGGGTAAGCAGATTACCAATAAGTCTGGCGCGACGGACTCACCACTGTCCAGATCTCCTTTATCTTGCATCCGGTCGTCCAACCCAGCGCCTCATGTACTTGATGATGATGCCCTTGCGTGTCGTCGCTACCTACGGTTCGGTCCCGCCCATTTGCCGGGCGCATGGCGAGGCAATCTACACCTGGAGATGCCCGTCCGATCTCCGCGCGCTGCCTCTTCCACCCATGTCGACCAGGTCATATGTAATTCCGGGTCAACGTCGCCCTCCCGCGAGAGATCGGAGGGGACAGCGCGAGTGCCAGACGGCCTCCACTTGGTCCGACGACGGCGCCCGCCTGCAGCGTGCTGCTCATTTCGTCGGCACCGCGAAGCCCGTCCGATCTCCGCTTTGCTCATTCCACTCACATCGACCCGGACGGAAGGATGTCGTTCCGGGTCGACACGATTCTCGGTGCCTTCAACACGGTGCGTGTGGGAACAGTGCGGCTGCGACGGGCCGCCTCCGCGCGTTCGAACGACGGCGCCTGCATTCATCGCCCGCCATGGCCTTGTCACCCGCTCCCGCTCGGCATGTAGGGGCGCTCCAACCCTTCCTGCGATGAGTGGCGCATTCCCGCATATCGGGACACGATGACTGATGGCGCACCTCCCCCCTTCCTCGCAGACCACCCGCTCAATGTGCACGCGTCGCTCCAACGCGCGCAGCCGCCTTCTCACATGCGAGCTCGCTGGCGCCTCTCGCGACTTGTACGGACTGTACGCACGTTCTACGACTTCCACCCAGCGCTCTCGGTGTCCCCTCGGCCGGACGGCCATCCATCTCGCAATGACCGATACACCGCGCTGATCAGCCGTGTCCCGCACACGTTCCATGAAGTTCGTGGTGCGGGGACATGCTTCGCGCTGTCCAGGCCACGAGCGTCATTTACCGACGTCGTCCGCATGCTGTGCGCGTGATGCGGAGAATGCGGATAGTGCGGTGCTGCCGTACCCCGATGCGCGGCTCGCTAGCATGTTCCAGTCAGGCAGGCGCTGGGTTTGAGGACTCGGATGCATACTGAATACGATCCAGCCCCGCTGCCCGGCATCCCTGTCCGCCTGTCCCGTGCTTCCGCACCGTGAACGGCCATGCGAGGCGGCAGGCAGGCCACCATTGTGGAACTACGACACGCGCCCGGGATCTCGGCCGCGAGGTGCTGCGCGCCAAGCAACAGGATGTACATGCAGAACACGCGGTCCGTGAGCAGGATGTGTGGGTACACGCCCTGCGGGTACAGGCCGTGCTGCAGCAGGATCTCGGGCGGCGTCATGTGCAGCGCGGGCGGCGTCGTGTGCAGCGCGGGCTGCTTGGTGAGCGCCGGGCGTAGCTTGGAGTGCGCGAAGGAGCGGCGAAAGTCGAGGAAGGGCGAGGCGGCGACGTCGGCGGCGGAAGAGCGGACGGCGTGTGCGGGCGGCTCGACGGTCGCGAGCGCGGGGTGGCGGACATGATGCAGTCCGCATTCCGACAAGAATCACGAGGTGAGCGATATAACCAAAGTGTGCAGATATGGTGCAAGAGAACTTACCTGCCACTGTAGAATGTTCTGCTCCCTCAATGCTTACGCATCGAGTGCTGACACAGGTCTCCAGTAACCATGCTCGACTTTGGGCACCCTTGAACAAGAATTCAAGTCCGCACCTGACAGTGACCGGTAAGTATGTTCCCTAGTATGACGACGAGAAACTCACGAGAATTGGACACTCTACGATCAATCTCAACCCTGTTCCAGCACAGTGTACATGGCACGGGCAGAGTAAAGAAAGCGTCAAGCCGAATGTGGCCAGGTGAGTCTCAGATGGGGGGAACGGTGAGGAGAGGAGGGTCGCGCATGGAGACATTCACCGGGCGAACTCTCCTCATATGCCCCACCTCCTGCCAACGGCCTGATTGCCGTATGTACCCTGAAACCAGACGTTCCGTACCTTCCTGCCACGTCGTGCTTTACGGAACATCCTTCCATCAAGCTCGTGCCGAGTGTGTCAATACATCATGGTAAATTCCTCTGTCGAGGTCTGGATCAGACAGGTTTAGTCATCGATATGAATGGGATTTATTCTTGCGAGGCTTGGCTCCTCCGGTGCAAGCTCTGTCTGATCAATCCTTGAGAACAATATTTACAGAGGATCTTATTGAGAACAAGGCTTATGCTGATTTGAGATTGTGGTCAGAGTTTTCAGACCTGCAGTGATTTTCCTTCAAGACCTGGGATTGAACCTGAGTTGCCAAGGCTTCTGAATTTCGGAGAGAGTCCGAAAATAGCATGCCGACGTTAGCAACTGTCAGACGGGGTTCTCACTCGGAAGCGGCTTGTCCGCTCTTCGGAATTCAGCTGCAAACTAGGAAAACACGGACATGAAATAGACTCCCTTGCCCAAATTTGAGTACTGCAGAAAGGAATTAACACGGTATGATTTCTATTTGTTGAATCAGTCAAGTCCGGCAGTGAGAATGTAGAAGACACTGCTCAGCGGGGTATCGACCCGTTCGACTGCTCGATCGAGAAGGATTGCTTCTCGCGGTGTCTTGTGCTGCAGCTATTTTTGCTTCTCGTCAAATGAACTGTTGCTGACCAGTCCTTATTAGATCGACAGGAAATTGGGACGCTGTCGTCGAGATTGCAAGAGCCAAGATCGATGAGATTTGTCGACGGCAACTCGGACGCTTTGCCGCAGACTGAATCGGCACGAGCTTCCCACTCTCCTTGTCCCAGTCCTTCTCATTACAATGCTCCCGACATGCAAGATTGCTTAGCTCTTAGAACTTTTCGCCAATCCTTGCATTGTTGCCTTTGAGAGTCTTTTCCATTATCTGAATGATACGGATCCCCACCAATCCCAGTAAAGAGACCGTCGGGGAAAGATCACGAAATAACTCATATTGCTCCAATATTTGACGTAAGTAGCTCTGACAATCGTACCTACATGTCAATTAGACTTACAAAATTTACATTGTGGTGTAGACGGACTCTGACTGCTAGTGGAATCACTATACATTTTTCGGGAGGGAGCATACTGACATGGTACGACCGCGTAACGCTCGGGAGATCATGACCTGTGGCGGACGTAACGAAGAGAGCGAGCCGTAAGTGAACAACGTACTGGTTCCGAGCCGGAGATCTGGCCCACACGGGGCGCGGAGGAAGAGGTGTCTTCCCGAGTACGTTGATATAAGGCCCGTCTGCCGGGCTTGCCTCCGTCTCTCCTTTTCTCCCCTCCCCCCGTCTCCCACCCAGATTTCCGTCAGTGCGGATGACTCCTGTCCAGCGACGGCAGCTGTTGCCATCTCGCCGTCTGTGAGTCTGGCTCCCCCTTCGCTTTGAAGCCACGCACTGACCCTGTCTCATTCACAGACCTTACCGTTGGATCAGCGATGCATCGCTGACACGCCCAAGGGTGTCATCATCAAGTTACCTGCCGCCTTGCGCCATCATCGCTGTGATGTGCGCTCTTGTCTGGCGCGGGCTGACGATTTGCGTCGTTGTGTCATGCAGCACGGCTTCGTGATTGGGGGATGGCGCAGAATTTCGCAGAGCGCGCGCGAAAACAACCACGTACGTGCTCAACCGTCCTGGGTTGTCCAAGGTATCGAGACTGACCTGGTCATGCAGGGGCTTTCGAGTCCCCGCGCGTACGGCTTCAGTGTCGTATCGGCGCCATCGGTTGCGGACAGGCGCGGGGCGGGCGCAGCCCGCTGCCTGCGTTTCCTTGCACTTCACAACCCTGTTGAGCCCGTCAGTGCTTCGCGTCGTGTGTTCCGGTAAGCCGTGGACAGTATTTTCCAGCCGCGTCGAGCGAGCGCTGACCTCGGCGCGCAGAAACGGTTTCTATCACCTTTTTTCCACGCCCCAGAGCCCGCGAAGAGCCGCGGGCGTGTCCTTGGGCCTGCTCATCGGGAACGGCGTCGATGGTCTCCATCGACGCGCGTATGGCGGGCGCTGGAGTCGAGCGAGGTCCGGAGACTTTCTTGCGCTGTTTGGTGTTCGTGGAAGCTGCGCGACGTGTTCGGTGAGTGTATTTGTGTGCATTTATCCGAGTTAAACTGCCACTCATCTAGCCCTTCAGAACATCATGTTTCGTCGCCGATGTTTCAGAATGCAAAGCCCCGCGGCGAGCGGCGAGCGGGTCAGCAGGTGAATGACTCGGAGCAGGCGTCGATGGCCGCACATCGTCGCCCGAATCGCGGGCGCAGGAGCCGGGCGAAGCCCTCGACCTCTACGCTGGCTCGCGCGCATGTCCCGGGAGCTCGTTTAGGCCTTCTGGTGAGTGTTATAGCATGAAATTAGCCGAGTCAAATTGGTCTCACCAGGCCTCTTCGAAATGTCGGTTTTTACTCACCATTTTTCCAGGATCCAAAGCCCCGCGGCGAGGCGGCCGAGCGTGTCACTAGGACAAGGATCGGAGCTGACGTCGACGGGTCTCCGTCGACGCCCACGTCGCGGGGCGCAGGAGCCGGGCGAAGCCCGGCGACGACGTCGTCGCGTCGCACCGCGTTCTCGGAGCTGTCCTACGCATCCTGGTGAGTTCGTTTATCTGCAATTAGCCGAGGTCAGTGCCGACTGACCACGTCTCCGCAGCGCCTATCCTCGCCGCCGTTTCTCGAGATTTCGACAGCCCGCGCGAGGCGGCGGGAGCGTGCCCTGCGGAAAAGCATTTCGACGCTGGGTGTCCGAACGCTGAGGCGCAGGAGCCGGGCGCAGCCCGGCGACGTTCTCGCGTTTCCGTTTTGGCTCGCGGACGTGTTCTGGTGAGTTTTCGCAGCTGCCGATCAGCGCGACAAACAGTGACTCACCAGGCTCTTTGCAGCGCGAAGTTTCCGTCGCCGATTTTCGCAGATTTCGAGGCCCCGCGGCGAGCGGGCGGGCGCGCGAGTACAACACGCAGTCGGAGTCCGACATTGGTGGGAGCTCTTCGCTGCCGTCGCCGAACACACGAGCGCTGGGCGCAGCCAGCGCCATTCACAGTACGACTCGTCATGTTTCGTGAGTCTTTCATGTGTGATGCAAGTCGAGGTGACCGGATGCTCACTGCAGCGCAGGAAATCCATGCTTTACGCTTGGAATGTCGAGGGTAGGGTTCCCCGCGGTGAACGGCATCGACTATGTACAAGCAGCGAACTCGGCGTCGACGGGTTCCCGCTTCAACGTCGACACTCGAGCGCGATCTTCCTTCCGCGCGCGGCGACATGCATTGTTGTGGGGGAGCGGCGATGGTTTTCGGTGCGCGTACGACGGACGCAGGGCGTCATCATCCATGTACGTCGTACTGGCGAACGAGGGAGTTCTAAGACGCGTCGCAGGCTTCGCGTTTCGGGCATTCGGAGGGCGTCATCATCAAGTTCGACGAGACGCGTGCCGTGCCCCGAGACAAGGCCACGCTTCTCGCCTGACGCGCGAAGGGCGTCATCGTCATACCTGGGAGTGGAGGAAAGGCAGGCTGAGCTGGTGAGTGCATGGGTCGCACCGGCGGTGTTCGTAGAGGTAACTTACCTCTCGCGCCCAGGTGCTGCCCCGTCTCCTAGTCTTCGTTCGACACGCTTCGCGAGGGCGTCATCATCAGTTCGACGAAGCGCGAGCGATGTCCCCGCCTCGCAGCTGCTCTTGGTGCACACCGTCGGCGTCTCGTCGGCGATTCCACCCCGCCCCGATCTGCCTTCGACGAGCGCGGACCGAGCGGAGCCGCGCGAGGCAGCACAAGGGCGTCATCATGAAGGCTTCCGCATGCCCTCGCGTTCATGCGCGGGCGTGCGTGTTACGGCGTCAAAGTCTTTCGCCGTCTGCGCGTCGGAGGCGGGCGTCATCATCCAAGTATGGGGCGGGAGAGTGGGAGGGAGATGTGGTGGTCGAAGTACTGACGTGTAGCGCCAGACATGCGCGCTCCCTGCCGGGACTCGCCTGAACCGCCGCGAAGGGCGTCATCATCAAGTTGGGACGCACGGGGGCGGGGCGCCGCGTTCTCTGACGTTACCTATTAAGCGCGCCGGCACACGCACGGCGGCGACGGGCGCGTCATCATCCGAGTGTGGGCGGGGGGGACGGCGACCTGAGTGACCGGTGAGACACTGCGCATGACTGCCATCTGCGGAATATAAGTACTGCACCCGTCGTGCAGATCCCACGTTCGCTGCCTTTCCTTCGCTTGGTTACTCCCGGCGGCGCCAAGGGCGTCATCGTCAAGTTCAAGAACACGGCGTCCTGTCGGCGTTGCGTCTTCCCTGCTGTCACCACACCTGCCTCGCCGTCACCGGCGCCCGCCCCATCGTCCACCGGCAGCCGTTCCGACCGTGTTGTGGCGTGCTGAGAAGTCGTTGCGCGATGTGGGGGGGCCGCTGCTCGTGTCATGGTTCTCCGCGCGCCGACGGATTACACGACGGGGCCGCATGGGAGCTGGGGACTGCTGGACTGTTGTAAGTGACGCTTCTGTCGACACGAGGAGATGTACTCACGCTTGTGGCAGGACATCCGCCCGCACTCGCACTCGATCCTGCTCCCCTTGCGCCTCCTTCCCCTTCGTTCATCTCCGGCGTCGCTGCGAAGAGGGCGGCGGCGCTGCGAATCTCGGCTCTGGCTGTTCTTGCGGCGAGCTCGCTTGCGCGGGACTATGCGGCCATGGTCTTGAAGTCGAGGCGGGGCGTCGCCACTGTACGGAAAAGGGGTGAGTTCTGCGCGTTAGAGGGCGCTGGGACACTGACAATCGTTGCCTTTGCTGCCGCGCCTCAGGCGTGCAACTCTGGCGTCGATACACGCCTTCAGCGCGCTCGTGCCTCCCCGTACGCCTCCGCGCTTCCCACCGACTTTGCGCTTTGGTATTGGACTGTGGTATGGCGTCGGGATGTCATTATAATCGCGGGGCTTTGCGGTTGGAACCGAGAACGTGGTCCATCTCTGGACTTGAAGCGCGTCGTGTGGAATGCCTCCGGGGCGGGATTTCTGAGTCGGGGTTCCGATTTCGCGTTTGTGGCGCTCGAAGTTGGGGTGTTCTCCGGGCGCGAGTTTTTTTTCGGTCGCATGGTGTTGGCGAAGGCAGGCAGGGTCGATTTCCGCCGTTGTGCGCATGGAATCCTGGCGTTTTTGGAGGGATTTTAGCTACAATGACTTGCGCGCCGGCGACGGGAGCTTCGGTCGGCGGGATTTCTCGAGTCGTGGGGTTATTGCACGCGCCGAAGGATGGCGATGCGAACGACCAACACGGGCGACTTGGCGGGATTTAACGGCATAAATCGAGAAAAAGACGCGGAACAAAAGGGGACTGCCTGGGGAGTCAGAAGGGAGCATACAGTCGAGTAGTACAACTCTTACCTGCGCTCGGTACAGGTCCTGAACGCTGTGGCTGGGCGTACGCGTCTACAGTTAGGTATCGCACGGAGGGTACGCGTCTACGTTAAGGAGCCCCGGTGTGTGGTGTGTAGTCAGGGAGAAAAAACAGCACTATCTGCAAAATTATCGGCGGAGTCGATCTCAGAGGCAGCGGTGGCAGACGCGTCGAATCGATCGATGGATTCAAACTCGCTGATTCAGAGCTGCGTCGAAATTTTGGGCGCGTCGGGTCGCTCAGATCGTCGTACAAAATGCTCTGACAACTGCTAACGCTGCAAATCTGCCCCACCGACCACCCGACCTTCCTCTTCCCTAGAACCGCTCTCATCATCCTGCAGTGCTGCCTGGTTCGCCCTCTCCAAAAGCATCTGCGATCCGAAGAACTGCATTCCGATGTCCTCAAGACCTACCGAGATCGGATGGCCTGTCCGGTCTCGCAGCTATGGACTGCGGCGTTGCATGCGGCGGGCTTCACGTACAACCGACTTCCTATGCTGCCCGGGAAGATCCGACTTTCGCCGCCACGAAGTCAACACCCGAGAGTCGGGTCACGCGAAATGTCGTCCTCAAGACCCGTTCATATCAGTAGCCGCGAATGGACAACGTGTGACTGAGGGCGAGATGGCTATCGCGATGGCGGTGAGGTCGATCTCCGCTTTGAATGCATTTGTGCGCCATGGATTGAAGCCCGCGTGTGAGCTGCTCGGGGGGCCTTGTGTTATTCATCCCAACCAGTCGGCCCCCGGCTTGCGCAGCTGCCCATGGTCCGCTGGCCGTGAAGCGCACGGAGAAGGGTTTATTACCGCTCCTTGTGGTGTCTTCGCCGACAACATTTGTCGAGGATGTTTTGGTATCAAGGGCGCGTCTCTGGTTCTGGTGGTATTCCGCCCGTCCACTGGTGGAGTTCTTGCTTTCTGGTTTATATCTTTTACGATGATTTTTCTATACAACGCTTCGTTCTGCTGAAATAACGCGTTCTGCCGCGTGGTTCTGAGGAAATTTACTTTGTTTGGAATGCTGAAAATCTATACTTTTCTTAAACACTATCTTCGAGTGTCGCTACTCTCTCCGACAGGACCACCGGTGCCCTCGGGCGGCAAGCTTGTCGGAATGTCCGCGTCGCGCGACGTCCAGTTCCGACGCTCACAGTTTGAAGCTCTCCGAAGTCATGACCACCGATCTCGTCACGGCGACAACAGGGTGGGCATCACCCTCATGATGCCACGACATCCTTCGCGACTCGCAAGAAGGGAAAACTACTATGTTGACAAGGAAGGCCGCTGGTCCTCCCTCCTTGCGCGTTCGACTGCTGCAAAAATCAGACCTACCCTCTGGCGTGAAGCTTCCCC
>QUOP01000157.1:0-399738 GCA_003675405.1 Hericium coralloides | reverse complement strand
CATACAACGATTAACTGGGTCTCAGCGCACACGGACCACACCACCTCTAGATCCTGTATACAAGTTAAAATGCCCGCAAGGCGCGAAGCGCAATCAACAAACGAACGACAGCACGCCGAATCCCCCGGCGTGCAGTTGCGCCCCGCATGCCAACAATCGACCACCCACCTGCGATGCGGCTAAGAACAAACCCTTACCGTGCTGTGTGCGTTCAGATCCAGCGAGACGTCGCACAGTTAAAACGTTAGCCATGCTATTATTTTATGCATGGTCGCTGCGTCGGTATCTTTCTCAGCGGACCCAGTCTTCGAAAGATCGTCGAGCGACGGCGCACGTGTCATGGGCGTTCGTGCCTTCACCCGACACCCGCTCCGCGTCAGAGGGGCAAGGCATTGAGTGTCGTTGCCTATGATATTCGTTGCCGCAGCCAACATTTGGCGTAAGAAAGGCTAGCCAATTTATAACTTAAGGAAGTAAGGGATATGCCCCTATAGTCTGACATCACGTCCGAAGTGAATGGCGCACCGAGGAATGTTCCAAGGCGCTCCATCACAAGTTGCATGCCCGACGGTTATGCGACGCAACGTAAGCTTTGTCAGAAGACACGTGTACGACCTGCGATTCTGATGATGTGACCATGAAAACCTGTGTTGGGTCGTTTGTCGTCCTGTGATTTGTAAAGTAAAATACGCCGGGAACTATCTCTCTCTTACGGAAGCAAGAAGCGCAGTCGGACGATCGTTTACATCGCTGGAAGGTATGGAGGAACGTTCGACTCTGACCCATAGGTGCCATTGTGGCCGGACGTTCGAACGCCACGCCCCGCCAGAATGTGCGGAGCAAAGGGCAGCAGCTTCAGCTGATGATAATATGCAACTTATATTCGGGACCATCTCTAGATGAAGGCTAATGTGTGGCTGATAGAATGACGGCATGCGAATGAGGACAGACCGACGTTAGCTCGAAACAGTTGTTATCCCCTGAGGTGTAGATAGTATCGAATTAAAAAGATTATGATCACTAATTTATGAAGATGCAGGCGATGCACGATCGCTATGTTCCATGGGGAAGAGTCTCCAGATAGCAACGAGCTTGCTAGTAGGGATGCCCGTGTCAATAGGCGCACGACGAGAAAGCCGACGCGAGCTATCTGCGCGCAACGTTGACGATGCACGGCAAACAACGTCCCAGTTGTGGTGTAGCCCGTGCCCGGCGGAGAAGGCGAAGCCTGCACCTGTCAGATCCATGTCGCCGAGTTGGCATGGAGAAGCACGATACACGACGCACAGTCGGAGGCGAAATAGACTAACGTGGAGGAACATGGTGTGCATTACACCGAAAAACACCACATGCGTCGCCCAGAGATAATTGTGCTCGCTCGTGTGTAGTGTCCATCCCACTATGTGCTGGGACTGGTTTTCACAAAAAGGACGGCCCATGTAGGGATCGAACCATATTCTGACGGTGACACTTTATGTTGGCACTACGCTCTAACCAACTGAGCTAATCAACCGTATAAAAAAATAATTTCTATGATTAGATATTCATGCGAAAATGCCACATTTCTCTTCTCGAAGGTCCCAGTCAGACTTAGACTGGTGACCGTCTCTTGATACACAATGACGGACGAGTCGGGTATTGTGTATAAGAGACTGGGAGAACTCGGAGTGGCGCAATAGGACCGCGCCATGGTGCACGTGAAATAGCGCGCGTGACCGCGGCGCGTCTGAGATCGCCGTCGCGTCTCGTCTTCCCCATCGCATATACCCGTGTAATAATCCCCTTCCATACATAAATCTGTTATTCTATAATGAATATTGAGCCTGAATGCTCTCTTGTACCGGTATCACCAGCTCTCGCGCTAATTCCAGCCCTTTCTCGGGCAGCAAATCAGTGGGTGCTTCACATGTCTTGCAAGAGCATCAAGGGCCCGCCCAAGCGTCGCCTAGGACCCGAGGTCTAGCAAGATGTGTCCAGGCTGTGAGTAAATCTTTCAAACGCTCTTCAAAAGCTTGCAAGACACGTCAAGATACTGTTCCGAATCGGAATGACCGTATACCGAGGCTTTATCAGGCAATATTGGGGTTCGGAAGTTATCAAAAGCTTTTTGTACTCTTGTAGCGTACAATAGCCTATTGTACTACATGACAAGGGCTGTAGACTAGTATTTCTATAGCCGGATGGTTACTTCTGTACGCATGTGCTGCAGGCCGTGGGCAGACGCGCGTGCGCGTGCTCCAGCAGAGCGCGTAGGAGCGGCGGTGGGCAGTAGACGGGAGTACGATGGGCGGGCAGGCATGCGACGGGCAGACGCGCAAGCGCACTATGGTCGAGCGTGCGGGAATGCTACGTGCGGATGCGCGTATGCGCGCGGATGGGTACGCGTTGGGAGAAGAGCCCAGGCGCGTGCGGTCACGCGCCTGCAGGCCGCAGGAACCTAGCGTCCGACGTGAGTGCACGTTGCCGGCGAGGGTGGTGTAATACGTACGACAAGAAAAGGTGCACACCATGGATGTGGGAATGCGCGGTGTGGCGAAAGCGACGGGATGCAATGGTGATGGGGTAGGTCGGTGACCGCTGGGGTAGATATTGGCAGTAAGTACTGTCTACGCCCTCTTGCATGCGCCCTCGCTGCCACCCCTCCCGTTCCGCTCGTATGCCACGCTCCAGCAAGCCTTCGTTAGCGCTTTCGCAAATCGCTTGGAAATTTTGGAAAACTCACCTTAGTCCCAATTGCCTGCCACGTTCGAAAATTTGGCCGGTGAGAATGGCATTTTGGCCAGAAGGAAAGGACCCGGCGATGGTATTATTGCATCAGCTAGCATCTGGGGTGTAATCTCCAGCGCCCGTGTGGGATCATCTGTCATATTGGACATACGTTCTTTGCTTCGCCATGTCAATTTAATCTTGCAACGTTCGGGTTTAATGGGGCGGAAAGTCTCCATCAGTAGGTGCGTACGGCGAAGAAGAGGGAAACTGAACGGTACCTCTTGTTATGCTAATCCCAGGAAAAGCGCGAGTCAACATAAATAGACAATTATACGCGCTGAAGTACGTTGGACATCGGGAATGAAGACGAGTCGCAGCGATTCCAGAACGCGTCGCGGTCACGCGTACTGTTTCACGTGCAGGGATTTGTCACCGTGGCGCGGTCCTAACGCGCCACTCCGAGTTCTCCCAACCTAAGTCAGACTCAAAGCTGCTCGCCATGCAAACCACGTTAGATGATGCCGACAACGTGCCCGAACTCGACATTAATGGTATGGCTTCAACATCTAGAATAGATCCAGTGCAGCCAACTTCTTCAAATCACATTTTTACGCGCAATCCGAAGGGACGCAACCAGCACAAAGACTGCCGTGAGTCTCATTACCCCCTCTACACCGACCGAACCCATGATGCGCGTTTTTAACGCGCCATCAGCCCGCAAAGACGACGCGCAAGTCGCAGAATGGCTGCATGACTACCACCAGCGCGGCATCACAGACAGAAAGACCGTACAGCAGCTCCTCCAGAGCGAGCACGGCGTCTCCATGAGGTGCGCCCCCCCCCCCCCCCCCCCCTTCGCGCGTATACGCGTCCTTCATCTCACTACGCGTCGTCGCAGCCTGTCGACCCTTTCACGTCGGCGCAAGACTCTTGGGCTGCGCGGTAGCGGCGCGACGACGCGCGAGATGCCCGACGCGGACAAGCGCGCGCTCGTGGTCGCGCAGATGGCGCAGGACCCGCTGCGCAAGCACGGGCCCCGCGCGGTCAAGGAGGCCATCGCGACTTCCACAGGCGTGCACTTCACGCGGTGCGCCTCCTCTCCTCTCCTATGTCACCCTACGTCCTAACGCGCTGGCGCGCGCAGCGACTATATCGCCGCGGAAATGCGCACGCAGGACCCGGTGGGCTTCGCGCTGCGCGACCCCGTCGTGAACCGCCATGCGGGGCCTAGCGCGGGGCCTGCTCCGCCGCCCGCGGAAGGCATTCACCGCGCGTGGACGTGCACGAGCAGCGAAAAGCTCGCCAAGCTCGGACGTGGAGTGTGCGCGACTGGTGGAGCGGGAAGTGGTTTGGGATGTGGGTGATTCCCGAGCGGACGTTCGCGTCTGCGGTAGGCTGGCTTGAGCTGCGGGTCATTGCAGACCTCGGTGGTGAGTGCGGTTTCACTTGAGCACGTGCAATTCGAGCTTGAGCTTGCATCTGCAGGCATGCCGCCATCGGTCCCACCGCACGGGAAAAATGAGGTGCCCCCTCCGTGCCATTACGTCGACTCACTAAGGTGTGTGAATCTACTGGCCTTGCATTGCGCGCTCACAGTCACAGCGTCTCATAGGCAAACACTCGGCGCTGACCTTTCCCCGGAAGATGATGATCTGTTATGCTCCGTCCGAAAGCTCTCTCTAGAGCGCAGCCTCCTGCAGGAACATTGGGTGAACGACGTCCTAATCTGGCGGTCCGCCGGCTCGGGCATATACACGCCCTCCGACCCTAACCAGTAGTGCGTCCCTCACCCGACCGCACCCGGTGCCGCTAACACGCACCCACAGCGAGCTCGTGCAGTGGCTCTGGCCGAAGCTCCTCCAGCGCGAGCTCGCCGAGCTCACGCAATTCCTCAACATGCACCAGGGCCGGAAGGGCAGCCGCAAGCACGGGCCCACCGGCGTGTCGCCAGTCTTGGCGTACTCGCTGCACGACATGTACGCCGGCGCGGACTGCCTGCGCCCCGTGCCGCGCGAGGCCGTGTCCGCACTCGTGCAGCGCGTAGACGGCGAGGCGCTGTTGCGCTTCGGCACCGCGGAGTACGCGGCGCGGGCGGAGGAGGTGTTCCGGAGTCTTGGGTACTCGGAGCTCACGTTCCAGAATGTGTGGACTGTCTTTGGGAAGATGCTGCCACACATGTGAACACGGGTAAGCTGGGAAGCGAGGGAAGCAATGCCACGGTCGATGCTATTTTCTGGTCGTTCCTGTGAATTGCGGAGCCGTGGCGCGGGCATTGGCACGTGAGGGAGCAGAACATGCCTCCGTACAGTCTGTAGGCCTGTCCCCTGGGTGGACCATAATAGCCACTGCACACAACCAAGCCTACATATATCTTTACAAGCCTACATTATCTTACATCAATCGAAGTCACTACCTTGTCCATGATGGATGCAAGTCATGTAGACCAGCCCATATAACATAAGCAATGACCAGCGCTGCAACCGCACATGAGTTAACCAGTCCGAAGCAATGAAACAGAGGACGTACCAAAGCCCGCACCCCACAAAAAAATCTCACCCAAGGAGACAAGGAGCAGCTGGTACAGCGGCCTGCTTTTTGTCACATCCACGACCGCGGTCCAGTGCTCTGCCCGCCTCCATGCGACGATGCGTCCCGCATGGATGGTCGTGCGCGTATAGCACGGGTTCAGCACGGCCGAGCGCGCACTATGGTTCTCGTGCAGAATCACAAAGTCAGCCGCATGACCCTGCGAGATGGATAGGCCTTCTCTGGCTGAGCGCTGTCCGAGGCCGATGGCATACTTGGCCTCCGTAGAGACCGATTTCTGCACCAACACTGTCAGGTAAAGACCACGCCTGCGTAATAAAAGCACAGACCAGGAGCGTTGTGCACGCCGTCTCGCTCGCGTCTTGGTACACCGCAACGCCGAGCGGACACAGCCCAAGCGGATCTACGGAGCCCTGCGGCGTAAATGCGTTGTCAACATTGTTCACGCTCAGAGCGACGCGAATCCCGCGCGCCGCGACGAATGGCACGGGGAGCGTCGCCCGCGGGGGTAGCACGGCACGGTCGTCCCCACCCTTCCCCATCATGTACATGTCGCTCTGCGGCAGTGCAACCAGCGCAACAGGGAGATCTCCGATGCGCATCTTTAGTTGCTTCCACTCTGCGCTGCTGAAGAGGCTATAGCGGGTGCCGTGGCCGATTGTCACCATGCGCGGCTCGTCTTTGGGAAATTTCTGGGTCCATTTGAGAGACCGCATGCGATCAAGGAGGTGATAGATCAGGGGCAGAGAAGAAGCGTCGATGTTATAGTCGAGGTGGAAGTCTGCGTGAAGCCGCTTTCGTATGGCGAGACGCAAGATGAGAGAAATGTTCTCTTGAGATTGGCACAGCGTTGATTCTACGTAGGGTGCAGAGCCGACAACGGAAACACCGTATGTATCAGCGGCAACCTGGAGGAGGTGATAGTTGCAACCCGGTTCCCCCGCGTCAGCCTCCTCGAAAAGAGGGTCCTGGGCGAATACTGAGCATGTATATCAGTGATTTGGTCAATAAAAAGGCTGAGGATGCCACAGACCTGATATCTGGATTTCACAGCATGCGTGAAATTCTTCTTTCAGTCGAAGTGCGACGTCTAGACATCGGAGCTGTACGGTCTTATCCACTTCGACATGGGCTCGCATGGCCGTCACTGCTCTCCAGGCTCTCTAGGACGAGTCGTCTGCCGCGCGCATATACGTCATCGATACGTTTGAGGAACTGAGCCTTAGCCTTGGCAGTGACTTCCAGAGCTTCCTGAAACGTTCTGGATACCATGATTTACGGGTGACAGTGCAAGACGACATGAAACACACCCTGTTTCTAACTTGCCGCACTGGTCCAAGAGAAAACATTTATCCAGATGTATGTGCGCATGGCATAGTCTGGGCCAGGAGCAGGAGATGTAGAGTTGCGCTGGCCTAAAATAATAGCGACTCACGATGGCAAGATGACACCCTTTCCCTTGAGGTCGATCTGTGTGTAGAGCAACGACTCCAGATATTCCCGTAATCTGCGAAGTGGCCATGCATAGTTGCTTGACTCCTTCTCATAAACGGTCATCACCAGACCAGACTTGCAATACAGGTCATATGTCTTGTTCCGATCGCCATTCACCGTTTGGCGTACGTTACGAATGATGAGGGTTCCGGAGTCCTTCGCTTGCATGGTCCAAGAGGTGACACTGGCAGGAAATTAGGTCTGGATAAAAGCGGGCGAAACGATTCGGAAGTTGGATCAGTGGAAGGGAGAACACTTGAAAGAAGACATCCCAAGGCATGCAGACGACCAAAATTCGCACCTCAGCAAAGGCCGCAGTTCACTGAGTAAAAATATGATCGCTTAGCCCGTGCAAGCGCCCGCAGTGCGCACAGGTTGAAAGCGGTGCGCTGCGAATACGAAAGACTCCCTACAGCCTCTAAATTAATGCGGAAGTTATGTTGGTCTATGACTTCAGGAAAAACAAAGGTCATCATGCATCATGCATCATGATCTTCACAAGCCAATTGCAAACGAAAGAATTGCACCCCGACCCGGGCCGGAGATAACTGAAATCACCGGCGGGAATAACATACCTTATGAAGACTACTGCATCAGCTTCGAGGAACTTCGACTTGTCGTCAGTCCAACGTCACTTTGACTCTGAGTCAATGACACTGTCAAGCCGAGGACCCATTTAATAGTGTCGCAGTGTCCCGTGTACCGTACAGGAGCGGACAAAAGTATGATGGCCTGACGCGCCGGATGTTGGAATGAAATATCGACTTGAGTGGGTGTGACTTGCGAAACGGCAGTCCGTGGGCAACCTCGTCGTAGCAAGGGGTGCCCAAAAGCGGAACGGTGCGATCGAGTGCGACCGTTGCGACCGTGCTCGACCGTTTGCACCGTTCCCCTCCTCCGCAGCAGCCAAACGCTCCCGCCCGCTTTGTCAGCTTTTCCTTCGTCAGTCGTCACGTGACCGCCGGCCCGCGGGGGGGCCGACGCAGATTTTTGGCTAAGTCGAAAGGGGCGTCATCAGCGCCGTCGACGGCGGCGCGCGGGCGCGCGGGGGCACGGGCGGACAACGGGCAGCATAGATTCATTAGAGACGTAGGTAATGTACATGTATGCGAAATTACGGGCGGCGGCGACGACAGGCAAAGAGGCGGGAGACGATTTTGTGTGCGAACGCGCCCGACGGCGGGGCGGGGCGGCGCGCGGGGGGTCGCGCGCGCGGTCGGCGGCGCGCAGCGCCCCCGGCGTGGTTCCCGCAGGTCGGGCGCGTCGCGGAAAACATATAGACGAGGCATGATTAGCAAGGAAGATAAAGAAAATGAGACTACGAGCAAAAAAAAGCATTATAAAGTGTGAACATGGCCGCGGTGCGGGCGCGCACGTCGCCGGCAGCGGCACGCGGGGGCGGCGCCGCTCTCCTACGCGGTGCGCAGGCTCAGGCCGTTGGGCCCGACCGCGTCCTCGTCATCGAGCATCTTGACCAGAGGCAGTCCTTGCCCTGGTACTCCACGATGAAGTCCGACGGCAGGCTTGCGCGCGTCGGCACCGTCTTGAGGTTCGCGTACAGCGGGAACAGGACCATCCCGCCGACGACGAGCATGCGCCGCTTGATGAAGGCGCCGAAGGCCTCGTACTCGAGGGTGGACACGCCTCCTGCCGCAGGACGACGGCCTCGTAGAAGGTCTTGACGGCCGCGAGGAAGTCCATGACGTGGAACTCCTTGCCGTCCACGAAAATCCCTTCGGGTTGCGGCCAAGCCGGCGGCTTGTCGGCGACCTTGTTGTCGATGCGCGAGGGCGCGCCGTCCGAGCAGCAGCTGCGGCGATGGTTGCCGGCGCCGCGCGCGCCGCCCCCGTACTTGACGACACCGCAGCGCTTGCACGTCTGGGGCTGGCGCTGGAGCGAGAAGAAGGGAGAAGAAAAAAAAGGGGGCGCGTGAGTAAAGGCGGGTCGTGCGAGGGGCACGGGACGGCGCACCTTCTTGCCGCCCTCCTCGTTGGGAGCAAATCCGGGCACTGCGAAGCAGTGCCTCCTCCAAAATGCGTCGTTCCCCTTGGCGGCTGCGGGGACATGCCGGTCAGCACCACAAGGAGAGAAACGACGAACGAAAAAGAAAGACTTACATGTGAAGTTCTCGGTGTGAAGGCGTCTCACCACCGTCTTCTCGACCTTCGTGATCTCGCGCACGAGCGCGCGCGGGTGCTTGTCGACCGGCATCGGCAGGTTCTTCCTTGCGCAGTGTTCGACCATGCGCTGGTTCAACAGCGCGGTTGCGGTGACCCATCGGCGCGCCGTCATGGAGAACGTCGCCCACTTCTGCTCGGCGCGGAGGTCCATGAAAACGAACCACTCCCAGCCGCGCCCGATCTCCATCGCGCCGGCGTCCATGCTCGTATAGTAGGACCACATGCGCTCCGAGCGCGACAGGCCCTTCGGGACCTGCGGCATCGGAACGCGTGCCGTGAGCGCGGCGGTCTGTGCTGCGACCGTGGACGTATCCGCCGCGAACGCGACGGCGGATTGACGGATGCGTGCACGGCCTGAGGAGCGGGGCTCACAGGCGTGGTCGGCATGGTCGGGGACATGGCAGTGGTGGGTGGGGCTAGCGTGGTCGAGGGCGCCGACGTGGAAACGCCGGACGGCGTGGCTGCAGGCGCCGCAACTGGCGCAGAGGACGGCGGCGTCGCGGGGACGGCGGACGCATGCGGAGTGGAGGGCGCCGCTGACGAGCGCGGCGCCCCTGTGCTCGGCGGCTGAGTCGAGCGTGAGGCGGGTGGGCGTCGTGTCTTGAACAGCGGCGCGCGTTTCACCTGCGAGACGAGGCGCGTGCCCGGCACAAACAAATGAGCATTCTGTAGAGTAGGCATTAGTAGATGCACCAATCTTAATGAACAGATTGGTCACTCACGGATCCTGGCACCTGTCGTGACTTTTTCGGCTTCTTGATGGCACTGCTCGGCTCTTCCACGTCCGACGCTTTGCGTTTGCGAGACGAGGGGTCTGAGGGGAGAGCGATGACGCCGTCTTCGAGATCGGCACTGTCTTCATCGAGGGTGAGATCCTATGGTTGACAATGAGCATGTACCAGCGAGCTTAAAAGAAGACTGAAAGTAAAAAAAAAAAACTTACAACAATATTGGCATGAGGCTCTACCTCAATGCCCTCTTTCTCATGATCCTGCATGCTTGCACGCATGCGTGCTTCTTCTGCAAGAAGAATGGGGTCCACGGGGACACCTGCCGCGGCAGCAGGTTGCGCGAGTGGGCACTCGGGGCGTCGGTGCCGTCGCAGCCGTGACGGCTGTCGCGGCCGTCACAGTCGTCGTGGAGCGCCCGGGCGCCGCCGCCGTCGTGTTTGATACAGCGCCGGAAGCCGTGGACTCGCTGGATACCGGGAGGGTTGCTGCAGAGGTGGGTGGTTGCTCCGCACGAGGGAGGATAGCGGCGCGTCGTCGGCGCGTCGTTGCAGCATCTGGAGAGACGAACAACGACAGGTCTACGCCCGTCTGTTCGCTCACCTGCTCGCGCGTGACCTCGCTCTCGTCCATGATCCGAAGGAGCTGTTCCTCCTCCAGCTCCTCCTCCTCCTCCTCCTTAAGTTGAATGAGCCCTCCGTACGACTCCGCGTCGGCCGAGCGCACGAGCCCGAACTTTTCACCACTGTCGACGATACGCATTTCGGGTCGCGGCAAAGCCTCGGTCTCGTAGCCAAAGGATTTGTTGGCCTCAATGGAAGCATTCCACACCTTCGCGTTGTGGTTTGCGAGCCGGACGTTGTGCGAGCCGTACGTGGACTGCTTCACGAAGGGGCGGGGCTCGTCCTTGAGCGCAAACGCGACACGAATGTTGCGGCGCAAGACGAAATCGTGGCCGAGGGCGACGAACGTCTCCAGGCCGCTCGCGTGCGACCTCATTATGGAATTCCACCCCTTATGGGTGCCTTCGATGCGGCTTCCATCAGATGCGACGTCGTCGCGTCGTCGCGTCAAGCAGCCTTTGCGGACATGCTTCATCTGATCAGCATGAATCTTGCAAGATAATAAGACTATCAGTACCAGTGGACAACGAGACACAGTAGATTAATTACCTTTGCTGCTGCTGCTGACCACACGCCTCCTCGCCGAGTCCATTTCGTAAACACGGCCTCGAGCTTGACCTCCTGGTCTTCCTTGGCCCAGTACTTCGCCGGCTCTTCCTTGCTGGCACCCTTGATGAGGATGGCATCGCGCAGGTCTTGTGCTACCGCCAATCTGTACGGGTTTTTCGTCCCGTTGACGATCGCGACGTCGTACCTGCAGCCACAGATAGAAGTGAGCCAGCAGTAGACACGAATAAACACGAATGAAAAAGAGGGCTCACCTCATCATCGCATGGAAAACGTCGAGCCAACGGCCGCTTCGGGGAAGACTTCGAGGACCGCCCGAATGATGTGGCAGCAGTTGTCGGCAACAAACTGCTCCGGCAACGGCACTTCGAGTATTTCATGCCGCTCCCTCACCTCTAAGGAACTCGGAGATCTCTGCATTCGACTGGGATTGACAGAGTCGCTGCGCAGTACACATGACCATCAGCGATGCTGCGTGCCGAGGCATGGGCATCACGATACTGGACTCACCCATTTCATGACCTCGGTAACCTCGTTAATGCTGGTAATCAACCCCCCCTCCGACGGATTCGTTCGTGTCTGGTCGCTGCTCGATATGGTTGCCTTCTTTGAGGCCTTGAAGGTCGCATCGATCGACACCGTCTTGGCTGAGATTTCGGGCCATTCGTAAGCATCAGGCATCTGCCAGAACATGCATGGAACGCACCTGTCAGTGTCCGGAGATATTCCCCCGACTCCTCTTGACGGGTGCGGCGGCTGTTCTCAAGGATGATGTCGGTAATCATCCCGCTCGAAATCGAGCGGTTGTTGAAGCCGTCAGGGTCGAATGGGCTCGAAAATTCCTTGAGCGGACATGGTGCCCACATGTTGACTTCGCGACGGTTCCATCGCTCGAGAAAATCGAGCACTGTCTGGTGGTACTCGAGGAGGTGCAGCTCTGCAGTTGGAAGTTAGCAAATCAGCCCAGTACGTGATTGAACTCGGAGAGGACTCACGCTTGATGTTCTCCGCCAGGCCCATGGACGTAGTGGAAAGGCGCACTTCGAGGATAAGGTCGAGCAGGTCGCGTGTGACCGCACACTTGTGGAAGAAGACTGGGGCACCGCCTTCCATCAGAACGTGGTCAGCATCAGGTGCGTCCAATTTCGGATGATATGATTCAGCAACTCACGGGGGATCTGCCAGTACTCCCATCTCTGCCAGAAAACATCGTTGGTTGTGACGCAGGAGTAGGTGATTTTCTTCTTTTCTTCCACCGTCACCTGCTTCTCCTTCAGGTCCAGGCAGTCCTTGCACCTGAGCTGGTATCCGAGCGCCAGCTCTGCGCGTCGAACGCCGTACACCGCGCGGGGCCCGTCGAGGTCCACCCGTCCCACCAAACATTGTCACTACCACACCGGGGGCATACGGCGAGTTGCGGGTAGTAGAATGGATGCACGATGTGCAGCGGCTTGAGGTAAGCAGTCGCCGGTTCGATCATCGGCGCGTTCGACCTCTTCTCCAGGTGAATGTAGCTCGGAGGGACGAAGAGGGGGCCGAGGAGGGGAACCCCCGCCTTTAGCGCAAAGGGTTTGGGCGGTTTGGCGTCCTTAGCGGCATCGTGCGGCGGGGGCGGCGGCTTCGTTGCATTGTAGAGGTACGTGACATATGCGACAACGTTCACCGCCCAATCGAATTGAGCGTCCGAGCACGCCTCGTCAGAGTGCTTGCTGCTTTTCTTCCAGGCTTTGAGACGAGTCGCAACCTAGTGGTGAGTGTCAGCAGCTCCCCAAATCTCCTAACATATGCCCGATACTCACTGATTTGTCCCAGTCGGTGTCGAACCTGCTGCGCTCGCCTGGGGGAAGCGACCTGCGAATTGCGGTGCGAACGACGTGCGGCTCGAATGTCGACATTGTGCAAGCACAGTAGTGGTGAGGAGCAAGGGAGGAGTGCGGATAGGAGCACGTCCCGCCGCGTCGACACGTCTCTGTATTTACGGCCTTGCAGCATTCCAGCGTCACCCGTCTCGGCACCCGAGTGCGCGCGCATCCGTCCGAAATCGGGGCTTTCACAAATTCACAAACACCTCGTTTATGGATTCACAGCAACAGCCGAGCGCTCTGACAGCTCGCTAAACACCAAGTAGAGCTACATAGAAGGGGCCGGGAACTATAGTACAACAGCCGAAAGCCAAGATTATAGTAGTAGTACACAATCTTTGGCACGAAGCGGGATACATTCAGAATAAACACAGAGAGCCAGGACCTACGGAATTGGATACAATGCTTAAGGGGACCGGACCTCAATCGAGGATGTGCATGAAGACGAAATTGGCGGCAGCGATGGAGCCTCCAAGGCCCGGCACAGTCGGCCCCAAATGGAGCACGAAGCGGACGCGAACCCGCTTGTGAACAGGCATTTGAGCGCGCGACGGGATCGGGACGTGCCCGTGCTTGGCATCGAACATGGGCAGGACATCGAGGTTGTCGAAGCCCGGCTGAAGAAAAGTAAAAAGCATGAGATCTTCAAGCGGGAAGAGCGAAAAGGAGATAGCGGACTTACCGGGGCTGTCCATGAGACCTGCAAGTAGGCAGGGGACAGGCTGTTGGTACCGGAACCGTCGGAACCGTCGCGACCCTCGCGACCCTTGGGCGCGATGAATTCGCCCATGTGAACGCCGCTATCGGCGTGCCGGGCGATGCGCTCCAACTGGAGCAGCGCGCGACGCCAGTTATCTTGCGCCTCGGCCGAGCTATCGGCCGCCTCAAGCCAGCATGAAGCGAACCGGGCTGGCGCGCATCGGTACGCATCGTCGTCTGCGTTGATAGGGTGCTCCCGATCGCCATCCGACGACAGGAAGCAGTAGTCAGGGCGGACACGGCCCTCGACCTCGAAGACAACGGCAGTAAGGCCGAACTGGATGCCGCCCTGCGTGATTGATGGCCCGTTGTCGTCGCAGTAGACCCTCGAGCCCGGACGCAGGATCCTGTCGTAGAAGGATCCCGCGTCCGGCTTGAAGTGCCTGCCGGGCAGCTTGTAGATGGGGAAGTAGCTCTCGAGGCCATCGTAACGGTCCCGAACCGTCGCCGGCTCGTTGACTCGCATGAAGGGCGACGGCTCGGCAATGAAGGTGAGGTCGGACATGGTGGATGTGGAGGGTCAGTGGCAAGATGCACTGGGCCCCTAGCATTTGCTGCCTCAGTCGAATGTACTCGGCACGCGCGCGAGCGTGCCACAGCAGCGTACAAGAACGTCCTAACTACAGTACTTGCTAAGTTACTTACTCGAGATCCCGGGCTCCCTGCACCGCGTCCTTGGGCACGATCACTGGCGAGATCCTGCCGCTTGGCTTGGGCGCCTCCACCAGCTCGAACGAGTGGTTCGTGATGGAGGGGCCGGCAGAAGCCCCGCCTCGCGGTGGACCTGCGGTGGACGGTCCCTTGCCACCCTCCGCGTCGGCCCCGCCCCGCTCCCTTGCCACCCCTCCCCGAGCCCTGCCCGAATTTTTTCGCGCGCCTCCGGCGCTCCCCCTTATGACCGTTTGCCGTCCGGCGCGTAGCAAGGGTGCCCAAAAGCGGAACGGCGATCGAGTGCGACCTTGCGACGTGCTCGACCGTTTGCACCGTTTCCCTCCTCCGCAGCAGCCAAACGCTCCCGCCCGCTTTGTCAGCTTTTCCTTCGTCAGTCGTCACGTGACCGCCGGCCCGCGGGGGCCGACGCAGATTTCTGGCTAAGTCGAAAGGGGCGTCATCAGCGCCGTCGACGGCGCGCGGCGCGCGGGGGCACGGGCGGACAACGGGCAGCATAGATTCATTAGAGACGTAGGTAATGTACATGTATGCGAAATTACGGGCGGCGGCGACGACAGGCAAAGAGGCGGGAGACGATTTTGTGCGAACGCGCCCGACGGCGGGCGGGCGGCGCGCGGGGTCGCGCGCCGGTCGCGGCGGCGGCAGCGCCCCCGGCGTGGTTCCCCAGGTCGGGCGCGTCGCGGGAACATATAGACGAGCATGATTAGCAAGGAAGAATAAGAAAATGAGACTACGAGCAAAAAAAAAAAGCATTATAAAGTGTGAACATGGCCGCGGTGCGCGCGCACGTCGCCCGGCAGCGGCACGCGGGGGCGCGCCGCTCTCCTACGCGGTGCGCAGGCTCAGGCCGTTGGGCCCGACCGCGTCCTCGTCATCGAGCATCTTGACCCAGAGGCAGTCCTTGCCCTGGTACTCCACGATGAAGTCCGACGGCAGGCTTGCGCGCGTCGGCACCGTCTTGAGGTTCGCGTACAGCGGGAACAGGACCATCCCGCCGACGACGAGCATGCGCCGCTTGATGAAGGCGCCGAAGGCCTCGTACTCGAGGGTGGACACCGCCTCCTGCCGCAGGACGACGGCCTCGTAGAAGGTCTTGACGGCCGCGAGGAAGTCCATGACGTGGAACTCCTTGCCGTCCACGAAAATACCTTCGGGTTGCGGCCAAGCCGGCGGCTTGTCGGCGACCTTGTTGTCGATGCGCGAGGGCGCGCCGTCCGAGCAGCAGCTGCGGCGATGGTTGCCGGCGCCGCGCGCGCCGCCCCCGTACTTGACGACGCCGCAGCGCTTGCACGTCTGGGGCTGGCGCTGGAGCAAGAAGAAGGGAGAGGGAAAAAAAAGGGGGCGCGTGAGTAAAGGCGCGTCGTGCGAGGGGCACGGGACGGCGCACCTTCTTGCCGCCCTCCTCGTTGGGAGCAAATCCGGGCACTGCGAAGCAGTGCCTCCTCCAAAACGCTTCGTTCCCCTTCGCGGCTGCAGGGACATGCCGGTCAGCACCACAAGGAGAGAAGCGACGAACGAAAAAGAAGGACTTACATGTGAAGTTCTCGGTGTGAAGGCGTTTCACCACCGTCTTCTCGACCTTCGTGATCTCGCGCACGAGCGCGCGCGGGTGCTTGTCGACCGGCATCGGCAGGTTCTTCCTCGCGCAGTGTTCGACCATGCGCTGGTTCAACAGCGCGGTTGCCGTGACCCATCGGCGCGCCGTCATGGAGAACGTCGCCCACTTCTGCTCGGCGCGGAGGTCCATGAAGACGAACCACTCCCAGCCGCGCCCGATCTCCATCGCGCCGGCGTCCATACTCGTGTAGTAGGACCACATGCGCTCCGAGCGCGACAGGCCCTTCGGGACCTGCGGCATCGGAACGCGTGCCGTGAGCGCGGCGGTCTGTGCAGCGACCGTGGACGTATCCGCCGCGAACGCGACGGCGGATTGACCGGATGCGTGCACGGCCTGAGGAGCGGGGCTCACAGGCGTGGTCGGCATGGTCGGGGACATGGCAGTGGTGGGTGGGGCTAGCGTGGTCGAGGGCGCCGACGTGGAAACGCCGGACGGCGTGGCTGCAGGCGCCGCAACTGGCGCAGAGGACGGCGGCGTCGCGGGGACGGCGGACGCATGCGGAGTGGAGGGCGCCGCTGACGAGCGCGGCGCCCCTGTGCTCGGCGGCTGAGTCGAGCGTGAGGCGGGTGGGCGTCGTGTCTTGAACAGCGGCGCGCGTTTCACCTGCGAGACGAGGCGCGTGCCCGGCACAAACAAATGAGCATTCTGTAGAGTAGGCATTAGTAGATGCACCAATCTTAATGAACAGATTGGTCACTCACGGATCCTGGCACCTGTCGTGACTTTTTCGGCTTCTTGATGGCACTGCTCGGCTCTTCCACGTCCGACGCTTTGCGTTTGCGAGACGAGGGGTCTGAGGGGAGAGCGATGACGCCGTCTTCGAGATCGGCACTGTCTTCATCGAGGGTGAGATCCTATGGTTGACAGTGAGCATGTACCAGCGAGCTTAAAAGAAGACTGAAAGCAAAAAAAAAACTTACAACAATATTGGCATGAGGCTCTACCTCAATGCCCTCTTTCTCATGATCCTGCATGCTTGCACGCATGCGTGCTTCTTCTGCAAGAAGAATGGGGTCCACGGGGACACCTGCCGCGGCAGCAGGTTGCGCGAGTGGGCACTCGGGCGGCGTCGGTGCCGTCGCAGCCGTGACGGCTGTCGCGGCCGTCACAGTCGTCGTGGAGCCCGGGCGCCGCCGCCGTCGTGTTTGATACAGCGCCGGAAGCCGTGGACTCGCTGGATACCGGGAGGGTTGCTGCAGAGGTGGTGGTTGCTCCGCACGAGGGAGGATAGCGGCGCGTCGTCGCGCGTCGTTGCAGCATCTGGAGAGACGAACAACGACAGGTCTACGCCCGTCTGTTCGCTCACCTGCTCGCGCGTGACCTCGCTCTCGTCCATGATCCGAAGGAGCTGTTCCTCCTCCAGCTCCTCCTCCTCCTCCTCCTTAAGTTGAATGAGCCCTCCGTACGACTCCGCGTCGGCCGAGCGCACGAGCCGAACTTTTCACCACTGTCGACGATACGCATTTCGGGTCGCGGCAAAGCCTCGTCTCGTAGCCAAAGGATTTGTTGGCCTCAATGGAAGCATTCCACACCTTCGCGTTGTGGTTTGCGAGCCGGACGTTGTGCGAGCCGTACGTGGACTGCTTCACGAAGGGGCGGGGCTCGTCCTTGAGCGCAAACGCGACACGAATGTTGCGGCGCAAGACGAAATCGTGGCCGAGGGCGACGAACGTCTCCAGGCCGCTCGCGTGCGACCTCATTATGGAATTCCACCCCTTATGGGTGCCTTCGATGCGGCTTCCATCAGATGCGACGTCGTCGCGTCGTCGCGTCAAGCAGCCTTTGCGGACATGCTTCATCTGATCAGCATGAATCTTGCAAGATAATAAGACTATCAGTACCAGTGGACAACGAGACACAGTAGATTAATTACCTTTGCTGCTGCTGCTGACCACACGCCTCCTCGCCGAGTCCATTTCGTAAACACGGCCTCGAGCTTGACCTCCTGGTCTTCCTTGGCCCAGTACTTCGCCGGCTCTTCCTTGCTGGCACCCTTGATGAGGATGGCATCGCGCAGGTCTTGTGCTACCGCCAATCTGTACGGGTTTTTCGTCCCGTTGACGATCGCGACGTCGTACCTGCAGCCACAGATAGAAGTGAGCCAGCAGTAGACACGAATAAACACGAATGAAAAAGAGGGCTCACCTCATCATCGCATGGAAAACGTCGAGCCAACGGCCGCTTCGGGGAAGACTTCGAGGACCGCCCGAATGATGTGGCAGCAGTTGTCGGCAACAAACTGCTCCGGCAACGGCACTTCGAGTATTTCATGCCGCTCCCTCAGTCCTCTAAGGAACTCGGAGATCTCTGCATTCGACTGGGATTGACAGAGTCGCTGCGCAGTACACATGACCATCAGCGATGCTGCGTGCCGAGGCATGGGCATCACGATACTGGACTCACCCATTTCATGACCTCGGTAACCTCGTTAATGCTGGTAATCAACCCCCCCTCCGACGGATTCGTTCGTGTCTGGTCGCTGCTCGATATGGTTGCCTTCTTTGAGGCCTTGAAGGTCGCATCGATCGACACCGTCTTGGCTGAGATTTCGGGCCATTCGTAAGCATCAGGCATCTGCCAGAACATGCATGGAACGCACCTGTCAGTGTCCGGAGATATTCCCCCGACTCCTCTTGACGGGTGCGGCGGCTGTTCTCAAGGATGATGTCGGTAATCATCCCGCTCGAAATCGAGCGGTTGTTGAAGCCGTCAGGGTCGAATGGGCTCGAAAATTCCTTGAGCGGACATGGTGCCCACATGTTGACTTCGCGACGGTTCCATCGCTCGAGAAAATCGAGCACTGTCTGGTGGTACTCGAGGAGGTGCAGCTCTGCAGTTGGAAGTTAGCAAATCAGCCCAGTACGTGATTGAACTCGGAGAGGACTCACGCTTGATGTTCTCCGCCAGGCCCATGGACGTAGTGGAAAGGCGCACTTCGAGGATAAGGTCGAGCAGGTCGCGTGTGACCGCACACTTGTGGAAGAAGACTGGGGCACCGCCTTCCATCAGAACGTGGTCAGCATCAGGTGCGTCCAATTTCGGATGATATGATTCAGCAACTCACGGGGGATCTGCCAGTACTCCCATCTCTGCCAGAAAACATCGTTGGTTGTGACGCAGGAGTAGGTGATTTTCTTCTTTTCTTCCACCGTCACCTGCTTCTCCTTCAGGTCCAGGCAGTCCTTGCACCTGAGCTGGTATCCGAGCGCCAGCTCTGCGCGTCGAACGCCGTACACGTCGCGCGGGCCCGTCGAGGTCCACCCGTCCCACCAAACATTGTCACTACCACACCGGGGGCATACGGCGAGTTGCGGGTAGTAGAATGGATGCACGATGTGCAGCGGCTTGAGGTAAGCAGTCGCCGGTTCGATCATCGGCGCGTTCGACCTCTTCTCCAGGTGAATGTAGCTCGGAGGGACGAAGAGGGGGCCGAGGAGGGGAACCCCCGCCTTTAGCGCAAAGGGTTTGGGCGGTTTGGCGTCCTTAGCGGCATCGTGCGGCGGGGGCGGCGGCTTCGTTGCATTGTAGAGGTACGTGACATATGCGACAACGTTCACCGCCCAATCGAATTGAGCGTCCGAGCACGCCTCGTCAGAGTGCTTGCTGCTTTTCTTCCAGGCTTTGAGACGAGTCGCAACCTAGTGGTGAGTGTCAGCAGCTCCCCAAATCTCCTAACATATGCCCGATACTCACTGATTTGTCCCAGTCGGTGTCGAACCTGCTGCGCTCGCCTGGGGGAAGCGACCTGCGAATTGCGGTGCGAACGACGTGCGGCTCGAATGTCGACATTGTGCAAGCACAGTAGTGGTGAGGAGCAAGGGAGGAGTGCGGATAGGAGCACGTCCCGCCGCGTCGACACGTCTCTGTATTTACGGCCTTGCAGCATTCCAGCGTCACCCGTCTCGGCACCCGAGTGCGCGCGCATCCGTCCGAAATCGGGGCTTTCACAAATTCACAAACACCTCGTTTATGGATTCACAGCAACAGCCGAGCGCTCTGACAGCTCGCTAAACACCAAGTAGAGCTACATAGAAGGGGCCGGGAACTATAGTACAACAGCCGAAAGCCAAGATTATAGTAGTAGTACACAATCTTTGGCACGAAGCGGATACATTCAGAATAAACACAGAGAGCCAGGACCTACGGAATTGGATACAATGCTTAAGGGGACCGGACCTCAATCGAGGATGTGCATGAAGACGAAATTGGCGGCAGCGATGGAGCCTCCAAGGCCCGGCACAGTCGGCCCCAAATGGAGCACGAAGCGGACGCGAACCCGCTTGTGAACAGGCATTTGAGCGCGCGACGGGATCGGGACGTGCCCGTGCTTGGCATCGAACACGGCAGGACATCGAGGTTGTCGAAGCCCGGCTGAAGAAAAGTAAAAAGCATGAGATCTTCAAGCGGGAAGAGCGAAAAGGAGATAGCGGACTTACCGGGGCTGTCCATGAGACCTGCAAGTAGGCAGGGGACAGGCTGTTGGTACCGGAACCGTCGGAACCGTCGCGACCCTCGCGACCCTTGGGCGCGATGAATTCGCCCATGTGAACGCCGCTATCGGCGTGCCGGGCGATGCGCTCCAACTGGAGCAGCGCGCGACGCCAGTTATCTTGCGCCTCGGCCGAGCTATCGGCCGCCTCAAGCCAGCATGAAGCGAACCGGGCTGGCGCGCATCGGTACGCATCGTCGTCTGCGTTGATAGGGTGCTCCCGATCGCCATCCGATGACAGGAAGCAGTAGTCGGGGCGGACACGGCCCTCGACCTCGAAGACAACGGCAGTAAGGCCGAACTGGATGCCGCCCTGCGTGATTGATGGCCCGTTGTCGTCGCAGTAGACCCTCGAGCCCGGACGCAGGATCCTGTCGTAGAAGGATCCCGCATCCGGCTTGAAGTGCCTGCCGGGCAGCTTGTAGATGGGGAAGTAGCTCTCGAGGCCATCGTAACGGTCCCGAACCGTTGCCGGCTCGTTGACTCGCATGAAGGGCGACGGCTCGGCAATGAAGGTGAGGTCGGACATGGTGGATGTGGAGGGTCAGTGGCAAGATGCACTGGGCCCCTAGCATTTGCTGCCTCAGTCGAATGTACTCGGCACGCGCGCGAGCGTGCCACAGCAGCGTACAAGAACGTCCTAACTACAGTACTTGCTAAGTTACTTACTCGAGATCCCGGGCTCCCTGCACCGCGTCCTTGGGCACGATCACTGGCGAGATCCTGCCGCTTGGCTTGGGCGCCTCCACCAGCTCGAACGAGTGGTTCGTGATGGAGGGCTGCCGGCAGAAGCCCCGCCTCGCGGTGGACCTGCGGTGGACGGTCCCTTGCCACCCTCCCGCGTCGGCCCCGCCCCGCTCCCTTGCCACCCCTCCCCGAGCCCTGCCCGAATTTTTTCCGCGCGCCTCCGGCGCTCCCCCTTGCTATGACCGTTTAGCCAGTCCGTTAGTGGGTGTGGGTCACCTAGGACCTAACTGAGTTTGAAACCTAACGGAGTTCGAAACTCGGCGGCACCTCACGAAACTCTTCTACAGTCGATGGTATCTCGCTCAAATATTGTTCGTTCCAGTCCAATTATTGTTCGTTCCAGTCCAATTAAGCTCGAAAATTCTATGAATGTATGACACTTTATATCTGCGTAATATCGCGTGATGCGCAGCCATCTCAGCGACAAACGGCCAGACGAAAGTTTGCCTTCGGAGGCGAAGACCTAGCGGGGTCCGAAATCGTTCCCACGATTTAATTGCAGGACTCCGTACGAGAAGATGCGCGAGTGCCGTCGAAAGGGTGCATCTCAAGCAGCCCAAGGTACTTCAAGAAATCAAGCATGATTCATATCGCTGTATGGCATGTTTACAGCTACTTTAGAATTTGAGATTAGGTTATGTTTTGGCTGAGAACATAATACAAAATGTTGAGAATACTAAGCACACATGGTACCTACACTGAAATTGGCCCCGGAGGGGTCAGAAAAAATCAGTAGTCTTCGGGACTAAGTAAGCTTCAGCATGTATCAGATCATCTCCTCACATTATAGCTTCATAGTTGTTGGATAGCTAGTGTACAGTGCATGATGCATGTGTGACAAACCACTGCTGTAGTACATTAATTACATAGCCGCGCGAAGCGCGGCGGCCTCCACGCCGCGAGCGACATTTTCGACAGTCTTTTTCATGTTCTCAAGTTGTGTGAAACTCGATGCGTCGATGCACGTCGACGCGACGAGACCAAGACGCGACTGGCACTGCCGCGCTTCGCGCGGCGGAAATTCGAATATTATATTCGAATAAATATATTCGAATATTTCTCCTGGCTGTCCACACCTATAATCGGACTGCCTACGAAACTCACCAGACGTTGAGGAGAGTAGTGTGCAGGGGGGGTTGGAACTCCGAAACGGCTGGTTCCGAGACTAGCCCACACCCACTAACGGACTGCCAGGACATTCGCCGTTTGGCTTTGGCTTTCGGCAACAGCCGGACATCCCCCGATGGCTTCCCGTTGTGGCAGGTTACGGCGAGCATGTCACGGCTGATATTGCTTGCTTGATGTGGTAGATGACTTCAGGAGATTTCATACAATCGAGAACCTCATGAATTACAAGCCTGAATATTGTGACATTTTTGCGGCTCTTTTCTGCGGCTCTTTTCTGCATCAGAGGTACGAGATATTACCGTGGCCGACCGCCCGGGGATGCCGCTTATCTAAGGCACTGTTTGAGGCAACTGATCCCGGCCGCTCTGGCCGTTGGAAGCCGTTGCTCCAGCGAAGTATGTTTTCCAAAGACGCGTGTAATCTACGGAGGAATGTCTGCTTGCTATACAGTACCCCGTGGTCCAAATATAAATTGATGTCCTACAGGAAAGTCTGCACTTCAAAATCGAACTTGAAAGCCAAAGTACGCCGCTGAAAGCCTGATCCGCGCACCCAAAGCGGAATCTTCAACGCCGAAAACGAAAAGTCACGCAGTTCTAGTGCTAAACCATGCTGCTCGCAAAGCCTATTCCTGTCTGCAAATCCCAAGGCATCCTCAAAAGCTCAGTAATTTTGTCCGCTGGCGCCCCTCATAGTCCCGACATCCATAAGGGTTGAAAAGTATGCCTAGACGCCCTTCCTTTGTCACTGGAAGGTACACTGTAAGTTATGTAGCTTCCACGCCATGGTCACACCTTCTGAACAGGGTAAATATTCCGTCGGAGCCATACGGTCCGTCGGACAACGCGGGCGTCGTCAACGTCGGCCGTATTCACTCACCATTGGTTCATTCGATACGGTGCGCGTGTGTGATGCAATAAGTAAGTAGGTGGTTCGATGGGGAAACGCGTACTTATATAGCCACGCACTGGTGCTCAAGTCGCGGTGACCCATCAACTCTCCGCCCTCCAGATTGATATCAAAACTATGGCTAGTTGTCCGAACTGCTTGAAGGGAGTTCTGCTTCCTGGCGAGCCGTCAGGATCCATGGTGGATGGGACGTACTATAGCCCTGCTCTTGGGAAGGCAGACGACAAACCCTCGTCGAACGCTATCGTACTCTTAACGGACATCTTCGGGCTGCCATTAAAGAATTGCAAGATCCTCGCTGACCTTCTCGCCAACAAAGTGGGCCTGGATGTCTGGGTCCCAGACCTTTTTAATGGTGCGTCCTCCCGGCCGCATAACTGAGACTATAACTCACGTCTGCCATGCAGGACTCCCGCCATTCTCGGCGGAAGAGCTGACGGATTTAATGCCTGATCGTGCTGGGGTGGCGATAACGACGTTTGACAGGCTGCGTTTCATATGGAGGGTCATTCCTCGCATTCCACGAATTTACGCCAACCGTACGAGTGTCGTTGATGCCAGAGTTGAGGCTGTAGGTGTAGCGTCATGGATATTCCTGGCATATGATCCTTATGTCTTTGACCAGTTCCTCAAGAAGCTTAAGGCGGAGAAACAGTACGGGAAGCTCGGCGCCGTTGGGTACGTTTCTAACAGCATGCGATGTCGCTCTGCAAGGCTGAACCAATGACACTAGATATTGTTTCGGAGGTTCGGTGGCTTTACGAATTGGCGGTCGTCAACTCGTCGATTCCATCGTGGTGTGCCATCCCGGTTCGTGCACTTTGGAGCAGATTCAGCAAATCACGGTCCCGACATCCTGGGCATGCGCTGAAGGTATTTTGTCATCTGAGAACTTTCGTATGCTCGCATGGTCATCTATATTACTTCCAGAGGATATGAGTTTCGGACCAAAACTTCGCACTGGCGCTGAAAAAATATTCAAGGCAAGGCAAGGCAAGGAAAACTTCGTGGATTACGAATTCGTCGACTATAAAGGTATGCTATAATTGTTTCCTCGTCTGTTCTGGTTTATGACATCATGTATGTCGTAGGGACCGCGCATGGTTTCGCTGCACGGCCTAATCTGACCATCCCTGAGGTGCAAGAAAGCTACAAAGGGGCTCTTGAGCAGACGGTCGGCTGGTTCAAGAAGACGCTCTGACCTATTGGACATTCACCGATCTTTATCAAGCTTGCTTCTGGGTTTTCAGGAATGTCGTCGAGGCTAACGACACATCGGCTTATTTGACTCGGTTGATATAAGATATTTCATTCCATACATATCTCATATAGTCTATTTGTTGTGCGTCCTGACTCTGGAAACTCCTCATGCCGGATTCGAGATTTTCGCCAATATTCGGTCGTAGATTTGAGATGTTTTCCGGCTCGCGGTCGGAGGTACTTATCGAAACATGGACTCGCTAACCTCCGGTAACCAATTCCATCATGTACTGATCAGATCCAGACCTTGACTAAGCGATTCAAAGGCGATTAGTGATGTCACTGACATAAGTAAGTCCTTTTGTACTTATCGACATTCAAATGCGCATGGGCGGGCAATGGCGGACATCACTCCCCGTATAAATACCAGAGAGTTCAAGCAGACGGTTTTCCTGTAGAACATCAGCATGTCGCCCGCACTGCCCCCTCCGCGACCAAACCAGCCGTTCTTTACCGTCTCCGCACTCGAAGGCGGCAGAGTCACCTGCCCAGCAGGCCTCCTCATCGATCCCTTCCCCGAGGGCGTCGACAAACTCGTAGTCCCCGCCACGCCCTTTCTCCTGAGGCACTCTCTCACCAAGCAAAACATCCTCTTTGACCTCGGCGTGCGGAAGGACTACTACAACCTCCCGCCCGCGCTCGCGAAACGCGTAAACCAGATCTTCCAACCCGTCGACGTCTCCGAGACCGTCGTCGACTCGCTCGCTAAGGGCGGGCTCACCCCCGCCGAAATCAGCCATGTCTTCCTCTCGCACATCCACTGGGACCACATCGGTGACACCGCGCTCTTCCCGTACTCGACCCTCGTCGCCGGCGACGCCGTGGCGCCTCTAGTGGAGCACGGCTACCCGCGCGACCCCGACTCCCTCTTCGACAGTGCGCTCCTCCCCTCGGACCGCACCATCTACCTGCACCCGTCCGACGGGGCCTGGGGCCCTTTGGGCCCGTTCCCCAGAGCGATCGACTACTTCGGAGACGGCAGCCTGTACATCGTCGACGCGCCTGGACACCTACGAGGCCACTACAACTTCCTGGTCCGCACGTCCGCAGACGGCGGGTGGATGTACCTCGGCGGCGACACGGCGCACGACTACCGCATCATCACGGGCGAGCTCAAAGTGCCGATATATCACAATGCGCAGACCGGGCTCACGATGTGCATGCACAACGATAAAGCCGTCGCGGAGGAGCATATCGCGCGCGTGCGGGAGCTGTTGAGCAACCCGCGCGTGAGGATAACGATCGCGCACAACAAGCTGTGGTATGACAAAGCCAGGGGCGGTCCGGAGTTCTGGCCGGGGTCGTTTAAAAGTCTTTGAGGGTTCTGTATAGCATGCATGGCTTCCGCTATATACACTAAAGTAGGGATAACGTAGCCTATATCGCATCAGTCGTCGCGGCCTGTAATAAATATTGTGTTGATACTTCTTCTGTCCCGAACAACCCGCCAAGTCAAGGAATGGGCCGCGGGAATTTGATATGCTGTCGCTTTGCAGAGTCCTGTAGCAACCGGGACACCTCCCGGATGTTCAAAGGATTCCCCTTCCAAACGCCTGCCGCATTCCGATCGCCCCAGTGAAAGGTATGGAAGGTATCCACCTCCATACTCTCATTCCATTTGTTACGCACGAAGGTCGCATTCAGCGGAGGCTCCCAGATCCACCACTGCCAACATCATGTCAATTCTGAAGCGCACTCTTAGCTCGAGACACTTACATGATCCACAAATAAGATATCTTCACCCGGAGGGACCACCATATGTAATGCAGTCGGCGTTGCAATCTCCAGGAAACAGTCCGTCTCAAGGAACAAGGCGAGCGTATCCATGAAAGCTTCACGATGTCGACCGGGGATGTAAACTGTATCAGCAGATCCACCGATGAAGCGTGTCTTGCCATTGGTGAAGGAAGCTAGTCGAAGGCGCTGATGTTCTGGCGCCTTCATGAACGCCGGCATGCACTCTGAAATGCCGACATGCGGATCTCTGAACAAGGCCATGAGTTCGCCACCTATCTGCGGGAAATAAAATGCTAGCTCACCCCCACCTGTAGAGATGATCATAAGCATGCTACTTGATAAACCCAAGCAAAGCAAACGTACCACCAGTCAGGTCCCCATCCTCGCCATCCATCTGTGAGATTATGTGAGGGGTCGGGCGATATCATAGCCGCTGGTGGATGACGACTTGTATTCCGATTGTCCGCATCATCGCCCAGAGCCGGATTGAACACATATTTTCCAAACGGCGAATGATACCAGAATAGATTCTGGTCGAACTGCTGCAGCCGTGGTACGTTCAGGAATGTGTCGAAGGGCGCCCAGAGGTAGCCTTTATAGCATGGGTATTCTCGAAGGGCGGTATACAGCATGTGATGCGCCATCTAAAGAGCCGTCAACACATCGCAGATACGAGACAGGATAGGACGCACCCTTCCAGCCATCTTGTAGAAGTCGGGATCACCCGTGAGGTCTTCATCCGACTTATACGTGTCGACGAGAACATCGTAAGAGTGATTGAATCCTGCATCTTCGCGGCTCCCAGGACCGACAAACACCATCTGAAACAATTCAATTCAGCGACGTAGCCGGTTAAAAAAGTAATGCTTTACATTTGGGTAGTAGTCCGCATATGCCATGCGGTAGTAATCCAGGTTGACATTGTACCGCGCATGACTAAAAAACACGATCAAGAGCACGTCGTCAAAACTATGATATCGCCGGTCCTCGTAAGGGAGTACAGCGGGCACAGGTAAGGGTTTGCGGTGGCAGGTCGGCCGATAAGGGAAGAGGGAAGCGCTTTCAGCCGCAGGTCGATGCAGCCTGCCAGCCATGCGCGATTGTACAGCACCAATTACTGAGCTAAGAAAGAGGATGCCGAACGTGAAGATGCCTATTGTGCGGCGAGCTTTGCTGGGCTCAGTGCGATCCTATAAGAGACAGTGTATTTAGTGAATGAGAGCGGGGCGATGTATGCATCATGATGTACCTGGTAATCCTGAGTGCCCTGCAGCTGTCCAGAAACATATGAAACTGAAGCCCATGCCATTACGACACAGCCAATGATCAAGACTAGGGAGTTTGCGTCGGTAGAAAAACAAGCGACAATGAGCGTGAACACCACGGCGGAGGATGCAAGCACCCTCTCCAAAGCGGCATCGTGATCTGTTCAGTCGATGGATTAGCTCAAAAGATGTATTTCGGCCGAGGGACTTACAATGGATGACATAGAGTGCTGCGAGATCCCGGAACGCCCTGACAAAGAGCTGTGGAATACCCTGAAGGGGTCTACGCAAGGGTACGGAAGGGTTCAGTGCGGATAATGAGGGGAAAATATGCTGGAATATATGTATCGCTACATGTATGGAGAGTCCGAATGCAAAGAGTCCGAGATTCACGATGTTAAAACAATCGGAATGATGTGCTTGATAAATCTACTAGGCATCAGCGTCGAATTAATGGCAAATGTCCAGAAACTCACAAAATCTAACGTGATAACAGCGGTTGAAAGCGACAGCGCGGACGGAAGTAATGATGTAAAACGGTAGGAATACGCATCAAGGCTAAACAAGCCGGTCTGGGAGGCGTCTCAGTTGACAGCGCCAAGTGATATAAAAGAATTCTCACCACTACAATAAAGACGCCGCACAGCTGCGGATATATCCGTCACACTGATGGACAGATCAAAGTATAAGTATTGGACGCACCTGCAAGGCGATGAGCAGGAACTGTCTCTGCGTGACCGGCCGGGTCAACAAAGAGTAGACGCCGTACGCAGTCATGATGGTTGAAAGCAGGGGCACGAGATGAATCGCGGCCACGTCTTCAAGCGTCCGCGAATTAGAGACCTGACTTTGATATGAGTGAATGCCATGCAACTATAATGATACCGACTCACGAGATGAGCATGAATGGCAAGCAGCGTCCCTGCAGCAAGAATAGCAACGACCGACTTCGTACTGCCGACCTTCATTACGTCTGGACGCGTCATCTTCTCGGAGATTCCTCCATTGAGCAGCGTGTCGACGCTTTCTTCGTCCGAGTGGAGGTCCCGCAGCGGCTGTTCCTCGTCTCCCGCGTCCCAGACCACGTTCTCGCTCTTACTTCCAGCCTGAGACCCGCGAGCACGCCAATACAAGATGGAAACGACGGCGAGTTTGATCAGCTCGACCACGGCTAGATCGATAGATGAGACCGAAGACAGCAGCCCTGGATTTCGGTCGATCGGCCCCTGTAGGGCTTCATTGAGGAGATGAAGTATGGGATAGACGAGCTAGCGAAACACTCCGCGTCAATGTTTCTGCTGGTGCTGTTCAGGAAAAGCACAAACCACAAGCCACGTCTGGGGAATATTTGGGCGCCGGACGCTGCACGAGAGCGACGAGACTGCAGCCGCCAAGCCGCGAAGCACCGCCATCTTTCATGAGACGGGTGCTGCGCTCCAGCAGATGAATGAATGTGAGGTGAGGAAGGAAGTTTTCAACAACGACTGGAAGGGTTCAAACCTTCAGCTGGAGGGTTCGAAGACACGTTGTGTGGGGGCTAATCGCAAGTGGCAAGTAAACTGCATCGCCGCGGTCACGGTGACCTAATAAGCGTTACCAGCTCGACGCGACGAGACGCGCGCGCCTGCCGCAACTAACACGCGCGCCCTGCGCCAACCTCTCGGCGGATCCTTCATCAAGGTTAGGCGTTCATCGTCCTGCGCAGTACCAGGCTGGATTCCACATGAAAATACACGTTAGGCTGTCATGATACATATAATACAGAATACTTCGGAGTAATTCAAGGTCATGTGGGCATAGATGTGCAGCATGGGTCGTAGACGAGGCCAAAGGTCTACTCACAGCGCCTCGTCATCGTCGTCCTCTTCGTAACTACTTTGGCCGTCTCCGCTCACCATGGTAAACCCATTTTGAAGAACGGAAAGCAGTCAAACTTCGTCGTCGTCGTCCTCTTCCTCGTCTTCCTCGGCTTCATCTATGTCTTCGTCTTCGTCCTCTTCTTCCTCCTCGTCCTCATCATCTGAATATTGATAATACTCGACAGCAATCTGCGCCTGTTCGAGAGCACTCATCTCGCCTAATGTCAGCTTGTTGTGCACCATGAAGCGAGGGATCGGATACCCCGCCGTCCGCCGGAAGTCCACGAACGCAAGGAGGCGGGCGGCGGGGAGACCGGCGACCTTCAGGACTGCCAAGCGCGGCAGTAGCACGTTGTAAGACGGACCGCCCACCGAAGTCTTCCCGACAGAATGAGCAGGCGGGTCGGGCGAGGTACGCGTTTCTTGAATTGCCGATTCACTCGTCCCAGGAACAGGCTCCGCGTTCCGTGGTATCTCTGTGAACAGAATCTGGAAGAAATCGTGCTGCACACGGCGAAAATCCGTCTCGAGGAAGGAGAGCTTCGGGACAGCGAGCAGAAATTTGCTCCATGCCTCCGTGGAGCAATCCAGAGCAGAGACGCGCAGCGTGTCGAGGAGGGGGAAATAGGGTGCCTCGGCGTTGCTGACCAGTTCCATAAACGCGCTAAAGTCCTGCTCGGGGAGCTCCAGCTCCAGCACGCGCAGAGCCGGTAGCGAGAGATGCACCATCGTGGTACAGAGGACGTCTGGATCCATGTCAATGAACGAGAGCTCGTGGAGGGCCCGGAGCTCAATGGGGGAGGTGGACCACGGGCCGTCGATCCGCGGGCCGCTATAATGCAACGAGAGCCGCTCCAGGTCGGGAGAGTCCCGCAAAAGGGTCTCCCATTCCTTGACAGAAGGTCGAACGCCTTCCGAATGCAGAGCGAACTCGATCTGCTTGAGCGCGACGAGGTACTCCTCCTGGGACCAGGCAAGGTTGACGCCAACCAGCGACAAGTTGACCAGTGACGGCACGTCACCGTTGAGGATCTTGACCGGCGGCTTCGCGGTTGCAGTGAACAGATTCTGCGACGTTCCCCACTCCTCCAGGTGCCAGAGCTGCAACGACTCCAGCTGCGGGACGGGTCCGCAACCGTGGAGGCGCGCGCGGGCGGCAGCCTTGCAGTCGAGATCGCAGAGGCGGAGGAGGAACGAGCGCCAGCGCGTCGAGTGCGTCTCCGCCACGTCGAACGCCTCGTGAAACTCGTCCTTGCAGAGCGTCAGCCCCGGCTTATGGTCCTTCATCGCGACAAAGTCGAGCATGACGTCGATGCGGCAATTGCGGGAGCGCTGTGCGAACGCGCGGCCGCGGTCGAGGTGTGACGGCTTGCGCATGCGCAGGCTCGTCCAGAGCGCGGGGGTTTTGAGCGCGACTTCGCGCCAGTGGTGGCAGACGTGCGACATGATGACCTCCCAGTTCAGCCCCTCGACGGCCTTGCGTTTGAATGGCCGGGAGGGATCCACGCCATCTGAGTACCCTAGCAGGAAGACGCGAGAGAGGAGCTCAACGGGGAGATTGTGAATGGGCGCAATCCACCTCTGACGCGCAATGTTGTTCATGTTGATAGAAGCACGGAATGTCAAGATAGATGGGCGCACCTGATTTAAAGCCATCTTTGCAAGGTCTCCGTGCATCGTGAGGCCATCTCGGTTGAGCGCTGGTTTCTGGGGGGGACCGAAGGGGAGTGAGCGGAACGAAGCTGAACAAATGACTAGATGTCGATGTACCGGGACGAAATGGATAGCAGCCTGCTGCTGTTCGGCGGCGAGCCACGACATGGCGCGCCAGGGCTCAGGAGGTTGCGATGGATGAATGCGTACGACGTCGGGTGGTTATCGTGACGACGAAAAGGGGAGGCGTAAGGCTGCAGCCTGACAATGAGATCCGAAAAATAGCGATAGGTCCTTAAAGAATAGAAGGGCAGCGGCAGGATCGATGGGCAATAATGGCCAGGACTGCTTATAATTGGGAGAAGGCAGACGGACGGCTCGCAGCAGAGCTGGTCCGCCGTCGACGACACGGTCATGGTCACTAAAGTACTAACCGCTTTCCCCGCAGTTTCCCATAGGCCATCGCAGCACCGACTCCTAATCATTCTTTCTCCCGATGACCCACTCTACGCTTATCACTTGATGATCAAGACACCTATGTCCTCGGAACACCAACAACCTTTTCTCGACGATGGACAATGATAGCGACCCTGAAAATCATGCCGAGGGGATGCGTGTGTGGCGGCGTCACACTTGTAGATCTATGTAAGTGGGCTAATAGTAATACGAGGGTTACTTATCACTGATCAGCTGTACATTGATGGATCTTCCTGTATGTTCAACAAAGTACGTTTCCGATTGATCAGCTCAGCTCAGCGCACAACTTATTCCTCTACTATTACTCACGACACTGCGCAGCAATTGTACATGTTTGGTTGTAGTCTCTCTCGCGCGTCTCTTCCCTATTTGCTCATGTTTGGTTGTACACTCTGCTGTGCAGTCTGTAGACTACCCCATTTCCGAGACACGTTGTTGCGGAACGAACGTCATCCCGCGCTCGGGATGATGTCTATCTTCCTCTGTGGCACCACTGAATACACTTGCTCCGCACCTCCTGTACCCTTCTTGACCTTAAAAACACGGCAGCTGTCCTCCATCTACTCATTTCCCATGCCGCCATATCCCCTCTGATGGGGAAGAGGCTGTGCGAGGTGCGCCATCGCGTTTTCTGTCTGAATCGATTCGTGGTTGACGGTTGTGGCTCGCTCGAAAGGGGGGTTCGGTCATGAACCAGAGGTGTGTCCACATTACTTCGGTTTGTGGTCGGTTTAGATGCACGGTGGAAATCGACAACTATTCTGTCGCCGCGCCGCACAGTTTCTTCTGCTTGCTCCCTTCTGCCATATTCCCCTCCGCCATATTCTCATACATCACGTATCATGTCCACCACCAGCAACCCGCTGCCACCCTTCTATCCTTCCAAGTAAGCTCAGCTGACGTCTGTGTGCAGGTAAGTGTCCTGCTTTGTACCGCGACGACTCATAAGCTCGTGAAAGACATGCACGTCGTCGGGCAGTACCAGATCCCCCCGGACCCCTCCCCCCCCGTCTTGGCGCTCGTGCTCATCCCCAACGAGTCAATCTATCCTATCCCCGACAAGACGCTCTCGGTCTGCCAGAACCTGCTCTCTCACTGTGATGTGTCGGACACCGTCGCATTTGACGCAGTGCTTTCACGGCTGTTATACTTCATCGGTATGGGCACGAACCACCTCCCGTCGATTTTCTAATTGATGTGTAGTCTGTCGGGATGCAGTGCGATCGCGTGCGCGCAAATGCACACATCCTCTCTCATAACCTCGGGATGTGCGCTGTGTCATCGGCGTACCCCATCTTCGCATTCGTGACGCATATGTGCTGTGCCTGCCGGACGCGTGCCACGCGATCGATGTGCTGTATATGACGGTGCGCCGTCACCGGCTACGCTCTTGAATTTTCAGATGTAGATGCAGGATCCCGCCGTGCGGTGTTTGCCCTTGGGGAGCATAATGTATTAGCCGGAGGGTGTGTCGCTCTGTACGATGCCTCTCGCTTTCCCTATTAAGCACTTCATACACTGTCGCCGAATTCTTACTCTGCCATCGTGTCGTAGCACTTTCTGACTCTATTTCATGTACATATTGCTATATGTAATTTTGTCTCTTCGATGTGACTGGCTACTAAGTTCCACTGTACCGAGCAAACCTCAAAATGCATTACAACTCTTGCCAAGACTGGCGGAGCGCCAGCTCCGCCGTGTCTTGTTTAACTGAATTACATCCTAACGCCAAGCTTACAGTCGATCAAGCAGTAACTTGACACTTCCCCGGAATCTAAATACTTCGCATAATATTCAGAGGGTGGAGTCTGTCTTTGGTCTGTCTACTTAGCGTTCCATCCGCCTTTTCGAACTTGCCGCTCACGATCTAATACCTCTCCAGACGCCTTCATTCTCTGTCATGCAAGCGTCGTCATTCCAGGTGGTTCGCCTTGTTGACGGCATGCCGCATCCCCAGAACCTGTGTTCGTCCACACCCAATGGTGAACATCCACTTTTCGCGGAGGACCTGCCCTTGACCGCCGCGCTTTCGCTTTCTCATTTGACTGGTACTTCCACCATGCGGCGTTAATCGCATGGATACGTGCCGCTTCGCGTCCCATGTCACCCGTGGTACGCCGATGCCGCGCTGGCCGTAGCGCCTGCAGGTCAGGAAATACGTCAGGTGCGAACAGTACGACCGCAAGTAGCCTCTTGCTCTCCTTCGGCGGTTGCGAGGCGTAAGGGGTGGTCGACTCTTCTAGTTAGCCACTGTATTATGCTACCAATTTAATGTACATTTCGCCCAAAAGCCTCGTCCTCAGCCCGAAATTAGCTGCGGCTTGGATATGGTCGAGAACGCCAAGGATTCCACTCGCCCGGTGCGCTTTGTCCTCTCTAGTGCGACCCTCACTATTAGCAAGGATGCGACGCCGCTGTATCATCTATTTGACTGCTGCTTCAGGCGTACATTGGCTTGCTCGATGGCGCGGTAGATATCGGACGCGGCAATCGACGGTAAAGTGAACAGGGACAATATTGGCGGCACCGCGTCTCGCGCCAGGAGAACCTTTCCATCAGTTGGGTCTGACTCTTCAGGCTGCGGGTCCGTTTCTTGCGCGAGCGACTCGGTGCGCGGCTTCTTGCCTTCGGTTGGGAGTGGCGGCGCGTGCGCGACGTAGATCTCGTCAAGCTTGACGTCTGTCTGGGGGACAATGGCGCCGCGGTGGAGGAGGGCTTGCAGGTACTCTGATGCCTTGAACGCTGATAATATATCACATGCCAGTGAGTGAATGATCTGTGTTCGCGGGTTAGCCAAGGTCACTAACCTCTATAGTGTGACCATGAGCGCCAGACACAGAAGAAAAATGGAAAATTGGGTATAATCGCTATATACGGCGTGTTAGCAAGTAACCCGGTGATTTGGGTCTAAAGAACGCACGGATAAGCATGAAGGGAGCGGTCAAAGGGGCCGCGAAGAGCCATATCCAAAATCCCTTCCGATGACGGGGCGTCCTCTTCTCGAGCATCATTCTCAAATGCGCTAGCGGGGCGGAACCAGAAATTTCGGGTGCACGAGGGGTATCTGGCACCGCGTTATTAGTCCGTCAGTCGGCTCGCCTGCAGATAGTTCAACTCACTACGACGCCCCTCTCTGACTCCTCCTTTTCGCCTTTGCGGGCGGGACGAAGCTCAGATATTCGAGGGCCCAGAGACGGGTCAATACCCTTGAGTGCGAGCTCTTCGAAGTCGATACGGTCAACTAAGCGTTCGCCATAGGTAAACACTTTGTACTGCGAGATTGAGCCGTTAGGACGATTCCATTCCGCAAAAGCTCTTCTCAAACATCCTCCCAAAACGATAGATGTATGGCGAAGGCCCTTAAATGAAGGCAGAACGCACCTTCCAATTCGTCTCGGGAGCTTTCCCAAAATTCGCCCATGTCTGAGAAGCTTTCGTGGTTGCCCAGTCTGTCCATCCCTGCTTTCGGTCCGACGGTGGAGGTGGTGTCTGGAAGTGATAGTAGACAAGCGGTAATGGGCCCTCGGACACATGTTTTGGATTGCGCACGGCGCTCGTGAGCGGGAGCGCGATGATGCGCATAGGCAGCCTGGCCTTTTGAGCGATCGACATCTTCGTGTCGCGGAGAGAGTGGTCCAAACGAGCTGGGGCTCAGTGGAAGATGTCTACGGCTGAGCACGACAAAAGAAAGAAGAATTGGGTGGTCGTTGTAGGGATGGCCGTAGGTACCTCCTCGGCATGCTCGATGACGATCGACGCGACGCTGGAAAGAAGCAGCCGGGCGCGGGCAGCCGCGTCATGGCCAGGATCGGAACGGTCGCAAACGGTCGACCGTTCCGACCGATTTTCGACCGTTGGAAATGCACGTGCCGCAGCGTCCGCAGCGCGTCACGTGACCCTTTGGATCTGGCCCCCTCACGGCAGATCTGGTCCCCTCCTAACCCTGCCAACCCCAGCGCCGGGTTCCAGGGGAGGCGGCGACGGGCGATGACGGGCGACGACGACGACAATGGCACTTAGCGGCCTCGCGAGGGCAAACTCCAGCACCAAAAAATCATGTACATTAATGGCCAGGGGCCTGTAGTAGAATACAGCCATGCAGATTCGAGGGAAATAGTGGGGAACTGAAGAATAATGGGGAAAAAAAACGAAAAAAAACGAATAGCAAACTAGTGTGATGATGTTGTGTCAAGGTCCTTGGCCCAGAGGCTAGCTTGGATGTGGAGGTGCCGCTTGTCCTGGTAATCGACAATGCGGCAAGAAAGAAACTGTGATTGACTCCTGTCTGCAGCGCGCGAGACTTACTGAAACAGGATTGCAGCATAGCCAAATTTGGTATTTCGCGCGCACCGCTGTAGACAGGCTCACACATTGTTCAATTTATCATGAATCAAACTTCTAACGACCTGCATGCGTGGACATGGACGTGAAGCGACGACGCGGGCACTTGATCCGATCTCAAAAGGCATCTCCCCATCACAAAAAGTAAGTAGGTTCGACTCGACCACGGACTGACCCTGGCCAGCCACCGGAGACGGCCCCGAAATCACCCCGGCAGCCCGTTCGCCCGCCTGCGGCGGGCGATCACACTGGCTATGACCGATTTCGCCCGGGCGCGTCGAGTCTCGGCGCCGAACACGTGCTCCATCCAGCCCCGTCTCAGACTCTCTTTCTCCCTGAGTCCCTCGTCTCTCCAGCCTTCACAGTCCTACCGTTCCATCGCGTCCTGAACACTACAGAAAAACATTGATCTGACTATGAACTCGCCTATGGAGCCAGCATCGCCCTTATCCACTGCCTCTAGCGATTCTCTCGGCGAGGACGTGCCGCAATTCGTCTTGAACCAGCCGTCCGTCCAGGCCACCCAGAGCTCGACCAAGCGCCGCCTGGGACCCGCGTCCAACACACGCGACCCTAAGACCCGACGCCGTGAAGAGTTCAGCTCGCGTAAGGGGGTAATGCATGTTGAAGCCAGCCGGGAGGAGGGTGGCTCGGGTAGTAGGCGGCAGAAGGAGGAGCTCCTCGATGTACACTTGGTTGAGAGCCTGAGGAGGCGTACGTTCACGCTTGAATTACGCGGTACTAATGCTTCATCTCATTGCTTTGATCTGTCTAGGCATTGGGGATCCGTTTGACGACGATATCATCAAAAGCGTCAGTTGATCCTGGATATCGATCCACATCCTGCTTGTGTATATCAGGTCAGTAGTACAGTGTGCACCTTGAATATCAGTTCAATGAACGTTCATTCATTACTGTCTACTCTTAGACAAACGTGTATCATATTTGCATCCTCGCCGTCATGGTGAACCGTCTAAATCGTATCTTGGTCATTCCACCCTTTCCGATGTGAACTGACGGAGCAGCGCGAGAGTCCCGACTGGATCCCGCCAGGTCTTCCGAATCCGTAAGTCGCGCCTTCCCGGAGCAGGTGATCCGCGCTGTAAATTCCTCTTCGTGTTGATTTCGTACACAACGAGGCACCATCGTGCCCATTACCCTCCGTCATCCCTTCTTGGAGGTTTCTGTTACTCATTCCGCATCTCCAATAACGCCCAATCGCCTCTCGGTTCGCGAACATCTCGATCGCATGGCTAAGCGATGTCTACTTGGATGCGGCCAGCCAGGACCCCTGCAATTTCGGTTATATGTCTGGGACGGCGCCGGACATGATTGGGTACCAGATTGGCCGAGGACCGGTCCAATACGGACATATTTGGGCCTCTTCAGGCAAGGTTCTGTGGGCCATATCACGGACATCAACGGGGGTCCGAGAAGAGGTCTGGTCCCCGACGGACACGATGGCTTTGGCGGCGGCCAGGAGCGGCCGGAGCCACGCTATCTAGGCGAAGCGACCGGTCACAACCAACCAGCTTGCCGCCGCCCGCCGCCTTGAATTATGTACAATCCACACCCGATGCCCCACAGCGCCCCACCACCGCGCCTTGACCGCGCCGGACGGAAGCCAACAACAGTGCTCGGTCCGAAAGTAAGAAAAAAGGCGCCGTGCCTCAGAGCCGACGTCGACAGCGACCTCAACCTCCGGTTACACCACAAACTAGCAACCTGTTCTAGGCTAGATACGCTGTAGCAGCTACTTGGAAGAACGGCGGCAAAGCACCTTCCATTGTGCCCTGCAGGTGCGGGGAGGAAAAAAAAACATATTCTTCGTATGTCTGGGCCAGATCACGGACGAAAAGTGGCCCACGACCGAGGTCTGGGCCAGCACGGACACAATCGGACCCAAAACATGTCCGGACATTTTTCGACAAATTCCAGGATCCGCGGACCAGACATCTGAGGGAAATTGCAGGGGTCCTGGCCAGCCGTGCAGCTGATCAATGGCACAGCGGCGGTCCGTCTGCGACCCGTGTTATGACCATGATCCCTTGTTGACGATCATGTCCAGACCGCGGCCAATATCTATCATTGTTATCACAGGTACACAAGGTCAGAGTGCGGGGCAGAATGCGGGGAACCTTCCGTTCATAGTCGTCACAAGGAAGCCCTTCTCCCGTCCAGCTGACTTCCCCACGCTCAACCAGGTGACAAATGCGGGGACCGAGCTTCCACCGCGCGTCTATAAAACCATCCATATCTTCCATCCTCGACACAATTGCACCGGTTGATCGTTTACAGCGAATTTCTCTCATTCATCATGGCTAAGACATACGAACATCTCACTCGTGAGTCCTCTGGTTCTTCGTAAGGAACCCATCTGAGCGCGACTTCTTTCTTTGCAGAGGAGCAGATCGACTTTTTCATGGAGAATGGCTACGTTGTAGTCAAGAAGGCCTTCACCAAGGAGACAGCCGACGAATGGACGAAGGATGTGTGGGTCCGTCTGGGTATGGACCCCAACGACAAGAGTACCTGGACCAAGGACCGCATCCACATGCCCAAGCACAAGGAAGAACGCGTCCCGAAGTTCGCGCCTAAGGTCTGTCATTCTGCATCTCATGCACATCGAAGATCGAGGTCTGATGCTAGGCTAGGCCTGGGAGATTATGAAGGAGCTGCTTGGCGGGGAAGATCGTATCGACACCGCAAGCGGCACCTGGGGCGACTCGTTCATCGTCAACCTTGGCGCGCCAGAATTCGAAGGCGCGACGCCAGTCGAGCCCCAGAACCTGATCAACTGGCACGTTGACGGCGATTTCTTCGTAAGCCGTACATGTCCGCTCTGATATAGGTCACAATCCAATGCCTTCATATCTAGGTCCATTTCCTTGATTCTCCCGAACAAGCCTTGCTCGTCATCCCTCTCTACACCGACATCAAGCCCAACGGCGGTGCCACATATATCTGCACCGACGGGCTGGACAAGATCGCCAACTGCCTCGGCGAACACCCCGAAGGTGTCCTTCCCACCGGCCTCTCGTTCACGCCCTCGACCTCGACGTACGAGAACCACCCCGACCACCCACACTACTGGTCGCATCTCGACGAAGTCAAGAAATGCAAGAAGTTCGTCGAGCTGACGGGCGAGGTCGGGGACGTCGTCCTCATGCACCCGCTCATGCTGCACTCTGCGTCCAAGAACTACATCCGTCTCCCGCGCATCATCACCAACCCCCCGTCGCGCTGCGCCAGCCGTTCAACTTCAACCGCGAGAACCCGGACGACTACAGCCTGGTGGAGAAGAAGACGCTCAAGGCGCTGGGCGTGGACAGGTACGAGTTCAAGGCGACAACTGAGCGCAGAGGGGTCGTGCCCAAGAGGGTAATTTTGCAGCGTCAGATGCTGGAAGAAGAGAAGAAGAGGTTGGCGGAGCTGGAGAAGAGTAGGAGCAAGGTCGACGTTTCGACGGCACAGCTTCCTATTGCTGTCGCTTGACCTGGATATGCGCTGTCAGAACAGAATTTTGTGCTCTTACGGCTCCAGGATTCGAGATCATATTTGTGTAATGATTAAGGACTTGAACGAGTCGAGAGGTGCTCGACTTGAGCGCCGCTCGCATGGAACTTCGCGAATCGTAATAATCGATTGTCTCTTGAATATGGTGTCAATTATGCAGCAGACATGTTTACTTGAATTATGGGTATGCACTGTCGGAACGGAAAATCTTCACTCGGGCCGCTCTACGACTCGAGACTATAACTGACCTAGAGTACTTAGCTATGTATCGCGACCGACATTATTGGGAGGAAGGAAAGAAACGCGTAATCATGCTGACTCTCGCGCTCTTGACGCGTTGAACCACTGGCAGTACCACCTCCCACTTGAATGCGACCGTGACTGCGCCCTGTTGAGCACCACATTCTTAGCCATGCACCGCATCTTTTCGTAGACTCAACATCCTGACAGGGAATAAATCTCAAATCGGTAAAGTTACAGTGAACATTCGACTGTCCTTCCGTCTCACGATTCGGCCAGTATCATCATCCGCGAGCGACCCTGCTCTAACAGGCGAATTTGGCTATCCAGCAAACGCCCACGATAAAGCAAACTCGTCCTTTCCCGCGGAACGCGCTTCTCTGGCATCATGCAGTCCTTCATCTCCTTGCTCGTCCTCGCAGGACTTCTTGGTTTGACCTCCTTTGGCTTTGGCATGCTCCCTTTGTCCTTCTCCTACTCTGGTACGTGGTGATCAAATCCTAAAGATTCATGTAAATTTATCTCGACTTCTCTATCAAGGGAAACGTCTGTCCCAACTTTCGGCGCTTGGAAATGGCCTGCTACTTGGGACTGCTCTAGGGTTGTGATACCTGAGTACGTCCGTGAGTTTGCCTTGCACATTCACGTCACTGGAAAATAATGCTCTGCATTATTCACAGGGGAATAGAGACCCTAAGCAATTCGGCTAAGGGATCTCACATTCCTATATCGACAATAGCATTGTCTCTGGTCGTCGGGTTTTCTGCGATGCTCGTTGTCGAGCAATTAAGCTCATCTCACGCCCACGAATCCCCGCTCCCGCGAACGAGCGGTCTCACAGCGCAACCCCCGAAGCCGCAAGATGACGCGGACGTCCAATTTGATGTTGAACTCGGCGCGTTTGATGAAGAGACGGGCGCTTCTTCGGATACGGGCAACGTGTCCCCAGTCCGCAAGCACATCATCGAGGAAGAGGGAAAGCAGATAGACTATCCACTCACTGTTGGCCTTGTCCTCCATGGCATGATGGATGGTCTTGCGCTTGGTGTATCTTCGTTGTCCACAGACTCCACGGGCGGCGATTTGTTCGTCGTTGTCTTCATTGCGCTTGCTCTACACAAAGGTCGGTCAGCTCGTGCCTAGCAGGGTATCTTCAACAGCTTACATTTTTACAGCCCCAACTGCATTGGCATTTACCACTACTTTGTTGTCCACTCCGCTTTCCCGTGCCGAATGTAAGAAGCACCTCATCATCTTTAGCTCTTCCACGCCGGTCGGCGCAATCGCTGCCTATGGACTGTTCTCGTTTCTCGGTATCAGTGACATGTATAAAGTGGGCATCGCTCTGCTCATCTCGGTATGTGTATCTGGCTCTGCTCTGCTTTTCAGTTCACTGATTCGATGCCTTCTGGTCCGACAGGGTGGCAGTTTTCTGTATGTAGCGACTGTGTTGCAACCGGTGTCACATAATATGAGTCCATCAGAGGGTGTGGGGAAAACCCACCGGACCTTGCTTGTCCTCTTTGGTATATTTGCGCCATTTGTTCTTAGTATTATGTTCGAGCACGGTCACTAGATGTAATGACATTAAATGATGGTCTTCAACCTTTTCCGGCTACTGCACAGGGCATCTGGTACCACGCTACCATCATAATTGTCTTTCGTTTACATGCAGCGACGCGAAGATGAGCCAGGACTAGCTCCGTCTCCTGCAGAAAGTCAGAAGCGCCCGATACAAGCGCTGCTCACGTGGAAGGTGCTTAGGTAGACCCAGCAGGTCGGACACCGCTTTCCTCACCTCGACTACATCATACTCTAATTCTCAAACGTGGTCCATTCACCTTGGCCGGCAGCGACAAATTCCTGTGGAATCAGCTTGAACGAAGGCAATGAGCAATCGGGGATCTGTACAATACGCATCCGGGTCCGAATCAGACGCAGAACTCCGCCGTCCCCCAAAACGCGCCCGCCACTCCTCTCCACATGACGGTCCCAACGGTAATGGATACGCGTCAATGTCGCCCACAGTACCCCCGCTCTCGCTGTCCATCCTTGGTGTCGAACCTCTGGACGAATTCATCCGCGAAGTTGCCGACTTTGTGCATCACACGATCTTGACCCGTCCCCCGGAGTTGCATGGCCAGGTGGAAGTGGAGGCGAAGATTGGCGTTTTGAGGGACAAGGTGTCGGGGCAGAGGCTTGCATTGCCCATTCTCGTGGAAACTAGTGCGTGGCTCCGTTGACGAACGTCGTGTTGGTGTCTCACAATGCACATAGTCCTCGCACCAAAGGCAGTAGATTGCCGATTTGAATCCAACATGTCTGCAGTGCGATTCAGCAATATCCTCTCTTTTACGGGCGCTGACGATGCGTAAAGGCACAACATAAACATTTCAACACCCTACTCAACGAACTGAAAGCGAGGTCCGACCAGCCGGGCCATCCATCCTCCTCACCGCTGTCTTACACACACCTTCGTCTGTAGACTCGTTTTTTGCTCCCGAGAACCCAAGGGACCGGGACAAGATACGAGTGACGCGAGATGAGAAGACCGGTGAGGTCGTCGAGTGTTTGAAGAAGGTGAGGCTGGCAAATCTGGACATTGTCAGTCCGAAACGTGCAGCGGACTGGCGAATAAGTGTGAACATCGAAGTGCCAGGTGCGTATATCTCTTGTGACGCTGACATTCTCAAGCTGATGTTGCCTTGGATGCGCTTCAGTGACCCATCCATTGGGCTCGCCTACACATACTCGCCGAAAGGATCGGATAAGCTATGCACATGAGGAGTTCCGGATTGACCTCACGCAAGTGGCATCCACTGCAGGACCTATGCAGCAGGTAAGCCAATTATACAGCAGACGCCAGTGCCCGTACTTACGCTCTATATTTAGGCCGAGCTTCTGCACGAGCTGGAAGTTGAGTTTGCCCATCCAGCAATACTGTTAGCAACCGCGGCAAAAAGGGGTGACCCCAATGCTTCTGAGCATGAAAGCTCGGCCTTCGACGAGCTTATCCGTGCATTTGTTAACAACGCACGAATATTGGTTAGAAATGCGGGGGATGGTTGGCAGTGACATGTTCTTTATCGTATGGTATCCTGTACAGAGGCTAAGATGTACAGGCTTTTCTCAAGGGAATCAGAAAACAGAATATCCACATTCCGTGCCTGAGGCTCAGGTTTGTGCGAGGCCTGCTACGACTGTTTTGCCTTCAAGGTCTAGTTTCTGATTAGTGAGTTATATATTCTCTGTTGCATGGTTCTGTCTTTGGTATCCCATAACCGTACTCAACCTTTCCAGATTATTACTGGGAAAAGTCTGGAGACATAGTCGGCGTTGCAAAGTTTCGGCTTCATTCCTCGAAGACACTGCCAGAATTTAGTTCCGTAGACCTTATCATGTTCACTTGTCTGTGTTCCCCACACGGATCTTCAAGCCTCAAGCTTCAAGTCATAAGGTACGTATGTCCCATATGCCGTTGCTGATCTTTCGCTCTAACGCTTTCAGGCCATGCAAACTGGGACATAGGTGGCGAGGAAAGCATGCGCAAAGTACGTTCTGCTCTGGTACCCTCCTGTTCTGTGAATTGACGTGTATCCAGGTTGTGACGCTTCTGCCGGCGGAACTCGTTCCTTCCCAATTGAGGAGGCGGTTGGGTAGCTAATTTATGTGGCCTCGACTGCAAGGATGGCATGTGTTTAGGATCCCAGTGCAATTCTGAAACATCGTAAGAAGATAAGATACGAAGGACCGGGCATACTCTGCCTGGCAGTTTCTCCGCGAAGTATGCTAAGGCGATGTCAAGAACGCCACAAAGGTAATGGTTCTCCTTGTTACACTTGTGTTCCTACGACTTCTATGTGCTTCTTTTTCTTCTTTTTCTTGGTCACGGTGCCTGTCATTATTCATCGCGACGTCGTTCGCACCGACATCCGGATTGCTCTGTCTCTGCTGAGGTAACGACGCCACCAGGGCCTCGCGCTTTGTGTCTCCTCGTCGTTACCTCTGAAGCATCTCGGAAGAAAATTCTTGGAGCTTACTGACCCGCGCGCTACCCACCATCTGGGAATACCATGCGTTGCGTGGCTCGTTCCGCTGCCAGACATCTTCTATCTCGGCGATACATCTGTCAGCTACAGTGTATACTTAGTTCTGGAATTATAAGACGTGGATGCGGGGGAAAGGAGACCGAACCGAGTTCAAATTTAACGTCGGTCCGGTCGTAGAAGGAGGCGCGACAGGTGCGGTTCTGACATGCCTCGTTGCCGTCAAATGCCGACGCCTTGCGGGTCTTCTGCATCTGACAGTCATCTGTGCCATGCAATTATGTACACGTTCTAAAGACTCCAAATCTTGACGCTTGACTATGCGACGTATTCTTCTGACAGGCATCCGCGCTGAATCTGAGATCTTGATGCTGCCTTAACCGAATTCACTTGGTTGGATTGACCCTCTTCTGGGCTGTCAAATCACGACGCTTCGCCACGTGCTGCATGGCAGCAATCTGCACTGTACGATTCAGGACAGTCCTCAAGAGTCAAATCGTCGGATCCGGGTGCCTGGTATCCGTACCCGATACTGAGATTCGCCTCAACCACCTTCTTCACCCATGTCAAATCACAACGCCTCGCTGTATGCCAGTGCGTCTCCCTGGCAGCCGTCTACAATCTAGAATTCTGGTGTTCCTCAAGGCCATCAGATCTTGATGTCCCGTTATGCACATGTGTCCTTCTGACATGCATCTGCGTTGCAAGTTTCTGACGCGGCTCTGCGGAAATATGCTCCCGGTCCTTCACGGCCTTCAAAGAATTATTGTACGCCGTTCACTCAAAGTTCAATGAGGCCCGCAGCTATCACCGAACTCGTCGGGACTATGTGGCTCTCGGACTGTCTCCCATACCCCCTCTTCCCAGCGACTAGCCCAGATCATGACCTATGCTGCGGCTTGTATTCACGGTATGCTCCTGTGTCTTCCAACTCGTTTTAAAATAATGAAATCTGTTTTTCTAGTGATTCCGCGGCAGTTAGCTCTCTGCTTGGCTTGAGGCCTCATGGGTCGTCATATACATCTGAGCTCGCCCATGCTCTAGATGAATCTCGCTTGCGCACAAATCACTCCAGTTTATCCTACTCCACCCCCCTTCCTACATCCGACGATGCCATCCAGCCGGACTTCAAGGCATACGCAGATGGAGTCAGCGTGCTTCACGCCCCTGGGTCACAGCCTTTTTCTTCCGACTTGTCCGTTGACCCTTCGTCCACTGTGTCCAGCATCCCAATTGGGGACACGCCTGTCCAGTCATTAGCACCGCTCAGGCGTACAAGGTGCTCCAAAAACGCAGCCAAGCAAAAGGAGTGCTCTCTGTGCCACAGCGTTTTCTCTCGTCCAAGTGGGCTCTCCACACATATGAACGTACACTCGGGTGCCAGACGTGCGTATTTCTGGCTACAATATCTTGGTACTTTCTACTGTACTTTTACTAATCAGATAATCGGTAACAGCGTTCCAGTGCCCCATCGATTCCTGCCGTAAAACTTTCAGCGTCCGCTCGAACGCGAGGCGCCACATACGCACTCATCCCATAGCACCTGCAATAGGCATGCCCTTAGTGCACACCGCATTGTCATCCGATCGCAGGCCTAAGGGCAATTGCTGGCTACCGAAGAGCCTTATGCACCTCGTGATGTCCTGGGAGGATAGTCCCGGAAATTTTCTTGTCCCATTTCCTGCAGCAGTGCCGAGTCTGTGGGCAGGGCTCAACATGTCAAGCGACTCGTCCGCGTTTCCATACCATCCAAATCAGGTGATTAAACTGTTTATCTCGCGACGCGGATGAATTAACCTCATATCATGCATATCATGCAGTGGCATGCACTGCCAGGTCCATCTATAGTTGTTGAACCGACTCCTTGAGAAGCCCCGCGCCCGCTCCCTCTATATGCAGCCTGTGAAGCACTCCCGCGCTATGAGAATCTGCACGCATGTATTCAGCTTGAAAATACGTAGAGCCCACTTCCGCCGCCATCCAAGCTGCAGAATTTACTCTTGTCGCCGCCTAAGACGGCTCCATTCCCCCATGCCCCTATTCCTCATTTGCGGGACGTCGTCGTTGGCGCCGCAGATCACATGTTGTTCAATTCAGACTGTCCTCTCGTTTTAGCACTGCGTATGCTGATGCTCCTGTGCAGGCAGGGACGCTCAGGCTGTCTTGAGCTACCCTAGTTCGCTCGCCGTCGTTGGCAGTGCTGACGTGCTGGTCCAAATTACACAGTCGTCGTCGTTTCTTCGCCGCCTTCGGGCATGCCTAGAGCGTTAGCGGGCCGTCGCTGACCCTGTCGTTGGCGCCGCGGAGCAGTGAGCACGAGCGGGTTCAAAATATCCTTCGTTCTTGGTCTCGCCGCTGCCTTCTGGCATGTATGACGCTCTTGTCATCGTCCTCCATCCCACCGTGCCGTGAGGCTGTCGCTGTCGTTGGCACCGCAGACCGCGAGCCGGCTCAAATCAGACCGTGCGTCGTCGCCTCCCCGCTGCCTTCTGGCATACCTGACCGTAGAGCCTGTTCTCGCCGTCAAGGTCGCAGAGCTTTTTGGTGCTCCATCTTTTCAGGGCCGGAGTTCACTGGTTTTCGTGCCTTCGAGCAGGCGACAAGCAAATTCAAATCATACCACGCTCGTTTTCTCGCGATATATTCTCGCTGCTGCTAGCTTTCGCCCGGGCCGCCGTCGTTGGCGCCACAAAGCGCGAGCCGGGAGCCGGTTCAAGCTGTGCCATGCTCCAAGTCGTCGTCTCGCCGCGGCCTTCTGCCAGGCCTTACCGCAAAGTGTGTTCTCACTGCCGTCCCAACCCTTCGAAGTGTTCATCGGGCTGTCGTCGGGGCCACAGAATGTGAGCAGACTCGAGCGGGTTCAATTTATCCCGCAGTCGTTATCTCGCCGCCGCTCCCGACGCCATGTAGTTCTCTATTCTGGCTAGGTTAAGGTTGTACTGTTGGCGGCTGCCTCCGGGAATCACGGAGCGGTGATCGTGGCGTTACCGGTTGTCGCTGGGACCTCAGCGTGCGCTCATACCGTCGTCCCTGACTTCCCGTCGTGGCCACAGAGGGTGCAGATGCTGTATGCGTCGTGGCTGCTGCTGCCGAAGTCCAATCGCTTAACGCAGCTGTGCCTTCCGCATGGCTCACGTTCTCTATGGCACAATGCGCTCATCGTTCCCTCAGGGGTTTGGATGTTTGTCCTGTGCAGTGTATTGGCTTGCCCGTCCTGAGAGTCGTACGCCTCGCTGTGCCCTTTGTCCGGCCACACAGCTTGTCCTTGCAACCATGTGCTCCTCGTCCTGCCTCTGCTCATCGCCCGTCGACCGCTTCCAGCACCTGCCTTGCGCTTCGCGGTACGCGTGCATAATCTAGCTGCCCTGCACGCGTCCGTTTTGTTCCTCATTGGGATGGCTGAGGAATATACCTTCCTTCCTTCCTTAGCTAGCAAACCCGGTGTTCTTGTGTTCTGCTGTTATAGAATTTAATGACCTGCTTTGAACACAGCTGAGACACGATTCTGGACCCGTAAATGCTTATCGTGGATGCCATCTGGCAACCCATGAGGTTCCAGAAAGCCCGCATTCATAGACAGTAAATGGTCTACTACTCCTGGCTGCGGCATCTATACTCAGCTGGTATATATGTAGGGTATCTCTCCGCCCGTTAAGCATTGGAATCCACTAAGCCTCCCCCCTCGAGCCTTCCATCCTTGGACACCACGTCTTTCTTGTTATTTACATGTCTTCGGTATCTCGTTCCTCTTCCGCTGTTCGTGCCGCAGAGGAGGATGATGACAGGCAGGAGAATATGCTGCTGCATGCTCACCGTGTTCTGGGTAGGGTAACTGTCATCCTCCAAGTCGATTCTGATGAACATAACACAATCGCAACGATCTTGTAGGGAATTGGGTCTTCACCTTTTTTTTATGCGAATGCTACAACGGCTTTCGATGCCACCACGCCGTTTCGCATGAAGAGGCCTTGGCCTTTCGACAACTCGCAAATGTTGTTGCCTGGCCCTCTTTCCTCAGCCGCCAGCCGCTGAGTGTTGTTCTTCGGCGGAGAATTGAGTTCGTGCATAGCATAGCGACGAGCTGCCTACTGCAAGGTGTGCTAGCATACACGCGCTGATCCAATAATCGACGACCCATTCCTGAAACAGATATCCAACGGGGGCAGGAGTTTTATCGCCTGAAGTCCACCGAGCTCCTCGGTTCCCGGCTAACATTCATGCCGGTGGAGGAGTATACGATATTCTTTGAAGAAGCTATAGACGGCCTCAGGAAGAGCGGCTTGATCATGCCCAGCAAAGTGTACCATGAGGGAGATGGGCATGACGCATATGCGGAGCATACCGGCACCTGGTGCACCGTCGCACCTTGTGAAGAACACGGCTGGGTGGAGGATCTCCCTCTCAACTATGCGGCTAACGTCTCACTTCTAAAGAATAGAAAGGGTCACTTTTTCGTGCCGGTCCTCGTTCGGCCGGCAAATGGCTCCTGGGAAGAGGTAGAAGAAATTGCGGAGCTAGACATTGTGCACCCAACGGAGGGAAAGCTAAAATGGGGTATTTAAGTTAACGATATCGCTTGTATCTTGCCTGATTACCGTATTGTATCCTGTGATTTTTGGTCATAGTCTATAGAGCTCCGGACGTGATGAATTTGAAATCGCCTAGTAACGCTCACTGAGTAGGAGTCAACTAGGGCTTCCTTGGTTTGAAATATTGGACCCAGTAGTGGCTTCTTGCAGCCATCCATAACTGCCATCATTCGGGAACTATGAGATTTCGGGGACTGATAATCCGCCTCACGTTCTGGGGTCTCCGCAGGTAGGAGAGAATTTCCAGCGGAAGAGCTATAGCAAAACGGCGCCTTCCCCCCCTCCGGAAGGAGACGGCCGGACAACCAAACTGGATTTCCGTGCGCGTTACAAGGGCTTGCGACTGACACAAACAACGCGAGTGACAAAGTAAAAAGGTTAAGAAATAGCAGCGGAGGCGCCTCCGCAAGAGGTGCGGCAGCAAAGCGCAACAATGTAGGTAGAGTTAGTACGAAGAATGCTCTCGCTGGTTCATCTACCGAGACAGCAGGGGTACTGATACTTGGATAACACGGATAAAAGTTAAGTAAAGACTAGATAAACACGTTCATCAACATGCGGCAAATGGAGGCTGTATACCTATAGGTTATTCAGAGCGACATGAATAGCGAGAGCCGAAAAATCATGAAAACAAAGTCAAGAATAAAAATTGAATGCTGCGAAACTTATCACCAAACCGCCACTACCGGGAAGGCGAACTGTTGGTACCCGACTTTCGACCGCTTCGAATAACAAGCCACGGCCGATGAGCAGGAGATCGCAGTGGGCACTTTATCCTCAATGAGCTGGACAAATGATGCTGGGAAAGGTCTTCCGGCGACGCTGTTGTTGTAGGGAGAAGTGATAAGGGTCTGCATGGGATAGTTTGAGCTGTCCTGTTGGGCGTTACGCGCTGTTGTTGTCGATATCACCGACGCAGGCCATGCCCCAAGTGAGCATGTGAAAGAGGGCGCGCGGAGCTCTGACTTGACCTGAGTATATGGAACGGGACTGCTCCTAATGAAAAACTGACTAGACTCCAGCGGACGCGTGTAAAGACCGCCGCCGAAGGATGATTTGGAGGTCGGGATGTCCACATGATAGTTGAAAAATGGAGCAGGTGTGGAGAAGGTGAAGTGGAGTTGGGGGCGGCCAAAGTCTCGACGGATCTCTGCCTCGACACTGTGTAACGCGGAGGAATCAATGTTGAGCTGCCAGTCAAGGCAGCTGCACAGCTTCCGCTCCATCCTATTGATCTCGAACAAGCTGAAGATCCCTTGAGCGATGATGCACCAGGACCTATTCGAGTAGGTGTCGTCGCATATGACCTTAGCTGCAACCATGAGAGAAGCGATAAATAAACGGTGGCTTGCCCAGCCCTTCGCTTGTGGAAACCGAGCGTGCAATAGCCGCAGCAAATGCATAGCTGCAAACGTGACGGATGAATGAAGTCGTGTTCGGTGGAGGGCGTAAGCGATGAAATGATCCAGCCGAGGAATTGGCGGCCAAGTCGAGGGCAGCAGGGTTGTCTCTGCGTCTGGACATGCAAAAAGGTGGGTGATGAATCGAGAACACAGGGTTGCTATCTGCTCATGGCCATGGTAAGGGCCAGCGGTCGACAATTCCTAGAATGTACAGGCGGCATTGAGAAAAACGAGAAGTGCATATCGCCATCGTGCGCACCCTAGAAAATCTTGAGAGTTCCCCTGGTAGAGCCTCCTGCTTCTGTGGGGTAAGCCAATAGTGGCCGCGGATAAAAAGAGGGCTGCTTATGCTAGCCATGGAATGAAAAGACGTTGGTGAAGACGGGAAACACAGTCGGGCAGCAATTGGGGTGCTAGAAAAATGTGCTCGGTGACCGATGTAAATGAAAAGGGCCCTAACCAGAAGAGGTGCGCCCTCGGGATCCAGATGTTCATGCTCATGCCTGACGATCACTAATGAATCACCAGTGGATCACCGTGTCTGAAGATCTGCTGGAAGCCAGAAGACTGCTCCCGGAGAGCGACATCTGCGTCACCCAGGGGTCTGCTTACAAAAATTGATGCATCAGTTAAACTACCTTCGTTTACTTCGGAACCGCGATGCCAGGCTTCTTACAGAGGCTGGTTTATCGGTAGATGAATAGCCAGATGAGGTTCGTGTATGTTCTCACACTACATCAGCTGGGCCGGGCGAAGTTGAAAAGCGTCAAACCAGCACCGCGGCGCAAGATAATAGCAGCTAGGGTAGTCCCGATAGCAGAGTAAAAATGAAAAGCGATATAGTCGGGGCCGGGGTAGCTCAGGCTCGGTCAGACCACTGACCAGTGAATCCAATAATTGTAGCGGCGCGCTTGAGCCGGCGCGCGCCCCTTTTTTTTCCACGTATTAGTAAGCTGGTGATTGTACCGTCGCACGTACACACTGCACTGAGTCTGCAGTTTCCTTTCACCCATTCGACGCCTTCAATACCGGCGTCGGTCGTCTATCGCAGCGTGTCGCGCCGATGCTGTGTTCGGTGAAACCCTGGGGTGACTAGTCTTGCAGGCACCTTGTACGGCACGACGTATATGGCGCAGTGTTGGCGAAGATGTTTGAAGAAAACCGGTTCCTTTCAAAGCTGCATCTGCCCATAAACTTTGGAATAGGTAAGATGGAAGTCTGTTCCTGTAATAGCTGGCTTTTTTGACCGATTGTTGTTTGAATCACAGCCAATGAAACCGAAATATTCTCCATGCACGTACCCAGTTCTCTTGTGCCTATTCGATGCCTTTAATACCGGCGTCACTCTTGGTTCGAAGCAGAATCATCTCGCAGCATGTCGCGTCGATGCTGTGTTCGGTGAAACCCTGGGGCGACTAGCCTTGCAGGAGGCACCTTGTACGGCACGACCTATATGGCGCGGCATTGGTGGGGACACTTGGTCGCTTTCAAGGTTGCATGCCTCCCACGAACTCCGGTAATAGGTACGATCAAAGTCTCCTTGCTGTGTTAGCCTGCTATTGTACTGCGACCGATGACTGTTTGGAATCACAGCCAATGAAATCAAAATACTCCCATTACTGCGATGTGTGTCTGGTGTTGCGTTCCGCTCGCCGCACCGGTCGCTCCGTCGATTTGTTCTGAATTGCTCGCGGTAACGAGAGCTGTCTTCATCTGCATAGACGAACTCGCCTCTTCGGGCCGCCGGCTCCGCGCATGTGCGACGGCGGTCGCGACATCCCTATTTTGCCTCGCATATTTGCGTCTCTCCCTGAGCTCCGTCTGTGTCGACGCGCAAGACTTCAACCTAAGCTGATAGTTCAAGGGCCCGGATTGCCTGCGCTCGGGCCTGCTCTCTGTGAGCCTAGTCGTGGTCCCCACTGCCTCCTAAAATCTTTCGCTCCATCTGAACCACCGGGTCGGTACACAGTTTGCGTCGTGCGCCGTGCGCGCCTTGGCCCACTCAGCTTGCATCCGCCTCAGTGAACGATACCGCCGTCAACTTGAAGGGCCCGACGCTAGTCTTTCAGGGGCGTTCGCCTTCTGCTCACGACCGTCACATATCTGTAGGTAAGTTGGCTTGCACTTCTTGTTCTCCTTCTGCTCATGACCGTTGCGTACCTTCAGCGCGACTAGTTTTCGAGTACTATTCGAACTCTGAAATTTCCGTCGTGAAACTCTTCAGAAAATCGAAGGCCAATGTCTACACATGAATCGTCAGTGTCGCCTCCACCTCCGCCGCCAAATCCGACTTCGGGAGGAGACCTATTCGGCGGACAGTCCATAAGCATCCGTACGCTCTTGCTTTCTCCCTCGAGTGCCGGATCGAGCACTCTCTTCCTCCCTTCCTCCCTTCCTCCCTCCCCCCCTTTTCTGTCCCCCTTCCGCGCGCTAGCGGAACTCGCTCTGCTACCACGCCCGGGAAAAGTCAGAGGCGTGTCGTCGATGGAACGACAGGAAGTCCCATTCACCACAAGCACCTGCACAAAAACATCTACTTCAAATGCGGTGGCGCACACGTCGACAGCGCATGCATTCAGCGAGGCTGAAGAAGACTACCTGGTATTCCAAGGGGCATCGCCTTGGGGTCGAATGAGCCTTTGACGACCCTTGTTCTTCCACGCCAGCTGCGGGCTGGTCAGTCACAGCACCGCTCTCCCGCCTCCTCCAGGAAATTAGCAAACACTGTTTTACTGGTTCAACACGGGCTGGACGCATTTGTTGCTTATTGCGGCCTCAATTTTCTGCTTATCATCCAGATAAACTGGCTTGGATCCTCTCTGCTACCGGTGGCTGCAGCTGTTCTTCGTTTCCTCCACCACGCAGTCCTTTTACCGCGTGAACGACTGCTCCGCCACGCCATGGATGGCGCGTTTGCCCTCATCAACGCTAGCGAGCGGGGATGGTTGTCTGACGTCTTGTATGTCTTACATCACCTACCTGTCCCTGTCATGGCTCTGTCCCCTGTCCCGTCTACGGCTGAGTGGATACCTGTCCTGCGCGGCCAGGTATGCAACTCCGTGTGCGCGTACTGCCGTTCTCTTTTGACTGCGTTCCCCCGTGCGATGCGTATCCAAAGACGCGCAGAGATCCCCCAACTGGATCGCATCCTTGTCGTATGGTGCTGCTAGACGCATCTCCGAGGCTTTGTCCTTCGCGCGGAGGTCTCGGCCTCGTCTGTACCTTCGTCACACGCCAAGGGCACCATCATCAAGTCTGGCATGCGGGCGATGGTCCTCTCCGGTTGTCCTTGCCTTCAGTCAACGCCACGGACGCTCTGCCGGCGCTATATCCAATGTACTAGGACAATCTGGACAGTCTGGGATCACAGGTATCAGTGCCAGTACTGTGTGCCCCGTCGACGCTGTGTTCGGTACAAACCTAGGGCGACTAGCTTTGCAAGAGCCACCTTGTACGGCATGTCATAAACGCGGCACAGTGAGGACGCTTGAAGAAAATCAGTCGCTTTCGGGAGCAGCCTTGCAAGCCGTACCTCGTGTGGCGCAGTTTCGTTGTCGTTGACTGTGTCTGTCGGGGTCGGGGTCGGGGTGGGAGGCTTTGGCTGAAAAGCCTTAAGCCGCTCGGTGTCAGCGACTCTTGTTCATGATGTTTCAATCTCGCGAGACAGGACTAGAAGCGAGATCGGAAGAAACTCTAGCTGGCGGACTTGATGTCCGAGTTTCTCTCAAATGGCAAAGACTCTCGCATTCACCGTGGTAGCTGCATGCATCCCATCCTTCCAGGCTCCTTTTTCCCATGTCATCCATTCCTCCAGCTCTTATGCTTGTCCGTCTAGGCGGGATCTCTTTGCATACCTTCCAGCTCAAGAAGGCGAAAACTCTAGCATGAGATAGGCTTAATTCCCTTATGGTGGACACTAGTGTTTAGTGGCTCAATTGTTGAGAAAAGGAGAATGTGTACATGTATTTCCTCGTGTCCAGACCACTCCGCCTCTCTCGCACGACCTTCGCTGCTCCACCGCTCGTCTCCCCATCAGCATATCGGCACTGATCGTATAGGAGCGGGCGCGGGTCCACAAACTCTCGACCGCCGAGGGTGGTTCTTCCGCAGGAGCGGTCCCGCGGTCCCACCCTTGCCTCAATTCTTGGCCTCCCACGAATTGGCATGCAAATGTTTCTATGCGAAGGGTGAGCGGACGCCAGTTTCACTCCATGCAGATTCGTACCAGGCGCATCGGCTCGTATACCATCGAGAAGGCCAACGGTATTCTGTCTGGTGATTGCGACACGTCGATGTGCCCAAGGCGGTCACTCAGTACCCATAGCGTGTAGTATTCGCTGCAGACCAACAGTCAGAGGGACTATTTGTGAGCACGGATTTCACTATCATGAAGCAAATACATGCAGACATTCTGGCTTTCGTACGCGCATGCGGCGGGCCAAATTCTGTGCTGCATCTCTCCTGCAGTCTCGACTCCCATGTCAGCCCCCCCCCCCCCCCCTTCAATTTCTTTATCGATCTAGTTTCGATTTGGTCTCGTTTTCCCATTTTGTAGTCTTGTTTCTTGTTTCTCTCGTTTAGATTTACCCTATTTTCCGCATGCGTGCCCGACGTCCCTCATCTACTGTACGCGTTCATGTCCGGTTATGGAACTCGGTCAGAGTGCGTCCACGAGGAAAGATCCTTGTTGAGGTTTTCCTGTTCGTCGAATCGACTGTATCTCACACAAGTCCACGTTTCACAAGTCCGTGGGCGGCGTTCAATATTCAAAGGCCGAGTACCATTTGCTATCGCTGTCGGAGGGATGCATTTCATGTAACAACACAGTAAAATACGCGTGTATTCGAACATAGTAACGACAAGATATCCCTTAACTTACTCTACATCTCATTCAAGTCGGCAACCAGCAACCCGATCTGCTCGATAACACGGTTGTACTTGTCCTCCGCCTTGTGGCCCGCCCCCATCTCCCCACCAAGTTGAACCGCTGACCAAATGAGCGTGTGAACTAGGCGCCGCAACTTCGGCTGCAAAAGAGCTTCTACTGAAAGGCCCGAGACCTCCTTGATACCCGCTGCAACGTAAGGGAGATTGAGAGCGTGGAAATCGAGTTTATGGTGGCCTGTTTTGAGTTCAGGCGCGGTATCGGCGTTGGGAACCTCGTACTTGGCCGACGTTTTGAGGAGCCAGAGCTCTAGAAGAGCGGTGTCTTCGGGACACATGCAGTCTAGATATCCGCGCCCATTCCCACGTTGGCTGAAGGCCTTCTTTGATGCCGAGTTTCCACGAGGACCATCTGCGCAAGAGACGCATTTCGTTCTCTGGTTCTGGAGAACGAGTTATGAGGCTCTGCCCATTGAGCACTGGATAAAGTGGAGCGTACCTGATTGACAAAGACGCGCAGAGCCGTCTCCCGTCCGGCCTCAACTACGCCGATATGCATATCTCGGTAAGACCTAGCTTCACTAGCAACCCGGACGGTAAGGTTCCGGTGCTTCTGTTCACCGTGATCCCAAAATTTCAGGTATGTTGTCTTGACTTGATACCCAGGGCTCTCAAGCCAACGATGGACGTCATCAATCTCGGCGGTGCTGAACCCGGCACCGACGCTCTGGATTGGCCACTTCGCATCACCCAGACTGATATTCAGCTGATTACCCATAAAAACCACGGTGTCGTGGAGTATCCTGATGGAATCAGCGATTTCATTAACGGCGTTGCCACTGGGTTGGATGCGCCAGAGGTTAAAGGCCCGTTTGAAGTCCGTGAGGATGGTGGGGGGGAGATTCTTGCGTAGCTCTGTAGAATCCGATCTCCTCAGCGCAATTTCTATAACTATAGGAGATCGCCTTACTTGTGCCAGCTTCAGACAGGCCTCTTGCGACCGTCGAAGTGGTCGTCGAATTACCGTCATCCGAAGCGCCCTGATAAAATGAATCTTGACTTGAGATTAAGTCTAAATTTAAGAATAACCTTACTAGATGGCCCTCATACTCTTCGGCGCGGATTTCGTCTTGATCTACTTCATCGCGTGCGCTGACGAGAGCAGCAGGAGAGAAAGATACCGGCGTTCGTCCGTCGTCACGGATTTCCGTAGCCTCAGGCGAACGTGAACTCGTGATAGACATCACGGTGGACGCGCCTGTATCACCACGTTTTGAGAACGTACCCGAAAAGACAGGGCCCCGTCAATATCTGCAATGGCTCACCGTCTCCCTCGTCCTGAGGTTTGTCTTCCGGCTCACTCTCGTGCTCATCCTCGTGCTCGCTCGAATATTTGTCCTGGGGTAACGCCTCGCGCTCTTGCTCTGGACCATCAACGGATACGAAATTGAAAGTGATGAGAATTCGGAAGTGGGAGTGCATGCGTACCTTTTCCGCCGTCTTTCAATTGGGACTCTAAGTCCCTGATCTTTTTACTGAGTTCGTCTTTGTAACCTATTCAGTTCGCGATACAAACAATTAATGGTCGAATTAATGGGAGGATGGGGAGCTGTTACCAGAAGGACTCTTCCCCATCCCGCGGGCCACCTTCTTCTTCCTGTCCTTACCAGCTTTGTCAAACAATGAGGCTTTGATCGTAAGAGCATCCAACTGCTCTTGAATTTCTCGCATAGAACTCATGGTATGGTGGAGACGTAAGACGGGACGCAGAATGGACGAGGGGTACACGTCCTACGACTGCGTGTGGCCCCTATTATTCAGCGAGGGTGCAACTTTGACAGCCTTCAGGAAGGTCAGAACCGACTGCGGACGGATATAGCAAGAGCGCAATCCACGACGAGTTGTCATGATCTGACGGCAGTCAGAAAGGGTCTGAATGATGCCTAATTTACCCTCCTCCATGACATGGGAATTCTACAGGGAAAATCGCGGTCAGAAGAATACGTCACACAGCCTTGTTCCGGATGTGACAGGGTAAAGACTGTTACAAGCATGCCTGCTCTCACTCTGTCACAATCTGACCGTGCGGATGCCCGTCAGAAGCTCGCCTCTCACATCCAAGCGTCGGAATCCAACAGTATCTAAGAAGTCAAATTTCTTCAGAGCAGGTGGCTATCCGAAGGACACTGCGTCCGGATCGAGCCCGGCGAGGGCCGTTAGTTAGAAGCACGCTAACCTGTTCCATTGATTAAGGCAAAGAAAGACACATCTCACAGCCAGGCGTCTGAATCTGACAGCCTTGGGGCTGTCGAATTTGTGCAGAGCCGACGAACGTCAGAAGGACACCGCGCCGCGAGGCCTCCGAATTTGGCGGAGCGAAGGCGGTTAGAAGTACGCCTGTCCTAGCCGTGTTAGGATCTGACTACACAGAAGTCCGTCTGAAAGATACACCTCACAGCCAGGCGTCGGAATCTGACGGCCTTGAGGAGGCCAGATACCTGCAGATCTGATGGCTGTCAGAAGGACATCGCGCCTCCGCGAGGCGTTGGGATTTGACAAAGCGAATGCGGTTAGAAACATACCTGTTCCAGCCATGTCAGAATCCGACTGCCCAGATGCCTGCCCGAAAGAGTACAACTCACAGCCAAGGGTCGGAATCTGACGGTCGATTCCTGCCGAGCCGCGACGCGTCAGGATTTGACGGAGCGAAGGCAGTTAAGAATAGACCTGTTCCAGCCACGTCAGAATCTGACTTTGCAGACGACTGCCCGAAAGAGAACGTCTCACAGCCAGGCGTCGGAATCCGACGGCCTTGAGGAGGTCAGATACCTGCAGAGCCGATGGCTGTCAGGAGGACATCGGGCCGCTGCGAGGCGTCGGGATTTGACGGCGCGAAGGCGGTTAGAAATATACCTGTTCCAGCCATGTCAGAATCTGAGTGTGCCGGCGCCCGTCCGAAAGAGTACACCTCACAGCCAGGCGTCGGAATCTGACGGCCTTGAGGAGGCCAGATACCTGCAGAACCAATGGCTGTCAGGAGGACATCGCGCCGCCGCGAGGCGTTGGGATTTGACGAAGCGAATGCGGTTAGAAACATACCTGTTCCAGCCATGTCAGAATCCGACTGCCCAGACGCCTGCCCGAAAGAGTACAACTCACAGCCAAGGGTCGGAATCTGACGGTCGATTCCTGCCGAGCCGCGAGGCGTCAGGATTTGACGCGGACGGAGCGAAGGCAGTTAAGAATAGACCTGTTCCAGCCGCGTCAGAATCTGACTGTGCAGACGACTGCCCGAAAGAGAACGTCTCACAGCCAGGCGTCGGAATCTGACAGCCTGGAGGAGGTCAGATACCTGCAGAGCCGATGGCTGTCAGGAGGACATCGGGCCGCTGCGAGGCGTCGGGATTTGACGGCGCGAAGGCGGTTAGAAATATACCTGTTCCAGCCATGTCAGAATCCGACTGTGCCGGCGCCCGTCCGAAAGAGTACACCTTACAGCCAGGCGTCGGAATCTGACAGCCTTAAGGAGGTCGATTCCTGCAGACCTGCGAGGCGTCGGGATTTGACGGCGCGAAGGCGGTTAGAAATTTACCTGTTTCAGCCATGTCGGAATCTGATCGCCTAGACGCCTTCCCGAAAGAGCACAACTCACAGCCAAGGGTCGGAATCTGACAGCCTTGAGGAGGTCGATTCCTGCAGAGCCGCAAGGCGTCGGGATTTGACGGCGCGAAGGCGGTTAGAAATTTACCTGTTCCAGCCATGTCAGAATCTGAGTGTGCCGGCGCCCGTCCGAAAGAGTACACCTCACAGCCAGGCGTCGGAATCTGACGGCCTTGAGGAGGCCAGATACCTGCAGAACCAATGACTGTCAGGAGGACATCGCGCCGCCGCGAGGCGTTGGGATTTGACGAAGCGAATGCGGTTAGAAACATACCTGTTCCAGCCATGTCAGAATCCGACTGCCCAGACGCCTGCCCGAAAGAGTACAACTCACAGCCAAGGGTCGGAATCTGACGGTCGATTCCTGCCGAGCCGCGAGGCGTCAGGATTTGACGCGGACGGAGCGAAGGCAGTTAAGAATAGACCTGTTCCAGCCGCGTCAGAATCTGACTGTGCAGACGACTGCCCGAAAGAGAACGTCTCACAGCCAGGCGTCGGAATCTGACAGCCTGGAGGAGGTCAGATACCTGCAGAGCCGATGGCTGTCAGGAGGACATCGGGCCGCTGCGAGGCGTCGGGATTTGACGGTGCGAAGGCGGTTAGAAATATACCTGTTCCAGCCATGTCAGAATCTGACTGTGCCGGCGCCCGTCCGGAAGAGTACACCTCACAGCCAGGCGTCGGAATCTGACAGCCTTGAGGAGGTCGATTCCTGCAGACCTGCGAGGCGTTGGGATTTGACGGCGCGAAGGCGGTTAGAAATTTACCTGTTTCAGCCATGTCGGAATCTGATCGCCTAGACGCCTTCCCGAAAGAGCACAACTCACAGCCAAGGGTCGGAATCTGACAGCCTTGAGGAGGTCGATTCCTGCAGAGCCGCAAGGCGTCGGGATTTGACGGCGCGAAGGCGGTTAGAAATACGGCCCCTCATCTGTTCCAGCGCTGAGCCATATCAGAATCTGACGGCACAGATGCCTGCCCGTAAAATACACATCACAGCCAGGCGTCGGGATCTGACAGCCTTGAGGCTGTCGAATTTGTGCAGAGCCGATGGCTGTCAGAAAGGACATCGCACCGCGAGGCATTGGGATTTGACGGCGCGAAGGCGGTTAGAAATTTACCTGTTTCAGCCATGTCGGAATCTGACTGCCTAGACGCCTTCCCGAAAGAGTACAACTCACAGCCAAGGGTCGGAATCTGACAGCCTTGAGGAGATCGATTCCTGCAGAGCCGCGAGGCGTCGGGATTTGACGGCGCGAAGGCGGTTAGAAATTTACCTGTTTCAGCCATGTCGGAATCTGACCGCCTAGACGCCTTCCCGAAAGAATACAACTCACAGCCAAGGGTCAGAATCTGACAGCCGGAGGGCCGCACCGAACCACACAAGGACCGAACCATGCAGCATGGCATTACAAAGGTATTTTACTTCTGGAGAGGCAATGCTCGAGATCGTGTCGACTAAGAAGCTCAACTAAGGAGCTCAAAGCTGTAGATTTAAGCCAGATTTAAGGGACTTAAGCCAGATTTAAGGGATTTAAGCCAGATTTAAGAGGATGCCTCCGGCGCTACATACAACACACGCCTCGCGGGAAATACCTCATTTCCTTTGAGCATCCACCATTAGCCTGTGAACCTGGTGGCGACGTCGATGAGATTCAAGTGGGAGCTGCGTCGAAGTACAGGAATATGAACTGGCGCACCAGCTGCTGCCGCTTATAATATGAGACAAAGAGGGGAGGGGCAAGATTTGGCCAAGCAGTGCAGATATACTCTCAGACGAATACATTAATTAAAGGAAAGGAAGCCCATATGAGCCCAAGCTAAACGGCACCAGTGCGCTTCGGGATTGGACGAAGTCGCATGTTGATCGTCCATGCCTTCGTGGCGGATAGTACTAGGTTTCTGCACCCTCATCGGCGACCGCCTCTCTTCGCAGATCTTTCATAGCTCAGGCCGACAAGAAGTGAGGCAAATTGAGCGGCCCGCAATAGGCCGACGCCTGCAGGAGGAGGAAACGCGCTGGAAGAGAGTTCCCACGCTCTTTCACTCCTCCTGCCTCGTTTCGCGGTGCTGCACCCGACTACATGCCGAGGCACGAAGGTCGAGTTCAGTATCTACTCTGCCCCCGGAAGACTGGACGTGAGCAGAACGAACCAGGTCGCCGTTCTTGGTGACGGTGCCGCCCGCCTTGAAGTTCTTCCCGGTGCCGGACGCATCGACTTCACACTCGCATTTTTGGCTGACAACGTTGCGTCCCAGGCTCCCACCGGCAATGGTCAGCAGCAGGTTACCCCCGCGCTGCCTGCCCTGCCGGGTACGACGTGCACCGGCGCTGCAAGTCCTGCCTTGTCTCGATGATCACCGCGGGTGGCTTCGGCAATTGTGTCATGGTCCCGCATGCGGGCGGCGGGGAGCATGCCAATATCGTCTATGTGTACGTGCTTGACGAACTCCGAGAGCTTATGATCCGGTCGGGGGCAGCGACACGGGCGCCGTCATGGTAACGGCAACCCAGGACCTGCAGAGCGGTGATACCTAGGCCCGGCACCTCCAAACTGCATTTACGCACCTCAAATTTCCCCTCAGGTTCGTCCTCCAATGCCCATAGATGCGCACCCGTGTCTCGCACACCGCAGTTAAGGTGCTCAAACTCCCCAGTGCGATTGACTCATCGTCAGATGTCGTCCACTATGCCGTCCACTAGCCCGACATCTATTCAGTCGACTTCAGAGACTTCTACAACCTCCGAGTGCATGACTTCTTCAGACACTTCTACATTGTCCTCTTCCCCGACATTGACCGCATCCCCCTCCTCATCCACTACCGACTCGGCATTGTATTCTAGTCCTACTTCCACAAGCGGCGTCTCCCTCACCATCTTCATGCCCTTCACGAGCGATATCAACGCAACCCCACAACGATAAGCACGTTCGCTAGCGCGCCTCGCATGCATTCCATCACTATATCAGCTCGTGTGAATTGAAATCACTTTCCTACTAGATCGAAACGCCCATCATCACCGGGCGCAGCACCGATGAGCCGCGCAGCGCCGTCTCCTCGAGCCGCACCACCATCATCGCCGGCTTCGCCATCGACGGCGGTGCGCCCCTCGCCCTCGCGGCCCTCTTCTACGTCCGCCGCGGCGCGAAGAAAGCGGTACCTCCTCCTTACCCGCCAGCCCCCGTCCTCGCGCTCCGCCTTCCTCGTCCACCAGGACACGGACAACCTCAGCTCCGCGAAATGGTAAGCAATGAGGCCATTCGAGGAGTCAAAAAACTGACCCGTACAGCCCAGTTTGAATGCGCCGCGAGGAACTTCATATTGCAACTCGTCACGATGCTCGTCCAGCCGCGCTTCTGCCGCATCCCCGCACAAGCGAGCGGAGAGCGATACAGCGAGAGGGGTGAACATTGAACGCTGGCGCGGACTGCGACAGGCAGCAGCATACAGCCGCCATCAGGGGCAGTGATGGCCTGGCGTTCTTGACCGAACGTGAAAGAATGGTCCCCCAATCAAATGCCATAACCTTAAAGCGATGAATGCGATGTTGAATCCGTCTGAACTGCCTTCCTTTTCTCCGGATGCTACCGAACGCCGTTTCGGCCTCTGATCATGTCTTGCCTTGCGTGCGGTCTCCTTTTTCCAAGATTCTTCTCGCTTTCCGCTAGTCTGTGCTCCAGCGTGCATTCTTTACGTTTCTCTTGTTCGGTTAATCCTTGCGATACGCTCAGCAGACAAGCCCTTTACGAACACTCAACGTCATCCATTCCACTCTATGTCAATTAGCTATGTAAATGGTATCATTGCAGTCTAGGGATCACAACATCAGAGGGGAAGATAGGTTTTTGCCTTATGTTTTTCTGCGGGATCACAAGTGGACTGGCGACGAAGGCGCGTCGCTTTCGCATGTCTACTTTTAGCAGTACTGCTGCACCTAACATCAACCTCGTCTCGTCAATGCAGACGGTCTATATCCATGGCGTCTGCTCCCATATTGATTATAGCCGACGAGATCCACTGCCTAATCTTTTTTTATCTCCGAGATTCTGTTTCATACGTCAATCGCTTGCTGAGAATACAGTATGCTTCCACAGCAGACTTGACCTTCATCTAGGTTTCCCGCTCTTCGCATTCGCCATACGTACAGAAGGCCATCCCGACCAATCACAGCATCCAAAAACGTACCCCACGCAGCGAGCTCATCGAGCTGCTCCGCAACAGCAAAGCTCTGCTCTATGCCGAAGTCGAGACTCACTGGCGCGGAAATGCGATGACGACAACTGCAAGGCGAGCTTCTCATAGTTTGACAGTCACATCTGCTCTTCGAATGGCGCGGACAAAATCCTGTCGACGTCTGCCGCGCCTGCGTCCACATCTGCACCGCTCGTGACAGATGTGGCTATAGCAAGCCTCGACCCGAGCCATGCTGCACAGAAGCGGAATGCTGGCATGCCGGCGACAGATTAGATGGTATGCTGTCGCACTTGCCTCGATTCTCACCTCTGATTTTTCTACCTGCAGGCCGTGGTCCGCAGAACGATTTAATCAGCGACAACAAATTAGTCGACTCTGCTGCTGTCCGGAAACCCAATCAGATCTAGTCGTGCATGCGGGAAGAGGAAGAGCTAAGCTTGACCTGGGTACTATCCGATTACTATCATGCCGCGCGGCGGGGGTACGTCCGCACTCATCTACCTGTTCCTGCGCAAGATAGCACTATCCGCACATCGTATCGAAACCTGTCATCTGCGCGTAGCTCTTCGATATCATCTACTTTGGCTTGAGCTCGTGAGTCTAACTGCTTGGATTTAGCCTTTGGCGCAGTCTTCCGCTCTATACGGAGCGAGACCCTCGCCAAGATCAAATCTGCGTTCCCGAAGGACTGTAGCACGCACGCCGGTGCGTCCCCTCCTCCCGCTCGTGCGTGGCACGCAGCCGACATGCTGCAGGCAATGCGTCGCAAAGCTCCCACGGTGGTGATCAAGGTCTGGAGCATGGAAGTATGTTAATGTGGTGATATCTCGCTGCCGTCTGGTTGGCCTTCTCTTCCGGAGACAGTCCTCAAGCGCAGGTCACAGTATCCGCCAGTGGTGAAAGTGGGGGCGTTAGCTGCTTTACATCAAATTTAAGTAAAGACATAGGCATATCGTTCAGACGGAGTGAAGGAGGGCCATGATCCCGATTGTATAATACCCTCCCACATCTCCGCATAAGAGCGGAAGAGGTCGAGAGCCGCTCGCCCATTTTCAAGCTGAAACTGATGGTTAGATTACATACATGAATGACCTTCCATGTTTGCCTACCGGGTGATCATATCCATAACCAACATTTCGCCCTATGAACACACTGACTAGGGTGGACAACGGTGCTATTGATGTGCAACTGAGGCTACGCCAAAAGGGTATGAACACGGCTACGTCGCGTGTGTCGATCGCCGGGTGTGGTATTTCCATTAACTTGAAGGAAAAAGCGACTCAACAATCGACAGGACGCATCAGAGTATATGTTTACGTACGGATAGGAAATTCCAGAGCTTGTATCCGACAATGATCTTGCCTTGCATCAACTCTGCAACCTGGCGCTGGATGACACTGAATGGCGGAGCTGTATGAACTATGATTCATGAATGTGCTAGACATCAGCGCAGAATATTCACCGTCTGAAAATTGTTCAGCCGTGAGGCCAGTAGTTGAGCGCATGTAAGACGTTATAGGCTCCCTGGAAAGGACACTCAGGGGATGATCACGGAGAAAAACAGTCAGCGACATACCCTGGCTGAACAAATGTGTCGAGGATTTTTTCGCCTCGATAGTCAGTGATAGATACACGGCTGTCGATGAAGTCTTTGAGTTGTGGATCTGCAGGCTACAAAGGTGGCTGATACTTACGCGACCATGGGGCTTTTAATGCGCGAGCCAACGAGCACGGTCTGAGCGCAAACAGCGAGGTATCTGGGGAACGAACACCGCAGCCTTAGCACGATGACGAAAAACGAGGTCATTCAGTAAATAATTTACTTAGTAGAAAGATCGTTGTTCAAGAGCGGTTGGGGTGATGCAATAGTAATAGAGGACATGGTGGGCAAGTATTACTGAGCGGCCACCGAAGGCGAACGGGGCAGATTTCTGCGTCAACACGTTCGGAACGTCCGGGGCGTGAAGATCCCAGAAGGCGCTCAACTTGGGTCCCGGAGGTCGGGTTTCCTGAACGGCTGGAGGAGCTATTTGTGACAAGAGCCCGCCGTCTATCTCGGACAACCGGCCACGGATCTGCAACAAGCGGATCTTGGGATGTCTGCGCGCTGCATGAATCCCGCCGGGCGTGCCCTGTGCAACGACAGGCGGCAGCCTGTCGAGGCATGACCATGCAAGGAAGGAAGGTTCCGATTGATTTGAAGCCCACCGGGATCGAGATCACTCAGCGAATCAATCTGAGAAGCTTCATTGATCTGATTTCCTTATCTAAGTGCAGGACACCGTACTGGCCTTCAGGAGCGTTCTTTCTACACATGTAGAAAATTCACGGCCGATATTTTGGATTTCGTAATTCTAGACTTTGAGGTGTTCAGTTTTCTATCATTGGCCTGTCGATATCTGTTGTTATTTTCTAGTGCTTGTATTAATCCAGACAGACTTGGAGAAGGTGAACTTGCCGCAGTCAATCGTATCCCAGTCGATCATATCCCCCTCCCCCACGTTATTAATCCTAGCTGCATTTCGTATCCAGCCTGTCACGTCTCGTCCTACCCATGAATCCTGGAACCGACTCGCCCTCACCTAGTAAGAGAAAAAGATCAACGCAAGCCTCGCCTGCAAGTGGGAAGCGTCGTGCAAAAGAGGCGAAACAAGGCAGAGGAATCACCGGCGGTAGGTTGCTTCCTGCCCTCTGCGTGAGCTCCTGGTTAACTTCATCCTGGTTCAAAGATGTCAGGACCGCGGGGCAGGATGGTTCATCGCCGCTGTCACTTTGCCCGTCCTCTGTTAGCACAGCTAGTTTGCTGGCCCAAATTGACCAGACTACGGAAGAGTGGCTTCGCAGGCCCAGCACTACGCGTCAGTACGCTAACTATGTCAAAGCAGGGAAGCTTTGGCTTGAATTATGGATAACCGGAGCGGATAGAGAATCTTCGTCTGAAGGTGCCCCAAACCTGGAGCCGCCCCCGGAGTATTCAACTGAGTCTGAGAATCGTCTCCGCTACCAAGGCGCCTTCGACTCGATCACGGAGTACACGCCACTCGCTCTTCAACTCTTCACTGCCTGGAAGTGTGGCTTCCAAGGCAAGGGCTTCTCCACTGCCGAGGGAATCAGAGCTGCGTTCAAAGACTATTTCGAGCAGTAAGTCCTAACCTCCCGACGTGTCTTCCGCCCGACTTACACAGGTATCTAGGGCCTTAGGATGCAGTAGCACCAATATCTGGCGTTGGGACGCATCCAAAGGACAAGCGGAAGGGAACCCCGTTTTTGAACCGTCGTATGCTCGGTATTTCAAGTCTCTGCAGAAGCGAGAGAATCGAACAGTGGAGGTCGTCCATGCAAGAGCAATGTTCCCAGAAGATCTAGATGAGCTGTTTGCTTATCTGGATGACTCTGGCAACAACTCGAGCGCAGGCGGACCGCAATTTTCCCCCGAGAAAATTCTGTTCTTCAAAGCGTTCTGCTCCCTATGCTTTCGGCTGTGGACTAGGTATGTGGTGGATTTTCAGATACGACGTGCCAAATTGTGAAATAGGAACAACAGGTTCGAGGACTTAGCAGGAATCAAGATGGGGAACATTTCTCACAGGAAGCAGCAGGGCACTCCATTCTACGAGGTTGCTCTTGTCTTCACGAAGACCCGGCAGGATATCAACGACCGTGAGTGTTTTCTTTTTCTTCGATCTACTACATGTGTATCAAAAGTTTTATCTTCAATTAGGTCGCGCTTTCAAATTTCCTCCTTTGCCCGAACACCCTTCCATTGATTGCTACAAACATCTTCAAGCCTGGCTGGCTTGTTACGAGAAGATGGCAGGGCGTGAACTTGGTCCTGACGACCCAGTGTTTCCGGGATGGAGGAAAGATGATATCGCAGTGGGTACGCATGCGACGTACCAGTTTTTCTCCGTGCTTCTGGATGCTGTAATCGAAGCAAGCGGGTTCAATAACACCCGCTTAGGTCGGAGTTCTACTCATTGCTTTCGACGTGCGGCAGCGCAGTGGCATCTAATGTGCATGCTCTGGAGTCTGAGATCCGTTCGATACTGGGCGGGTTGGTCAACCAGTGTTGACGATGTACGTCCAGAAATAGAACTTTTCTACTACATCGTGTCTGATTAAACTGATTCATTTCCTACAGAGTTCAACCCTCATGCGATATCTTCTGGATTCGTTAGGACAGTATGAGCAAGATTATGGTGACATGTGGATGCCGCCTCCTGCTGGTCGCCGCCAAGAGCGGTCTATGACGAACGACGGCGATGAGTTGAGAAGGCTCAGAGAACAGATGGATGGTCTGTACAGACTGTTCGAAAACGGGCACGGTAAGCACGTTTATACAATCCGTGATAGGGTATGAATCTGACGTACATAAATACTCAAGGACCTGATGACAACAGCAATCCGAATGCATCGAATTCGAGACGCTATTATGTCTCCCCACCATCCCAAGGATCTCACGATCCGCGCTCGGAAACTGAGCCTGTTAGCATCACAGTCATGGATCAGGAACCTACTACAAGCGGAGTCGAAGGTAGCCCAGCCACACCCACAGAGCCCGCCATCCGTCTGGTCATCCCAACCATGCACAGCCTTGACGACGTGATTAAATTCTGGGAAGAGGGCGACAGTCAACACGGGTTGATGGTACCCCTTAGCCAATGGAGGACTACCTGCTGGGACCGGGCACACACGAATCAGCAGACCAAATGGGCTAACGCTCGTGTCATATACGAGGAGTGGGAGCGCCTTGACAAGGACCACGAGCGCTTCGAGAAGGAGTATCCTGGCTTGCGAAATCAGTATACTCGCTTACTGAGAAGCGCTCGAAAGAGGAGACAAGACCTAGACTTAGTGAAAAAACGGCAGAGAAAGGGGTCGGCTCCGAGTCTGGGGGACTGACGGTGAGGGGCAGTGTAGGAAGTTACTCAGGCCAGTGATACTTTACGGCAATAGACTAGTGACTCTCTCTCGATCCACATTAATGACGGACGAATCGACTGCAGTGTATGGGAGACCGGTGGAATTGTGAATGGCGCAATAGGAACCGCGCCGCAACGATTGGGGATCATGATGGGCAATACGCTAACGATACAAGACACGGCGGAGCTGGCGCTCCGCCGCATCAGTAAAATGGTTGGGAGGGCTCAAGAGCTCCAAGAGAGCTCAAGCGCTTGGTGCTACTTGAAGTTCCTTGAACTCACTTGCAAGCTACCGTGAAATTTGGTCATTTCCTAAAGAGGAGGACATCGCTCGATTTTAACTCCCTTCCCAGTTTGTGCATGTCGGTCTTTCTTTTCAAGCGCTCTCAAGAGACCCTCAAGATGTTTAACCCAACCAAGTAAGATGTATCTCTCGACTGACTTCGGGCGACTCGAAGTCCCTTGTAAGTTATATGCATTCGTTTACACCGCTACCTGCTCTGACACGCAGGACCATGCGCACTGCATCCACGTTCCGACTTGCACCCACACCCACACTACCACGAAGTGATACCCCCTTGCGTTATAAACGATTCCCGCACTGACCTGTCAGCTTCGACGCTGAGGAATCTCGCTACGTCATCCCGTATCGTGCGCCCTTCGTAGGTCCAATCTCCTCCTCTCCCGTATCTCCAAACAACTAATCTCTGCTTCTATTCGCTATGCACATGTAGATCGAACGAGAAGAGGAGATGATGCGCGTGGCGCTCATAATCCCTTTTCGTGTGCCGTCGCAGCAAAAGCCAGGTACGTGTGGGTGTGGGTGCACTGAGCGGCGTAGGCTTGCTGCCCGACCACAGTGGTTCACGTCGTGCAGGGCCAGCGCATGTGGCTGCAACAGAGCGGCAGAGGTGGGCGGCGGGTGCGCTCAGGCATGATACATACTCCATCGTGTGCGTGCCGAGCGCTGCGGGCGGCGGCGCGAGCCTTGGCCCATTGCGCAAGGTACGCCGCCGCAGAAGTGGCGGTCCAACCACGCACGGCGTTTTGTGCGGATGTCGAGCAAAGCGTGCATCTGATGCTCCTCGCCTGCCTTGTCCATCTCCACGATCTGGATGTGCGCGAGCAGCTGCCACAGGCGCAGCGACTGCGCATGATGCACGGCATTTCGCTCGAGGTCTGCGGGTTACATCGCGCTGGTCGACGACGAGGGCGGGACGCAACGTGCAGCGCGGCGTGACGAGACTGCCAGTCTTTGGTGAATTTGTGCTCGACTGCGAGGGAGGGGAGCCGGGCTGCGGCGAGGGAGATGACTTCCGAGGAACGCAGCACCGTGGCGACGCTTTGAATTCTTCGCGCCGCTATGTCTGCGCGTAATTAATGCACGGGAAGCTATAGTAAGAGACAAAGCAAGAAAGGGCTTCCATTCCATTCGCAATAGTCTGCTTCCTCGACTCACCTGTCCCTCTATCTCCAAACGGCCCCCTAACCTTGCGTGGGGTACAAAACCAGTAAATCAGCAAAGAGGCATTGAGTGCGTCACAGTCGAGAGCGTCCGCGCCCTCGTCGAGCACGGCCCCAAGGTCCGCGTGGAGGCACGCCTGCGCGTCTGGGTCCGCGGGGAGGACATGCACGAAGCGCGAGGCACGAGAACGCGGGAGTCGTGGAGCCAGTCGCGGCCAAGATGAACGTACTGCAGCAAGTTAGCAGCAGTACATTGGCGTATGCATGGGAAGAGAAACGGACTTCACATCCGCGAGCAGCTCCCTCTCGCTCAGCGGGTCAGCGCCCTCTGCTGTCTGCGTCGGCACTCGCTCTGAGGCCCGTCCCAGCCCACATCAGGGCGAGAAGAACGACTTACTCACCGCATCTATGAGATCCTTCCAGCCATCGGCCGCCTTGAGCCCATCTGGGAGCTTCATGGCGAGCACGTTGTGCGCAGAAGCATTCGTCCTGCCGACAGAGCTCACGATCCCGAACACATGGGCGAGACGACGAGATATACTGAGGAGGAAAGAAGAATACTGATATTCATCGCGAGAATTGTACAGCCCGGGACGAGATGCAACGGCGAGGCGGGTCCCGGGTCGTCGTTAAGAACGACGAAGAGCTCAGCCCTGGACATGTTCGGACCAGGTTTTGTACTTAACGCTGCGTGAACAGGGAAAGAGAGAGATCCACCAGTCGTCAATCGACATGCGGCTCGCGATCACGTGAGGGGCGGCCATTCGACGCGTCGACGCGTCGCGAGTTCACAATAATAACACACTGGACTGTTGATCGCCGTTGTTTGACATGCGCGGCTGTTGTTTGGGGGCCTTTTCCACGCCCCTTGACTTCAACCTCCACCTTCACGACGACTTTCTCCGTCTTCCCCGTGTTTGCTATGGACCAACGAAACGAAGGTGAGCTCGTTCCTGCATCGTTTTCCCCCGAAGGCCTGATGGGCGCGCCTGGCCTCGCTGCTCGAGCTCCGATGGGACGCCGCCGCGGCCCAGACGACGTCGCATAACCCTCACAAGGCTGCGGCGGCTCTAGCGGCGCGACCAGGTGCCGCACGTTGCGGGCCCGAGGGCGAACGCGCCCGCCCATTCCGCGGCTGCTCTCCGGTGCGCGCGCGGCTTCTGCGGGGACTCCTATGGGCCATCGCATCGGCCCAGACGACGCCGCATAGTCCTTGCAAGGCTGCGGCGGTTCCCACAGCGCGGCCGCGTGCTCCTGGTTTGAGCGACGCCCGGAACGGATGGGTGCCCCTGCTTTCTTGGCTGGCGCGCCGCCTCTCTCAATGGGCTTCGGCCGCGGCGCTCGGACTCCGATGGGACACCACTGCGGCCCAGGGGACATCGTCCAGCCCTGCAAGTGCTGACGATGGTTCAAGCCGGAGCCCGTGCTCTGTCACCTTTTTCCTTCTCCAACCCGCTGACCTTCCTCCTGCCCACAGACCCCGCGGCACTGGAAACCTTTGAAGATTTTTACTCGGTGCGTTCGCCATGCCGTGTATCTTTGGCTGGAACTAAGTTAAGCCAGGGGACCATGCCTGCCGCGGCTGTGATTTGTACGGAGGTCGACTTCGGGGCCTTGCTGGGGCGTGCGTTGGACGCGGAAGCTGCCCAGATGCGCGCGGGCGTTGAGAGCGGCGACGACCAGAGAGACGCCGTCGCTGGCTTCGCCGGCTCTTCATCCCCAGGGATGTTGTGCGGCCTTGTACCGGACCCGTCCGCTCCCTTCGGCGCAGCGCCTCCTCCTGCCGCTGCCCACGCCTCAAGCGCGGCCAGCTTGCCTGCCCCAGCCGCTGCGTCCAGCAAGAAAGGCGGGAAGGGGAAAAAGGGAAAATCTGGGCGGGCCAGCCGAGGCAAAAATCACTCAGAGCGCCGGCGTGCGTTTCGAGCAGACGAGAGGAAGGCGCGCAGTGCGTTCACCTTCAAGCTCAAAGCGCGGATGGCGCAGAGGCACGGCGCGCCAGAGCCCATACGTGTCGAGTACCAGGCCGGTGACTTTCCTGCCAATCAGAATGCGTACACCGCCAAGCCCCAGAAGAACATCGGGGAGGCCCCGTTCTCTCTCCCGGAGCTGAAGGACATGGGCTTCAAGATAGTCGCGTGGGAGGGGAAGTAAGTGCGCCCCCGTTTCATTCACCCGCGTGCATTGATGGATGGCGTTTCGAAGGGCACCGGCGACTTTACTTGACCTCATTGAGATCGGCGTGGGCCATCTCGTGGGCCAACCGCAAGACCCAGAGTGGCCGAGCGTGGCCGCCGATGCCGCCCAGGTGCTCGAGCAGGCCCGGCTTGATAGCGGGCTGCAGCCTGGCCAAGGCAAGGAGGGAGAACGAGGCACTTTCGTCGCACTGTCTGCAGGCGTGACTCATTCTCCACAGAGCAACAAGCAGGTGAGTGTTGACCTGCTGGAATGAGGGCGGTGTGCTGATATAGTGGCTGCAGGGTCCACGGTACCGCAAGAATGACAAGAAGGATCAAGAAATTATCGACCGACTTGTTGCTACGCCTTCTATCCGGCGCATTGCAACCTTCGGCAGCCGTGAGTCGTTCCGCCCTTGTTCTTCGGCGTGGGCTCACACCACCAGCAGAATCGCTGGCCTACTATGCGCCCAAGGTATATAAGCATTACACCGAGAACCTGAAGCCCCTCTATGACGACTACGGCCTCAAACTTCTATTCCAAGACAGCATCTTCCCTTCGTCAAACTTCAACTTGGGACCTGATACGGCGTGTCGCGTTCATGTGGATTCCAAGAATTGCCCCTACGGCTTCTGCTCAATAACGGCGCTGGGGAACTATGACCCCAAGAAAGGCGGTCATCTTGTCCTGTGGGACCTGAATATTGCCATCGAATTTCCCCCGGGCTCCACCATCCTCATCCCGTCCGCTTGCCTGCTGCATGGAAATGCTAAAATCCAACCCGGCGAGCGGCGCTATTCATTTACACAATATTGCCCGGGCCCGCTAATCCAGTGGCATCGTTGCGGGAACCGCAACGTAAAAGAGCTCACGCCAGCCGAGTTATTCAAAATTGATGGGCCCAGTGGTGCACGGTGAGAGGAATGCAAGAAACTGCTATCAAAGTACCATGAGCTTGCTAAGGATCAGCAGGCCGCCCTCGGGTCTCAGTAGCCACACTCTCCACCCACGAACAGCGGCACCGGCGGACAACACATAGCATAGATTCATTAGGGACATATATCATGCACATGTGTGCGAAATTACAGGCAGCGGCGACAGCAGGCAAAGAGGCGCGAGATGATTTGGGGTGCAAATGCGCCCAAAGGCGGGGCGGGGCGGCGGGTGGGGGTCACGCGCACAGTCGGTGGCAGCGGAAATGCCCCCGGCATGGTGCCGCAGGTCGGGCGCGTCGCAGAGAACATGGAGACGAGTTGTGAATAGCAAGAAAGACTTGAAACGACGGAGAAAACAAAATCAGAAAGCATGAACAGGGTGGTGGGATGGGCACGCACGCAGAAAGCGAGCAGGCCCCGGGAAGCTCCACCAAGGGTTTCCCCCGAAGTTAGCATTTTTGACGGAGAAATTTGCCCAAATGTCCTCGGAATATAAGCATATTGAACCCAAATTTGACCGATCTCTCAGTCAATGGTGTGACTTTCGCCGAAACCTACGGGCCAGACAAAAGTGACCTAAGGCCGCAAGTTACGGGCTGGTCAAACGAGCTCAAATGACACTTTTTTGGTCCGTAAGCTACGGGCGAGCTCGGTTTCCGCATAGACCGCAAGTTACGGGCCAGCTTATATAGATGTGTACCGTAGGTTACGACTGAGCTGGTAGGGGGTATTTCTCCAGTGCCGGACTAATCAAATTATGCTCAGACCGGACTACTTTTTCTGGCTCCGGATTGCTTTTTCTAGGCTTGGACTATGGATTACCTAGAATGATATAGGAGTACGGACTATAAAATGGAAGCTATGGACTGTGGAATGACAGTGCGGACTACGGACTATAGATTTTGGACTCCGGACTATGGACTTCAGACTCCGGACTATGGACTTCGGACTACTGAACAGGACTACGGACTACAGAGCAGGACTAAGGACTATAGGGCAGGACTATGGATTACGGACTAAAGACTACGGACTAAAGACTAAGGACTAAAACTACGGATTATGGACTAAAGACTACGGACTAAAGACTAAGGACTATGGACTAAGGACTACAGACTAAGGACTAAAGACTAAGGACTAAGGACTACGGTCTACGGTCTAAGGTCTAAGGACTATGGACTAAAGAGCAGGACTACGGACTACGGACTATGGACTAAAGAGCAGGACTACGGACTACGGACTAAGGACTAAGGACTACGGACTAAGAACTACGGACTAAAGAGCAGGACTATGGACTAGTACAGACTACAAGACACTACGGACTAAGGACTAAGGACTAAGGACTAAGGACTAAGGACTAAGGACTAAGGACTAAGGACTAAGGACTAAGGACTAAGGACTAAGGACTAAGGACTAAGGACTAAGGACTAAGGACTAAGGACTAAGGACTACAGACTATAGGGCAGGATTATGGTCTAAGGACTACGGACTATGGACTATGGACTCACTTGAAGGATTGAGGACTTCGTGTAGTGGCAGGACCACCATGCAGTGGTAACACTTCTCGCAGCCCGGGGACGAGAGTGAACGATATGGTGACATGGCCGAATGAGATGGTAAGAGAGGGGTGCTCTCCGAAGGGGACCCGCTCCAGTCCTTGAGACCTATAGAGGGACAACAACTCAATCAGGAGCTTCGCGCTACAGGTCGAGGAAATCCTCTCGACTCTGCAGCAAGAAAAGAAGCATTCCTGAGGACAGACTCACCTGAGAATTCAGAAGAGCCACCAAAGGACACATGAGAGAGAGAGAAAGAGAGAAAGGAAATGAGAACAGAAAAGAAAGCTTAAGGTGCTCGAGCCCGAAGGGGGGAGGACGATCAAAAATAGTAGAAGTGCTACGTGTACATCAGATGATACTGCTGAATTCTGACTCCGCTTCGTGTTTCCCGAGCTTCTCGGCATGGACTTCCTAATTTGTATGATGTGTCTCACGGTCCTGCCAGGCTGTCGGTCAGTGTCCTGCTACACTTCAGAATGAAGGATTATAGAACAGGACTATAGCCCGCAGATTTCGGACCATGACTCAAGGTTTTGGAATATGCTCCGGACTCTGGACTAACTACAGACTAAGAATTTCGGACTTCGGACTTCGGACTTCGGACTTCGGACTACAACCTCTGCACTTTGCATTGAAACTACAAATAGGCATTAAGTTTAAAGTCCCTAAAGATTACAAGCAAGCAGTCTTGAATATTGGTCTGAAGTAGTGGTACAGTGACCCAAGTGATGTGGTATACTTGTGACATGCCGGTTATATCCAGCGGAGTTACAATTTCAGTTGCCGGTAATTGCCGGACACTATGACAGGGGCTAATTTTTAGACTTCACTAACTTATATCTGCCATTCCGTACACTATATTAAATAAGATACAAATTTGTCACACTTCCAAGTATTGTATAAGTTTAAGGTATATGCTGTTATTTTTGCTAAGGTGATAGTATTTGATTTGATTTGTTAAGACTCAGATACTAAGCATATAGGCCTTGTGGCTGTATGACTGATGACGCGTCAACTTCAAATGTTGACTATCACTAGTGAGCCTCACCTTTAATTGTTTCATCCTGTGCTCTTTCTTTATCTTGTAATAAACAAGTTCAACACTAGGATAGCCTTTTTCTTATGTACAGATATTTTGTTCAATAATTGCTAGTCATGATGCCTATTCGATCATGTTCAATGCAAAGTGCAGAGGTTGTAGTCCGAAGTCCGAAGTCCGAAGTCCGAAGTCCGAAGTCCGAAATTCTTAGTCTGTAGTTAGTCCAGAGTCCGGAGCTATATTCCAAAACCTTGAGTCATGGTCCGAAATCTGCGGGCTATAGTCCTGTTCTATAATCCTTATTCTGAAGTATAGCAGGACACTGACCGACAGCCTGGCAGGACCGTGAGACACATCATACAAATTAGGAAGTCCATGCCGAGAAGCTCGGGAAACGACGAAGCGGAGTCAGAATTCAGCAGTATCATCTGATGTACACGTAGCACTTCTACTATTTTTGATCTCCTCCCCCCTTTCGGGCTCGAGCACCTTAGCTTTCTTTTCTGTTTTTCATTTCCTTTCTCTCTTTCTCTCTCTCTCGATGTGTCCTTTGGTGGCTCTTCTGAATTCTCAGGTGAGTCTGTCCTCAGGAATGCTTCTTTCTTGCCGCAGAGTCGAGAGGATTTCCTCGACCTGTAGCGCGAAGCTCCTGATTGAGTTGTTGTCCCTCTATAGGTCTCAGGACTGGAGCGGGTCCCCTTGGAGAGCACCCCTCTCTTACCATCTCATTCGGCCATGTCACCATATCGTTCACTCTCGTCCCCGGGCTGCGAGAAGTGTTACCACTGCATGGTGGTCCTGCCACTACACGAAGTCCTCAATCCTTCAAGTTCCATAGTCCATAGTCCGTAGTCCTTAGACATAATCCTGCCCTATAGTCTGTAGTCCTTAGTCCTTAGTCCTTAGTCCTTAGTCCTTAGTCCTTAGTCCTTAGTCTTAGTCTTAGTCCTTAGTCCTTAGTCCTAGTCCTTAGTCCTTAGTCCTTAGTCTTAGTCCTTAGTCCTTAGTCCTTAGTCCGTAGTGTCTTGTAGTCTGTACTAGTCCATAGTCCTGCTCTTTAGTCCGTAGTTCTTAGTCCGTAGTCCTTAGTCCTTAGTCCGTAGTCCGTAGTCCTGCTCTTAGTCCATAGTCCGTAGTCCGTAGTCCTGCTCTTAGTCCATAGTCCTTAGACCTTAGACCGTAGACCGTAGTCCTTAGTCCTTAGTCTTTAGTCCTTAGTCTGTAGTCCTTAGTCCATAGTCCTTAGTCTTTAGTCCGTAGTCTTTAGTCCATAATCCGTAGTTTTAGTGCTTAGTCTTTAGTCCGTAGTCTTTAGTCCGTAATCCATAGTCCTGCCCTATAGTCCTTAGTCCTGCTCTGTAGTCCGTAGTCCTGTTCAGTAGTCCGAAGTCCATAGTCCGGAGTCTGAAGTCCATAGTCCGGAGTCCAAAATCTATAGTCCGTAGTCCGCACTGTCATTCCCAGTCCATAGCTTCCATTTTATAGTCCGTACTCCTATATCATTCTAGGTAATCCATAGTCCAAGCCCAGAAAAAGCAATCCGGAGCCAGAAAAAGTAGTCCGGTCTGAGCATAATTTGATTAGTCCGGCACTGGAGAAATACCCCCTACCAGCTCAGTCGTAACCTACGGTACACATCTATATAAGCTGGCCCGTAACTTGCGGTCTATGCGGAAACCGAGCTCGCCCGTAGCTTACGGACCAAAAAAGTGTCATTTGAGCTCGTTTGACCAGCCCGTAACTTGCGGCCTTAGGTCACTTTTGTCTGGCCCGTAGGTTTCGGCGAAAGTCACTGTATTGTGTGGATCTCTGTCGGCCGGCAGCATATTTCTAGTCAGATCTGAGCTTCAGAAATACAAAAAAACAGGTATAATGGGTGACTTTCCGTGGGCTTTTATTTGCTGCATAGAATAGAATAAGTGAGTTCGCCGAGATGCCGACTCTACGCGAGATGAGGAACAGGTAGATCAGGGCTTGACCCCTTCGAATGAACCTTGAATAAATGAAAGTCTGTAAGGGGGGTCTGACCCCCCCGAACAGATTCGACAGGCCAGAATAAACCGCATATGGCAAGACTCGTTGATACGCGAAGCTACGCGAGCTCATTTCGCACATATATGGCATTCCTGCATCACGATTTGTCCTCTCAATAAAAGTTTTGTGGTCTTCTCCTTCAACGCGACGGATGAGAGTAGCCTGGAATAGGACGGAGTTCTGAATGATTCGACCTCCGTTCTGTTGACGACGAATAACATTTCGCCCACGGAAAGTCACCCAATCATACCCGCAAATACGAGTGGTTACGCGACGACGTTTCATGTTTTCTTCGTGGCTTGGACCGCTAGCCTATGGACTATTGAAGGTCACAAGCAGTACTGGAACTCTGGAAGAAAATGTCGCAGCAGCAGTGAGCATCGCAATGATATTTTGTTAAGTCAAGTTCTCACCTATTGTAGTGCCCGAGCCATTCTTGCGTCGAGGCATTGTCCCGTCAGTGACCGGTGGTGTATCCCACTTTGCGGAGGTAACCCGCCACATTGGGTCCTGTCAATGATAGACTTCAAGACGCAGTGCATCGGCATATTTGACGGTTTCCCGGAGCTGAATTCCATGCGTTGGGCAAAGCCGGTGAGTCCCGCACTATTATCACCCTGTTCTTGAGGGACTCGAATGCTTACTTTATCGAAAGATGACCATAGGCATTATCGACGCTGTCTACAAGTTGTTAGACAGTGTTCCCATAGACTGGGACAATTGGCGCAACGAACTCTTTTCCCCACCGCGTCCCCACGGTCAAGGTGACTCGTGGTCCTGTGGCCTGTTCGTCATGATGGCCATGGAGGCTGTTGCCGCCAATGCGAGATCCTTCGAGAACTGTACACGATCGCGTCTGGCGAACATCAGGTCCGATGCTATGCAGATTATCCTAAACGCACCGTATGTCTGCTTCGTTTGTTACCAGTTGATCTGTTGCTGAGCATCTTGATAGAATCGTGCAGGAGAAGGACGAGAGCGGGCGCCTCGGTCGAAAGAGCAACCGCGAGAGGGTAAACAATGCCAGGAAAAGACTGGCGACTCGGATCGCAGCAACTCTGGACGTAAAAGCCGTGTCAGAGAAGAGAGCGGCGCGAGCACTGCTTACCACGATATTCCGATGACAGACGAGGCAATCAGTCAGCCCGTCGTGAGCTCTTCTCGGACTACAGCGTACGTCTTCTGATCAACAGGCGCTTTCGTTGCATTCCGAGTCATGGCTCACGGAGCTACTGTTGACTAGAGCCAAACGGGGAATTGATCTTGTAGGGGTCGAAAGCGATCTGTACAATACGGATGACGGGAGAGAGTCAGGATGTAAGCCAAAACGCAAGAGGAAGCAGCGTGGCAAAAGGTTATCACCTGAGGAGAAACGACAGCTGCTCGAAGACGACGAGCACGCACTTGGCGTAGAGAAGCATCGTGTCAGGTGCGCGGGCTGTAAAGTATGGATCAAGATGAGCGCCACGCGTGATTTTGATCTATGTAACTGGACAACACATAGATCAAAGTGCCCGAAAATCACAGGAGAGACCAAGAAGAGACTTGCCATAGTGAAAGCGCCAAAGTTCTTTGATGTACGTCCCTATTTTTGGCAGTGAAGCTAGTTAACTAACACGAGAATCTATAATCAGAAACCGACCGTTCGATTACTTCATTCTTCCAGAGCAAGTCCTCAAACCCTGCGACAATAGATCCTTCTGCATCTTTGGTCAAGCTGCCGCCGCCTAAGCAAAAGACTAGATACATCATGAAGACGGTCAAAGCAGCAAGCTAGCCACGTACCATTCTCCGAGCTCCTGCTGAATTTTTCGTAGGACCCAACATTATTTGACCATTGCTTTGCCATCCAAGAGTCCAGCGGTCCCAGTCCGAGCACTGAAGCACTCACAAGAAGTACTTCTAGGCCCTGCGCCGCTCTCAACGGCCCACAATACGAGGAATATGTCTTGAGGACGCATACATGGAGTCTCGGCGGTGTATCCCCTTTGCTTCGAGCCCGAGTTGCAAAGCAGCTGTTTGCATACAAGCCCTTTCCTCCTATGAAAACTCGAACGTCTCGGGAGGGCAGCGATCAGCTCGATGGCGGAAATGGCTCGTCAGATGAAGAGGAGCCTGCCAAAGGGGGGATCCGAGAAGAAATCCCAGAAAACGGCAATCATCAGCTGGTGCAATCTGCTTGGACATTGGACGAGAAGAGAGAGATGGATACCAACCTCGTGGCCTTCGCGCGATGGGAGATTGAGTATGAAAGCCGCACCGCTCGCTCAAGCGTATGCCGTCGATTGACACATGATGTAAGTCGCATATGCGACGTATTTGCTGCTGTCGCGCTTGACACATCTTTGAGGGATGCTGTTTGACGAGTGAGTAATATCCCGAATGTGAGTGGAGAGCATATCGAGCTGAATATTATCACGAACGTAGAAGGTCGCGGAGTCGAAGTTGCCTGAGGAGGAACAAAGAGCGAAGCAACTTCGCCGTGAAAAATACGCGCCCACCACCTTTCGTAGCGTCGAAGACCGGAATCTTCAAATCCTGCTGAAAGACCCTTTGATCTTAGATCTCTTCCATCATATCGAGCGCGATCAAAATGCTGGATGTTTTCTGCATCTCTACAAGTATGCCATCGATGGAAAGCTGAAGGGATTTGAGACATTCACCCAGATCTGCGATGTTCTTGCGGATCGTATTCGGCGACTGGAGGATCCCAATGGAACTCTGAAGTATGGCCAGCGCTATCCGCAAAACTATCTCAATTTTATGACATTGCTTCGATCTTATGGGGGCCAGTCTGCTCGTCAATACTATGCTATCGTGACTACTCAAATTGGTGGCCCATCTGCTCGCCACCTTCGGTACGTCTCATTAACTCATTATGAACTTTGTTTTCTGAACGGTACGATTCTAGAACGCTTGTTGCAAACTCTGAGGATGCGCTACAGAACCCGGATCTGATATTTGAGAACGTAGCACGCGTCAAGCGATTTGTCGACAGTATCAAGTATACCGGTCCAATCGCCGTTGCTGGAGATTGCATGAAAGTCAAGCAACGGTTCAACACTACCAATTGAAGAGTGCGTTGTTGAGAACTCGGAGGATATTGATGGGATTATCGACGAGGCCAAGAGCAAGAAAGCAATTGCAAGTCAAGTACGAGCAATTCTGGCTAAGGCAAGTCTATTTTGAGTTAAGGATTTTTATACTTTCTGCTCATCATCTTTGCAGGTTCCAAGGCCTGGCATACCTCCGCTTGCGGTGGCCCTCCTTCCAACCACCGGAAATGACAGTGCCGCCCGATCCATGAGCAGCACCTACTCATCCTATGAATGGCAGCGCAACTCCTACTCAAGGTCATCTCTTTTGCAGCAGACGGCGCAGCTTCCGAACTAGCGGCGCAATGTCTCATGGACTCAGAGAAGACAGATCTCCCACCGCTGATTTACCGGCACAAAGCTTATGGGATCTGTATCGTCGCCGTCATATTTCCGATAACTGGGCCCCTAGTGTCGATCACGGATCCTTCGCGCGCGGTTTAAAACCTGTCGGAACCAACCTCAGCATGGTACTCATGCTGCAAGCTGTGGATGTGGATATATTGTAAACCGCTCTCTTGTTGCTCTATGAAACAGGAGTAGCAGGTCTCGTACAGGCCGATGTCAAGGATGTAGAAAAACAAGATGATGGTGCGGCACGTCGCCTTTTCCATCATCAAGCCCTGCTTGCCATGACATACGAAGAGAATGGAGAGCATCATATCCAGGAGGACATGGAAGGTCTGTTCGTGTACCTGTTCATCTTCGGTATGCCCCATTTCTGCTATGTATATCTGTTCGTGCCGACTAACTTCGAGGTCCATAGGGGAGCTCTTTGATGCATGGTTAAACCGAAAACTTGACTTGGAGTCCCGGCTACTAGCAGCTCTACGTGCCCGGTTCTTCTTGCATATCTGGCGCACTCACGTAGTCAACTTTTCAATCAAGTATCCAGATCTCTACTTGACGACACGCTCGTTTATTTCCCCGGCCAGCTTCAATATATTCAACCGTCTATGTGATACTCTAATAGCTCTAGCTCTTGTCTATGCCACACATTATCCTGATATTCCATTCTGTCCTTGGCTCCTTGGGACAGAGTTTATCGAGCATCTCTTTGGGCTGGCGAGAAGCTTCTTACCGGATTTCACCTATGCCCAGTTCCTAACGCTTGTCAAGCACGTAATGCTGCGCCAACGGATCTTGCTCACTGGCAAGTTTAAGGAGAAGACCGAGCGCGCATCCCGCGCAGGATATCTCTTCGACTTTGACAACTCGCCACTTACTGGGAGTGAACTTGTTCTTCCTCCAGCTTCGCTGCTGCAGTCGTGTCGGTGAGTAAGCTGGGGTCCCTACCATCAACTGGAGCGGTGTAGGCCGGCGGGGTGGACGGTAGGCGGGATAAGGGGTCTACGTTCGAGTGGACGCGACCCAGTGGCCTGTGTATGATGCGGAGGCCTGGTTTGTATGCTGAGAAGACTGCTCCCCATGATGCGAGGCACCGATTAGTGTGCTCATAAGTCTTGGCCCATTGTAGTGCAGAATGGTCTGTGATTAGCAAGATGCGCTCTCCTTTGATGATAGGCTGAAACTTGACGAGGGCCTCCTTCGCAGCGAGCGCTTCTTTCTCCGTGACAGAGTAGTTGAGTTCGGCTGCTTTGAAGGTTCGCGACCAATAGGCTATAACTCGTTTGACAGGGATCACTGTGTCTTCGAAAGAGGCAGACCAATCTTTTGGCAACACGTGTTTATCGAATCCTTCATCTAGTGACAGGACAAATTTTGGTGGAGGTTTGCTGGCGTCGTAGGCTTCTCGCAATTTTGTGTATGCGGCCGTGCCCTCGAGGTCCTTGATGGAGATTGGTTGAACCTGCTGAAGCGCGCATCCTAGAGCTGCGGCCGAGGCGTCTGTATAGAGCCTGTATGGGAGCCCTTGGACTGGGTGTCCGAGGACAGGTGCCTTTTGCAGGGCCTCCCTGATGTCTTCGAACGCGGTCTGATGTTCCGCGAGCCAGTGCCATCCTCGTCCTTTACGGGTGAGCTCAAACAGGGGTCTGGCTTTATCCGCGTAGTACGGTATGAATGCCGAAAAATAGACCGCCATGCCGAGGAAGGATTGAAGTTGGGCAGCCGACTGGGGCACATCCAGATTGGCGATCGTCGCGACCTTTGCTTGATGTGTGGAAAGACCTAGGCGGGATACTTTATGCCCGAGTAGGATGATGGACGAGTAAAAGAGGTGGCACTTAGAAGGGGATAGCGTAATGCCTGCATCTTCTACAGCTTTGAGTACGAGCTCCAGATGGCCTATATGCTCTTCGTATGTTTTAGAAAATATGACTATGTCGTCGATGTAAACTAAGCAGAACAGCCAGAGATAGGGTGCTAGAACTGTCTGCATAACTCGTTGGAATATTGCTGGGCTGTTGCGCAGACCGAAGGGCATTCGTCTGAACTGGAAGTGGCCTAGATGGGTGCGGAAGGCTGTTTTTTCGATGTCGTCCAGGTCCATTTCAAGTTGCGTGAATCCTGATAAGGCGTCCAAGGAGGAGAGGACCTGGGCTCCGGCGAGTGACCCGAGGATTTCCGACTGGCGCGGGATGGGGAATTCGTCTGGGACAGTGATTGCGTTGAGCTTCTGGTAGTCAACGCAGAATCGAGCTTTGCCGTTGCAGTAGGCTATGACGACTGGTGCACTCCAGGGGCTTTTGGAGGGCTCAATTACTTCTTGCTCGAACCATTGGTGAACCTGTTCCTCGATGACTTCCCGCTTCCTGGGAGATGTGCCGTACATAGGCACCGATATGGGGGGGTGGGTCTCGTCCGTACGGATGCGAGCTTTAGCAGGGTGGTGTCCTAATCTTCCGTCGAAACCGAATGCTTTGATTCTTCGCTCGAGCATGTCCCATGTTTGTTCGCGTAGGTGTTCTGGTAAGCTTCCTACGTCTAGAAGTTCGCGCAACCTGTCTGCAGGATAATATGTAGGATCGGGCAGCTCCGCCGTCTTGGGGCCCACTGGTGAGGCTTCTGCGCCTGCATTTTCCGGTTCAGGATTTGTTGACGGTTCTTGCCCTCTGGAATCTGGCAGGCAATCCTCGCTGGATTCTGGGGGGGTTTTATCTTGCTCCGGCGTAGGTTCGGCTAGATTCTTGATCAACTGGGCGACTGAGGCTGCTTTTGTAATTAACTGTTCTAGCTCCTGAAGGTCTTGCGGGGCGTCAAAAAACGTTCTAGGATCTACGACTGTTCCTACAATGTCTCCTTTGCGGATAAAACGAGGTCAAGAGGAATGATTGGTTACAGGAAGTAATGGCTCTTTGGCTGAAAAAAGCGTATTGGGCATGATGAAGAAGTCATCTTTTCCTGATGGGAGAAGTGAGCGCTGGACGAGCCATTCTTTGTCATCTAGGAATTGTCCTTGGATTTCGATGCTCTTAACGGTGTCGGGAAGGATACGATAGTCATGAGCTGCCTGGATTTTGCAGTCATACTGACGGGCTTTATTTCTGCGGCGCTGTCTTCGGACTTTGGCACGGCTATGCTCTTTGGTTTTACCCAGCTCTGAACCCCGAACATGTTTCTATGCATTGTCGGAACCCTGTAGGGCTGGATGGGCACGGCCTGCAGGTCAAAGGGGCAGTTGCGGAAGTTGACAGTCGTCCCTTGCGTTATGCTGCGCTGGACCGATAGTTCGTAAGTCTGTTGGAAGTCTTCTCCGAGCAGAATTGGCACGGTCATGCCCGGGACTATGTAGGCTTCGGTCATGACACGCAGTAGCGGGCTGTCCTTTGAGGGAAATAGTATGGGTATCCTGGCGTAGCCTTCCACTTCTGCGTTGCCGTGCGCCGTGAGCTGGGAAAGTCGTATGCGTATCCCTTTCCTGAGCTTGGGCAGTTGAGGGAGAGAGCTATAGAAATCCGACGATATGAGAGTCACATCAGCGCAGGAGTCCAGTCGAACGTCGGTGAGCGGCGTGTGTCTGCCTCCGACGTGTCCTCGAACTGCAAGGACCAAGACATCCTTTGCCGCGAATCCTGGCCGCGCCTGTCGGCTGGGAGGGACGTTTACGGTCGGTGTCGAGGTAGGAGTTTGGGAAGTGACGTCTACGGGCGTCGACCGTCCTTTGGCAGAGGAAAGGCTACCTTTTCCTTTGTCCAACGGGGAGTTGAAAGCCTTGGATAGGAATACCTGTTTTTCAAGTGTATACTCCTCTGAAGGGAGTAGGAGCGGATCATACTGTTCAAGGGCCTTTTCGATAAGCAGGGCTTGGTACAGGGATTCGTATTCGACTTCCTCCTGATCCTCCCTATCGTAAGAGTTCCACTCTACCCGTCGCACCTCTTTTTGCTTTACCCATTCCTGATAGCGAGGACATTCCTTATCCCAATGATTTCCGCTCCTGCAGACTTTACAGGGCGAAGGTGGCAACCTAACCTTCGACACTGTATTGTCCTCCTTGGGGAAGCGATATCCTTCTTTCAGCAGAGGTCGGATGCACGTTTTCTGCTGTATCGTGGCGTAGGCTGAGGCGAGGATGGGGTCAGTTAGTTCTCCGGGAGCGGGGTCAGCCTCGGGGTCGATTTCCTCGGAGACGTACGTGCTACGGTTAGGTCGGTAGTATGGCCTGGATCTCCGCCTTTTCAATCTTCTGGTGTTGTTCCCAGAGGTAGATGAGCTCGTTTTCCCGTTCCGTCACCCTGAGCCATAGATCGGAGAAGTCGTAGATGTCGCGTTCATTGATGATAGTTTTCCAGTACACGGGGAAAGTGCCAAGGAGGATACAAACCTCCCGGGGACCTCCCTCGTCGCTGAGACCGAGCATGCGGGCCAAGGTGGCCTTGCGTTGTACGAAGTCTATCGGCCTTTCCTTTTGGAAGCCGACCTGACGGAAGATCATCTCGTCGTATACTGAGCGCTGCATGTAGGCCCATTCTGGTCCGAGGTAACGGTCTCTTATGGTGTTGAGGAAGTTGTCGAGATGGCGACTCATGTGGTTTCGCACGTCATCGGGAAGGAGACGATACCATCCGGCTATCTTGGAGTTGGGCTTGAAGTTGAGGGGAAGAAGGATAGGGATTTCCACGAGAAGTTGTTTGCCTGCTCGGGCTATGCATCTGAGAAATCTGAAATTTATATAGCAGCAAGTCCAACTATGGGTTCTATCAGTGAGCTATAGAGGCTATGTGGCTGAACAGCACAGCTATGGAGAGCTATGGGGACTATGATAGCCCCCATAGCATGAAGTGTCAAATTCATAGGATGTCATAGCCATCATAGCCAGGAATGTCACATATATAGGACTATCATACTTAGTTAGGGAAACTACAGGCACTATAGCTACTATAGTCTCTATCATAAGTCAGATAAGCACACAAGACATTAAATCAAAATTGTATCATATTCAAGGGTAACTATGACATAGGTACTACAAAAGCTAAGAGACCAGTGAGAAGAGGTCCCGAATGGACCTCGCGCCCTTCGCGCATCGCCATCTGCATGTGCGTGTGTGCACTGGTGGCGCCACGCGAGCAGGCGTGCGTTATCCGGGACAGGCGAGAGAGTGCGGCAGCGTGGCACAGCGAAATGCGCAGATCGTGGCCGCACGAGAGCTGGCATGGCCGGGTGCGGATGAGGCGGGATCGTGTGGGTACTGTGGGGCCGTGCGCGAGCTGGCACGGTCATGCGCAGCCGTGTGCCCGTGCGAGGGGTGAGGCGGCCGTGTGCGGACATGTGCGATGCAGGGCGTTGGCACACGGGACACGTACGGGACAGGGCGGGATATGCGGCTCGTGTGCGGTCGTGTGCGGGGTGATGCGGTCGTGTGCGGGCCATGCGTGAGGTGAGCTGGCACGGTTGCGCGTGGCCCCGTGCGAGCTGGCGCGGTCGTGCGTAGTCACGCGCACATGCGCGGGGCGAGGCGGCCGTGTACGGGCCATGTGCGATGCAAGGCGTCGGCGCACGTGTCATGCGCGGGGCGGGGAGGGGTGCACGGCACCGCGCGAGCTGGCGTAGCCATGCCCGCACCGTCCGGGCATGCGAGGGTGTACGCGCGCAGACGGAGCTCGCGCAGGCATGCGCGCCGTGCGTGGCTGTGTGCGGACCCGTGGGGCTGCGTGCCGGCGTGCGAGAACGCATGCACAAGCTGGCACGGCCGTGCATGCGCAGCTGGGACTCGGAGCCTCGCACAGACCTTCGCACCGTGCCTGGTCCCGCATGGTCATGCGCTAGCGTCGACGGCGCGGGGTGCTGGTGTGATGGGTCTGCACGGAGGTGTTGAGGGCGTGCGGGAGTTGCTGAGATGTTGCGAGGGGAGCACACGGCGCGAGAGGCCAAGCGAACGACATGTCCGGGCATTGTTGAGGGTGTGCGATGGACGCAAAGCACGGGAGGCCGAGCAAACGACGTGTCGTGCCCCGTTGCCACGGCAACGAGGCGTGACAGCGAGGACGCGCACGGCGTTGTCGGCGGGATGGGGTCGCTGCAGGCTCGTGAGCATGGGCGTGTCGTGTCGAAGGTGATGGGAGTGTGGGGCGTAGGGCTGCGGGATAGGAAGCACGAGTACCGCTCGTTGAACGAGCGATACTCGCGTGGTTAGTACGAGAACACAATAGAAGAGTTTTTTTTACTTACCTGTTGGCCCTCAGAACATCTAACAAAACCCTCCCGACTATTGAGAATGTTGAGAGTATGGACAGAGCGAGGGAGACGAACACGAACACGAACACGAATACGAAGAGGGGATGGAGATGAAGGGAGTGGAAGTCGACGCGACGAAGTGCTGCAGCCACAGCACTCAACTCTCGCGTCTGGCCGATTCGACCCTAACAAATCAAATAAAATCGTGTTAATTCCCCAAAAAAGGGAGAAGATACCATGATCCGGTAAAAATACAACTAATAAGCTATTCATGTACCTACAGTGCAATATGCTCGGGGGTTTCACAATCGATTTAATGGAATCTAATAGCCAGCCTCAGACGCGGTGCCCGGCAACCACCGGCCCAGTCTTGGCAAGCTACATTTGACGCTCCGCTCGCCACGTCTATATAAACCATGCGCAACGCGCATCCTCTCTCTCTTCCCTACCACGTCCATCTCCCATCTTTCGTCGCTCGCTCTCCTCCTTTGCTTCGACTGTCATGCTTCGCAAGTTATCTTGTCTTATTGCTTACCAGCCTTAGTGTTTTTTTAGACTTAACATTTTCGCTTTTTTATTTCTTTGAGTAAGTCTTATGTTTTTTTTTTATATTGTTACCTTGTATACTAATTTGTTGACTTGCTTTATAGCTAATGTTTTCGCTTTTTTATTATTATCTCTTAAGTAAGTCTCTTGTTTCTTTATCTTATTTATCTTAGTTAAATAAGTTTTATCTCATTTTTGATGTAGATTAGCTTTAGATTTTGATTGTTTTTGTAAGCATGCTGTTTTCTTGTATAATCTATTATAATATAGTTTTATAGTAATGTTTGTAGTGTTCTAGTGAATGTGTGGAATTAATCATTGTTTGAAATATAATGTTTTTCAAATTTTCGATGTTTTGAATGTTTTAAATATGATAGATCTATGGATTTATGATACATTCTGATTTTATGATAGGTTTATAGCATTCTGTGAGCAATATTATTAGCAGAGGTGACATAGAATAGATAGCAGTGTTACTAGCTAGACATGGTATGATGATTGGGATATATCACATAGCTGGCATACTTATGATAACCACTATATGCTATGGCAGCTATGATCACTATGATAGCTTATACCTTATGCTATGATAGCTATGATAGCTACTGTCTTATGCTATGATAGCTATGGATAGCTATGATAGCTCTATGTAGATTACCTCACTGCTATAGAGTAGCTATGTAGAAAAGGGGACTGCTATGGCCCTATCAGAGCTATATAGGCTACATAGTGCCATATACCACTGGTCCTTTTCTCAGATGTAACTAATGTACTTGACCACACGGCTCTGCCTTGGTGTAGACATTGTGAATCTTTTGAAGTCACTTTATTGTGACCAAGTCACTCCATTTCTACTTAACTTAGACTCTGCATTTACAAAGGGCAGAAAGATACCAATCCACAGGTATCATGATGCAAAATTGGTGCAACAGACATTGTAAATGCACCAGTGTCACTGGTGTTCTCGACTCAACTTAGAAAAAAATTGTTGTTACAAGACAGCGCTGCGTGGTCAAGTATATTCGTTAGGGAACATAAACAATGCCTTTATGGCGCAGTGGTCTGCGTCGTTGTCCTCTTTGCCTTGATCGTTAGTTTGCGGGTTTGAATCTGTGTCTTGCCTAATTTTTTCTCTATTTTTGCTTCTCTCCTGCATGGCAATGAGCACCGCGTGCCAAGACCGCCGCTCACTTGACCGCATGGTGTTAGTCTTCGTGAGTCATTTCTAGTCGACTGGCAGTCTAAATCCCTCAATAAAGTCGCTTGCAACTCATCACTTGACTACATTAAGACTAGCGCACGACTTTGCTTTTTTACAGAGTGCATGAACAACTGCAGTGGGTGTAATGACGGCGTCGCCATTGAACCGTTCTGAGCCGCTCGGCTCTGTGCAAACAAGGACAAGCACGTGCGCACATGATGGAAATCGCCTTATAGGGGGAGGGGGGGAATTCCAGACTCCAACCCAGCCCCTCCTCTGAGTCTCGGGTGATTTCGAATAACGTAGATAACATGTGATCTAATCTTATTCACACGCCTCCATCAGGACAATGTAGAGGTACTACATAGCTCTATCAGAGTTATATAGAGTTCCTAGAGCCATAGCATTGCCCTTTACTCCATAGCCTATATAGCTAAGAGGGGATGCTATATAGTGCTATGGAACTCAAGGGGGATGCTATGGAGTGCTATCATAGCTATTATAGCTGACTATGCAGGTATTATAGGACATATAGCTATAGAAGCTATGGAAGTTATATCATTGATATAAGCTATGTCCATAAGGTAGACTTAATACATCTATATAAGCAATAAAATCTATATTATTTATATATAGCTATGTTTACAATGAAAGCTATTCACACCACCTATCTAATTTACAATCAAACTACAATTTAAGTCTCAGGTCATGAAGACATTAAAATTTTGAAAGGCATTATAAGTCATCAGATACACTAAAGCACAAAAGAGTACTACATTATTATACTACAAAAACAAAAGCTTACATATGTCTACAAGCATAAGTCAACCTATATCAAATAAAGAACACAGCATTACCCAACGTAAAAAAAGCAAGAAATAATCTACTAGAATGACATATCATCAATATAAAATAAGGACAAATGAGATAAGCATATAAAAACTTACCCAAAAGATAACAAAAGCGAAATTACTCTCTACAAAGTCAAGACATTAGTACCATTCACAGAAAAGAACATAATAGACATACAATAAACGAAGGTTGACATAGTATAAAGCAAAGAGGAGCGGGAGACGACAGAGCATTGAGGGGAGATGGTAGTAGTTAAGAGGAAGGAAAGGTCGCACGTCGCATGCACCTTATATCGCCAGCGCAGAGCGGAGCTCGAAACGCGGCTGCCGGGTGTGGCCGGGTGCCGCGCCAGAGGCTGGTGACTTAGATTTCACTAAGTTAGCTTGCATGTGCAGTACCATATAGTATGATAGACACGTTTCGAGCTCATTCATCGTGTAGATCTAATGTATTTATGTTTACTCTGTTTGTTTTGGAATTTAAAAGAATTTATTTGATTTATTGGACTCGAACCCGCACGAGTCGAGTGCTGTGGCTGCACTCGACGCGCAACTTCGTACGTTTCTTCGTCCAGTACTCACTCCACCCAGCTTCTACTCTCCCTTCGTCTCCCCTTGTCTCCCTTCTCTCTCTCCACACGCAAAGTATGATGTCGGTCGACGGTCAGGAGGGCTCGCAGGGCATTTGAAAGAGGGGGAGGTCTAGGTAAGCAATTATTCGTCTTTTTTGGTCTTTTCGTGCTAATCAAACGAGTATCACTCATTGCCAACGAGCGATACTCGTGTGTCGTGTGTCGGACCCTCACTCGCCTTCGACAACCCTCGCCCACATCCACGAGCCCACCTCATCCCATTCTCCTCGACAATGCCGTCGTCGAGTCTCGTTGCTACGGCAACGAGACTCGGCCAAACGACATGCGTCCCCCCTTCGCCCTGGTACGTTCACCACACCACCACACCCTTGCCCCACGCTGCCCCCGCTCCACGCCCCTGGTATGCCCATGCCCACGTCTCCATACGCAGCCCGGCGTGCGACCCTGCCTACGCGCACCTGGTTGCATGCGCACGGCCCTGCTTGCACGAGTGGGGCCACGCGCACTGGCAACTGCATGCGCATGGTCACGGACGATCATGTCAGCGCATGCACGCATGCACGCATGGTGTGGGCAGCCACACACGATCCTGCCAGTGTGCGGGCGGCCAATGCACGGCCCCTTTTGTGCATGCGGGGCCACGCCTGGCGGTGACTGCATGCCCCCGGCCGCGGGACAACTGCACAGCCCCATCTGCATGTGCGAGGCCATGCACACCGGCGACGGCGCGTGCATGGCTGTAGGCAACTGCCAGCGCATGCTGTTCCACGCACGCTGGTGACGGCGCCATACAGTCGTGGATGACCACGACGGCACAGACGCGCCGCGCGGGCAGCTGCGGATGGTCCCGCCAGCCTCCGCATATGGGTGCAGGCAGCCACGGACGGCCTTGCCTGCGCACGGGCAGCCATTCACAGCCACGCGACTGGGTGTGCATGGCCGTGCACAACACCAGACGCAGGGCTTTGTTGCATCGCGCACGGCCTCCCGTTTCGCGGTGCCATGTTGTGCAAGGCTTTCGTGCATGGCTCGCATGCCTTGTGCGTACCCCCGCCGACCCATGCGTGGCCCCGTCGTCTCGGCATGGCCCTTGTGATGTGCACGGGGCTTTGCTGCGTCACGCATGGCCCTCGCATTTCGCGCGTGTGCACAGCTGCCACGCCTCGCGCATGGCTATGCCGTGTCGAGCACAGTCCTTGTATTCACTTGTATGTTGTAGCTACAATGTCCCTTAGTAGAAGTCATTGAATATATATATATTTGTCATGCTTCTATGTGTGCAATATGAGACTTTTGACTGGATGGTTATGGAGTCTAGCTCACTTACTATGGGGGACATAGGAGTCATAGGGACCATAGCAAACCAACAAGTTTATATAGCAATCATAGCTGCCCCTCAGGAGTATATAGCACTATATAGCTTCCATGTACTGCTATGGAAGCTATGATAGGTCTCATAGCCCTACATAGCTGAGAAGGATAGCTACATAGACCTTATAGCACTCTGATAGGACAGATAACCCAACACTGAGCTATGTAGAGTTTACATTTTTCAGATGTCTTTACAACTTTGACCCTCGACTCTCCAGAGGGACTGGCAAAAGATGTCAAGCACCCAACGCCACATTCGATTACTAATGCGAGTCGAAGTGCTCGAAGCTTGATGTGCGTGATTATGTCGCGTTGCTGCAGCAGCTTCCTTTTCTGCGAGGCCACCTAACCCACACCGAACGTGGTGCCGCGCTGGCGAGGCGCGGGGGGAAAAGATTAATATAAAATAAAACTGAGGAGAACGGGAGGCTCGAACCGATGACCACGAGCAAAAGACACGCACACATGAGAGCTGAAGCTACAGGCCACTCGGCTATTGCCGTCTGCCTGGGGCGCAAGATAGTCATATTCGATAGGCCCGGTTTAACTTGTAAGCCTATATGGCCTAGTGGCTTGAGCTTTCCTGGGTACGGTTGTTTTGCTCATGGTCATCGGTTCGAGCCTCCCCGTTCTCTTTGGTTTTATTTTATATTAATCTTTTCCCCCTGTGATGCACCTGAGAGGCGCGCCTGAGCCGGAGACTCGTCGAGGTGGGTGGCGAGCGAGCGAGCGGAACAAGTGGTGTACGAGACTTGCTGGGGCTTCAAGCAACATCGGCGGACGTCTAGAGGGTCGAGGAGAGACTCCCGCAGCGAGAGTACCTCCGACAGCAGGAGCTCTGACCGGAGCATGGGGCGTGCGGAGTGCGTGGAGAGACGAGTCGCGTGCATGCGACTGTTTGGTCCCGAGCGCTATCCTTCGGCGCTTCGTTGGCAACCGCTTCGAGGGCTCGAGATGAGCGTCAAACTTCGTGAGATCTTAAGGAAATAGAGAATAGGAAGAGCGAGACGGTGCGAGAGACTGAGAAACGGAGAAAAGAAGAAAGAAAACAAAAAGAAACTTAAGAAAATATGCGAGTAGTTCTGTATATCTCTTTTAGATACATGACGAGCGTCTTTAACTACGCGCCTGGTGCGCTTACTAATCCTGGAATCGTGGCGCTGTGACGTTCCTTCTTCTCCTGCTACCCTAGGTCGTTACATAGCCCCCCCCGTCACTAGCTCACGATTTCTAATCATCCTCCATATGGGTTGACGGATCGTTGGGCGGCGCAGCGGGTGGGTCAGCAATCTGTATTACTGCGAATGAAATGGCTTCGACGTTCTGTAATAGAAGCGTTTGGCCGTGCTCCGAAGAACCGATGCCTGTACGTGCACAGCGATTTCCACTCCCGACGTGATCGCGTAATTCCCGGCCCCAATGCGTGCTGGTGTAGGAGCGCATGTTGGGCGTGGCAAACATACTGCGGCGGCGCTGAAACCACGACTCGTTTTGAGGGAGCCATTCACCGTTCCATACTGACGAATCGAAAAAGACGCTGAGGGAGGGCCAGATAGAGTGGCCATCGGGTAGGCGGCCGATGAGTATGTCCTCCTCGCCGGGATACAGGCGGTCCCCTGATACTGGTTCCGGCGTGCCAATGAGATCCCCACGGCAGAGTACCCGCACGTAGTGGGACAGGCCTTGAAGGGCTTCTGCTACTAGCATTGGGGGCCCGTATTGAAGTGCGAGGTGCCAGGCTAGGCCTCCCATAGCCAGGAAGCGATGTGCTCCTGGCTGTAGGAACAATGCTATAAGGGCTTGTTCGTGGGCGGTCTCGCTGGGCGATCCTGTGTCGTACCAATCGGCGGGAGGCGGTGCCGGTGCTAGCGTGGATGGCATGTCCGCGGAGGGTGTCGCGGGGATGGGGACGCGCCACGTAAATGGAACACTGCGACGAAGGAGTTGGCGAACGTCCTCGGATGGGGACGAGGTGCGACTGATGGATCGCCAGTGGAGAACGCGCAGTTGCCCTCGAACGTCCAGGAAAACATAACCCTCTTGATTAACGGGTGCGGATATTATGCTGGCTGGCATCGGACCGCGCGGCCAGACTGCTGGCACAACTTCTTCTGGTGACAATTGTGGCATCGTGGCTTCGTAGGACATGTCAACGACCTGCGCCGGCGGGGAGTCGGGATGTGGAGAGGCCAGGCGCACTGGCTCGGGTTGAACAGCCGTGTCGTGCATGCGGTTGAGCAGCGGCAATGGATCTGGGGCGCCGTGAATGCGACTGGTGAGGTCTCGGTTGGTTTGTCCGCGGTGTGGGGAAGTCTCTAGACGATGCAGCAGAGAGGACTGGGTAGGGGACTGAGGCTGGGTGCGCGATGAAGATGAAGCCGAAGCGCGCGGGCTGCGTGTGCGAGGGCGATCGCGGTAGTCTGGTAGCCTTCGAGGGGATGTTTCCTGTCGGTACGCGACGCGATGGCGAGCGCGGTCTTCCATTTGCCGGTGGGCCGTGCTCCAAAGGGAGTCGGTGAGTGTGGTGCGACGGTAGGGTGCGTGGGCACTTCCTCTTGAATGAGACTCGGATGACGACCCTGTATGGGTCCGGTGTCCGCGATGGTGATCGTCCGGCGTGCGAGGGCGTTGATGCCGACGTGGGGGTGAGGGTGACCTGCGTCGTCGTGCTGGATGACCGGGTGGGGAAGGCAGAGGTGGAGAGCGCATGCGAACATCTGGCGGCGACTTATGACGCGTCATGCCGGCGTGGTGACGGACGCGAGGTGAGGAACGGACAGCCCTAATTGGCACTGGTGTTTTCCGTTGGACGTGGGCAATATGCGCCGATGTCCCCGAGCGAGGCGGGGTACGTAGTGCCAGGGACTGGTGGGAAGCAGGTGGCGCTGAGCCCGGGGAAGCCGGGTACGAAGGCGTTGGGGGTGCGGGTGCGCTGGAACCGTCTGGCGCCGGGGGCGAAATTATGCGTTCTTCGTTGGCAGGTCGCGGAGTAGCCCGCGGCTCTGCTGTCGAGCGCTGAGGCGGGCGCGTCGGGGAAGGGGCTCCGCTGGGTCTGCTTTGCTTGCCGGATTGTGTATCACGTGCTTTTTCCTCCGCGGTGCGCATGTCCAGCCGGGACATGGAATCGTCGCTCTGGTATTCCCATTCGTCATCCGTTGGGACTTGCTTCTTTTTGGCTTGAGCCTTGTTTTTCGTTTTGTTGGCTCGTTGACGTGCTCGTCGCGCGGCTGCCGTGGCTCGTCCTTCTCTGTCGCGCTCAGCTTGGTGCCAATCAGTGGCTCGTAGAATCGTCAGATTTAGGCTGGCGAATCGGCGTTCATAGACGAATGGGTCGCGCCAGACGTATCATGGCCTTGCGTTGTGCGCCAGGAGGAGACGAATGTCGGGAAGAGTGCGTGCCGGTTGTGCTAAGTCCAGATAGGTGCCTATACGCTCCGCCCACCCCAGACGCCAATGTTCCAGGACGGCTTGCCATTCAAGGCGGATTACGTTCAGACGCGACGTGTAGTCCGGTAGATGCGCGAGCATCCACGCCACGAAGCCCTGCCATTTATAGAACGCGAGGCATATCGATTCCCAGTGGTGGGTGTGCACATCGCGAGGGCCGGCTTCGTGAAGGCATTGAATGCTTGGAACCGGGGACAGAGTGTGCGTAATACCGAATTCCGCTGCCATGCTGCGAGCGACTGCCTGCAGGTTGACTATGTCATCTCTGATGGTCTGGGCGTCGCTTTCGTATAGGATAGCTTGATCTCCGGCCAAAGAAGACAGAGGGTGTCCGGACTCGTGATGCCACCAGTGTTCGTGCGAGAGGTCCATGTCTCCGACCGGCCTATATGGCATCCAGGGGCGGGTGTGTTCGTACCAGGTGGGAACGTAGGAGTCGAGGGTCGTGCCGGTATGCGGTGGAGGAGTCCAGTGCGAGGGTGATTCGCCCAGCGGCCTCGGCGGCTCGCCCATTTCTCCGAAGGCGACGTATTGGACTGGTAAGGATCCGACCGTATATGGGGTGAGGTGGGGCAACTGGTTATGGGCTACGATGCGGGCTGCGTCGGGGGAGTAGTCGACTTCTGGACCAGTGCCTTCGATGTGCGCGTTAAGGTGGGCAAGGGATACTGGGGGTCCGTTGGACGACGCGAAGGGGGAGAGTGCCTCCGACCAGCTTTGCGTCGTTCCAGGGGAATGCAGCGTGTTATCCATGACACGGAGTGGTGGAGGGATGGAAAGCGAGGTGGAGTCGCCGTTGACCAGACGTGTCCGGGAGGTGCCGGAGGCGCTTAGATCGAGATAAGATACAGTAGATCTATGGTAGGTATTCACGATTTAATTGTGCGATGGGTACAAGTATGAATTGTATGTATGCTACGAGCGGTGCGCGAACGTCAATTTTGTCAAGTCGTTAAGTCGTGCTCTTGAATATAGGAGCGGAGACGTTGTGGGGCATTACAGAGGTCTTTAGCCGTAAGCCACTCGTCATATAGGGGGGAGTACCCTTCCCATCGAACGAGGAAGGTCATTTGGCATTTGCGCTTATCGTAGCGGTGTCCGACTATGCATTCGACCTGGTATTCTGGGGAGGCTTCTATATGCGGCTGAGTGTCCGGCAGCATGTCTCGAGGGCCGAGAGACGCGTCCGAAGCGTGATATGGTCATAAATGCTCGATGTTGAAGACTGGGGAGCCGAGGTACTTATCGCTCATGTCAAGGCGGTAGACTTTGGGATTTACGCGTTCTTGAACAGCGAAGGGTCCGATGGCGTGTTGATTTAGTTTCGCACCTTCGCCTTTGGATTCTAGCCATTCAAGGGAATGCGGGTTCACTAGAACCAGGTCGCCGACTTTGAATTGCAGGAGTCGTCTGCCTTTATTGTACGAGTCGCTTTGCTTAACCTGGGAGTCGGCGATTGCTTGACGCGCGCTGTCGCGGTGGAATCTCATGATGTCCATGTAGGCTTGCTCGTTTTTCCTTAGGAGAGTCAGCTGCGGTGAGTGGCCGCCGCGCTGAGGGGATAGGAAATCCAGAGTGTCTTTGGGTTGGAACCCGTATAGTAGGAAATGGGGGCTGAAACCCATGGACGCGTGGACGGTTTGGTTGTAGGCGTGTTCCAAAAGATGGAGCCAGTCTGACCACGAAGACTTATCGGAAGCGACATAGGTGCGCAGCATGATCTCGACTTTCTTGTTGACGATTTCGGTCTGGCCATCATGTTGAGGATGATGCGAAGAGGATAAGACATCCTCGTGCGCAGGCATTTTGAAATGGCTTTCCAAAAATCAGAAGTCCAACGCGGATCACGGTCACTGATTACGGTGTCGGGAATTCCGAAGCGACATGCTACATGCCGCACAAAGAGATTGGCGAAGCCTTCCACTGAGAGCCCTGTTGTAGTAGGTATGAATTGGGCGTGTTTCGTTAGACGATCGACGATAACTAGGATCGCGTTGAAGTCGTTGGACCAGGGGAAGCCTGTGATGAGATCTAATGAAACTGATTCATAGGGGCGAATTGGAATCGGCTGGGGCAGGAGCAACCTGTACCACGTGAAGTTTGGAGGTTTTATTTTCTGGCATATATCGCATGAAGTGCAGAAGCGTATGATGTCTTTCTTCATGCGTGGCCAATAGAAGCACCCCATAACATGTTGCCATAGTTTTTCCGGACCCGAATGCGCTGTTTCGAAAGGGGATTCGTGGGCTTGCCGGAGGATGGCGGCCTGCTGCGATTTAAGGATGCAGAGTCGAGGCTGGAGATCCGCGTTACGAAAAAATAGCAGGCCGCGATCATCGCGATAAAATCGCTGAGCTGCGGGCCATGCTGGATAAGGCTCGGCAGCTTCCGTCTATCGTGTTGCGAAGGCGGGGTCCTCTTTGTATCCTTTAATAAATTCCTGGAGATAGTCGTCACTGATATGGACGTGGATCATCGGGGGGGTCGGGAATTCCTCGACCCCGTCATCGTCGTCGGGCACGTCCTCTAGGTCTGGCATGTCCGGTGCTGAGGGAAGCTGATCGCGCGGTTGGGTTCGGGCGGGTTGTTGCGCTTTCTTGGCTTTAGCGCGAGTAGCCGCAGCAAAGGCCTCCGTGTAGGCTGGTTCGATGCAATCGTCCCAAAGGCTGAGGGTCGCCATGGCTGCTTTGGCTGCGGGAGCGCCGGCAGCGTCTCGTTCGAGCTGCTCCGCTACTGTGCGATTGGTCGTCAGGGCTGGGGAATCATCCTCTGCTGGAGATGTATGCTCCAGGACATGCTGGAGAAGACGAGACAAGGGATCTACGTTGGAATGTAGGCGACCGGGGCGGTGGATGATACGAAGCCCTGGTCGATACGCCGAGAAGACCGCGCCCCATGCCCCGAGACGGTGATTGCTGTTTTCATAGGTTTTTGCCCACTGGAGTGCTGCGTGGTCTGTGACTAGCGCTATGGTTTCTCCTTCGATGATAGGTTGAAATTTCACAAGTCCCTCCTTTGCGGCCAACGCTTCCCTTTCCGTGCCGGAATAGTTGCGTTCTGCCGGTTTGAAGGTGCGGCTCCAGTATCCGATGACACGTTCGACTTGAATGACGGTGTCATCAACAGATTCCGCCCATGTCGACTTCAACGTGCAATCATTTATATCGGCGGAAAGGGAGGTTACTAATTTGGGTACTGGTTTCTGTTGCGCATGTGCTTTGAGGATTCGATCGTAAGCGCGAGTGCCACGCAGATCCCGGACTTTGATTTCTTGGACCTGTTGGAGGGTGCATCCTAATCCGTCTGCGGAGGCATCTGTGTACAAGCGGTACGGGCGCCCCTGGATGGGGTGGCCGAGAACGGGTGCGTCGACGAGACTGCTTTTGATGGCGCAAAATGCTCTCTCTTCGTCTGCCGACCATCGCCATTTGACGCCCTTTCGAGTTAGTTGGAATAAAGGAGTCGCTATACTCGAATAGTGCAGGATAAAGGCCGAGAAGTAAACTGCCATACCGAGGAAGGTACGCAAATCGGGGACCGTGGTCGGTCGAGGCAAGTTGAGTATGGTTTCAACTTTTGTCTTGTGCGTGGATAGCCCTAGCCTGGATACTTTGTGTCCTAAAAGTATGATGGAGTTATAAAACATGTGACACTTGCTCGGGGACAGCATAATGCCCGATTTCTCGATGGCGGCCAGTACACGGTCCAGGTGATCTATGTGGTCTTCGTAGGACTTGGAATACACGACGATATCGTCGATGTAAACCAAACAGAATATCCAAAGGTAAGGCACGAGGATGCTCCCCATCACGCGTTGAAAAATCGACGGACCATTTCGTAATCCAAAGGGCATTCGAAGGAAGTGGTGGAGCCCTCTATGTGTACGAAAGGCCATTTTTTTGATATCTTCTGGTGCCATCTCCAGCTGGGTAAAGCCCGACAGCGCATCCAAGGACGATAAGACTTGCGCCCCTGCGAGGGAGCTGAGGATTTTGGCTTGCCGCGGTATAGGATATTCATCGGGAATTGTGACAGCGTTGAGTTTACGGTAGTCGACGCAAAATCTTGGTTTGTTATTGTGATAGACTATGACAACCGGGGCACTCCAAGGGCTTTGAGAAGCTTCGATAATGCCTTGTTCGAACCAAGCATCTAGCTGCTCTTCGATGACCTGGTGTTTTGCGGGGGAGGTTCCGTACATGGGCCCGGAGATCGGGACTTGTCCTTCTTCCGTGCAGATATGGACGCGTGAAGGATGGTGACCCAACCTCCTATCGAAGCCGAAAGCATTTATGCGGCAGCGTAGCATAGCCCAGGCTTTCTCCTTGAGGTGTTCGGGGAGCTGGCCCACGTCCAACAAGTCTTCCATGTCCTTTGATGGATAGATCGTGGGGTCAGTCGTTTCTGCCGTCTTCGGGCCCCACTGTTCATCTTCCACAGGGCTAGTTTCGTCTTTGGCGTCGTCAGGCGGACGGGCCGAAGAGTCCCTCTGGATGTCCGCCTGAGCCGCTGCGTCTACCATTGCTTTGGTTATTGTCGCGCACTCGGATAGCTGACGAGAATGCTCTTCGTCTAGCGGTACGTCCAAACAGCCTGCTGGGTCCTTTAGTTCGCCTACGATATCTCCTTTTCGAAGGTACCGAGGCGCGTCTGAGGGATTGGAAATGGCAACGTAAGGGTTGGCCTTGTTGAGCAGGGTATGCGCGGCAGCTAGAATAACTGGCTTGTCGGTGTTAGTGACCAGGGAGGGCTCAACGAGCCAGGTTCGTTCATCTTCGAAGGGAGCGAGGATCGGCACGGCTCGACACGAATGTGGGCTGATCTTTGTATCCGCGCTAACGCGAACTAGTTTCTTCCCTGGCTCCCGGCGGTGAGCTCGTTCGGCTTTGGAGGCTGCGACTCGGCGGCGCGCTTTCTTGCACTGGTGAGATTTTGCTTTGATAAAGCTCGCTTGTTTGTATTCCTTTCTTTTGACGAGAAGTGCATGGTCGGGGGAGCGTTGTACTCCGATCGCTTTGACCGCATATTCGGAATTCCCGAAGACGATAGTTGTTCCGAGTTCAATGCTCCGCTTTATTTCCAACTTGTAGTTCAAGTGGAAGTCCTCTCCTAGTAGGATAGGGACAGACATATCAGAGACGACGTAGGCTTCCACTTCGAGTTCCAAAGTGGAGCCGTCGGTTGACTTGAGAAAAATAGGGAGGTTAACGTAACCTAGCAACTCCACTCCTTCGGAAGTGAGCTGCGTCAGCTTTAGCTTCATTCCTCTCCGAAGGGGAGGAGGATTTCGCAAGGCTCTGTACATCTTTTCCGACAGGAGCATTAGGTCTGCTCCAGAGTCGAATCATAGATCCATCATAGGTTCATCAAGGCGCCACAGTCGCCCTTGCGTCGACACTACTGAGATCCCTTCTGCCGAACGCCCTGGCAAGTAGTTCCTGATAGGGCTTAGCTTGACTATCGTTTCTGGGGCTTCGGCGGTATGGACTTCTCGAATTTCCCAGGGGCGGAGAGAATCGTCAGCCGGAGTTTGACGAAGGCGAGTAAAATACTCGTCTTCGATTTTCTCGACCGTCGGTCGGGGCGGCCTCGCTTCCGTGGACCCTACGAAACGAATGGTTGTGAACTCAGGTTCTTCGACATACAAATCAAGCACTGATTGATTAATAAAAGCTTGGTACGTGCTGTTGTATGTATTTTCCTGGTCTACACTATCCGGGGAGAGCTCCTCCTCCGTGATGACGTTCATGGCCCTCTTGGCCAAGTATTGATCCCAGTGCGGACATTCCCGATCCCAGTGTTTATCACTGCCGCAAACCTTGCATGGCGAGGGGGGAGGTCGCAAGGCTGATTTAACGTCATCACGTTTGGCGTAAGAGTAACCTCCTTTCGGAGGCGGCTGCTGCTTCGACTTCAGCGTGGCGTACGCTTGTGCGACGAGAGGATCCTCGTTCGAGTGTTCTTTGCTCGTTTCAAGGGATTCCTCGGCGAGGAAGGCTTGAAGGGCGGAAATGTTCTCGTCTTCTTCCGAAACCGAGGCCAAATGGGCCTGAGCTGGCCTACTACGCCTAAACCTGGCCCGTTGGGCACTTTCGCGTAGTATGTCTCGGACCACGGAATGTACGGCATCCCGAGTCACCGACCTGTTCGGGAACGCGGCATCTATGAGTTCGCTGTCGTAGTTTTGGGCTCGACGATACATGGTGACCGTAGATGGAGCTTCGCTTCCGCAGAAGAGAATATTGGACCATGATGGAGGCGAATTGCGCAGGGCCGCTTGCACTTCATCGGGTCCTCCGGTGGGAATGGCCAACAACATTCTGGACCACAAGACTCGGTGCAAGAGATAATCAAGAGGGGTTTCGCGTTCGTGACCCCTTTGCCTGAAGCGCATTTCGGTCCATTCGAGGTTGCGCGCGTTCTGCCATTTGTCTCCCAAATAATATCTCTTGATTCCGCTAAGCCAGGCCGCGAAGTCGGCGGTTATCTCGTCTTTGATGTCGTTGTCTAATCCTATCCACCATAGCTGCACGGCAGAGCCTTCCTTCAAACGAGTCCATAGCCAGACTCCCAACGTAGTCGGGAGGCTGCCTCCCATACTCGCGAGTTCTTGGACCTTGGCGAAATAGTAGACGACAGTCGACGGATCTCCATCCCAAGCCGGGAGCTTGTCCGTTGTGATCTCCTCTTTAATACGAGGCCCAGCTGCTACGAAATTCCAGGGCTGGCGAGGAGGTAGATAGAATGCGCCTCCTGGAGGATCTCCTCTGCCCCCGCCTCCTCCATTCGGAGGCGGAGGCGGAGGGGGCGCTCCGTAAGCCGGTGCTGCCGCCGCCGCCGCGTTGGGATCGGGCGGATTTCCTCCGGAACCTCCTTGCCTAGCAAACGGGTTTCCTCCATTTCCCGACGGGGGTGGAGGTCCGTTTCCTCCCGGTGGAGGTCCATTTCCCCCGGGCGGAGGCGGCCCGTTCAGAGGTGGAGCGCTTCCTCCAGCCAGAGGTTGGCTGGCGAACGAGTGTCCTCCCCAATTCGAGGGAGGTGGCGGATTTCCTCCTCCTTTTTGCGGCTGGCCACTCCCCCCGGCAGAAGGTGGGTTCCCTCCGTTCTGAAGAGGAACGTGACTGTTGAGAGTAGGAGGGGCAGAACGCAACCCATGATGAGGGGCAAGTTGAGGCCGTGATACAGGCACGGGAGGTTGTGAAGCCGGAACATGCGGCGGCGGATCCTTAAACGTAGACCGTCCCGTACTAAGCAGCCCTGATAGGTCCTGCGTTGGGTCCGCGAGGATGTGCGCTACGCGATTTGGGTCGATCATGGAGTGATGCGAAGTCGTGGAAGGTCGTGGGTCCACCGATATGTTATAGGAGGACGTAGCGAGACCCAGAAAGACGTTCACACGAGAAGATGCAGACTGCATGCGGGATACTACGGGAGATTGCCAAGCTACCCTGGAGGTCGTGGCATCCGCGTCCTTGTACGAGCGCGACAGATCCCGTAGCCCGTAAGCGGAGGAAGACCTAGGACGCTGAGCAACCCCTTGCACGAAGGATTGTTCCGAGGGTAGAGATACTGAAGCTCTTCCTCTTCGTATCGTAACGTTAGAGAGGTCAAGGCCTTGAGGCGCCGACGACGAGAGTCCCTCATTCGTCACGTTTTGTCCTTCGTCTGAGTCAGCCTCCCCGACGACGTTGAGCGTAGCTTCCACTTGCTCCTCGTCCGAAGAAGAACGTTGACTTGTGTCCTTAAATCATAGTTGATACTGCTGGAATTCTTCTAAGTGGGTGACCAAATCTCGGGGCTGTTGTCCTTGTGCCATGCCGATACGGAAGTCGTCTCCAAGGCTTTTGCACACCGCTGGGTGATCGTAATAGCGTTGAACCGCCTTTTCCGAAGGCCACAGATCGAAGTCGTTGTAGAACTCGGCGTTGGTCGTGGCCGGAGAGTTGATCCGTTCTTCAGATGTGACTTCGAGGTAGTACTTATTGACTACCTTACCGCTGTTCTGTAGTCGAATTCGGAGTGCATAGACGGCCGTAAATAAATCCCGTCAGTCGTGGGCCCCTTTAAGAACCGCAAGGAGGTGGCCACCCGGGTCGATCTGGAACACAGCACGCTTGGGTTGCAGCATGCTGCCCAAGTTTTCGAGCACGTCCTGTATATCGTCCATCAACATGAAGAGCCGGGCGAAGAATTGAGGATCGAGGGAGAATCTAGGGCGTTTCAGGCCCGGGACATCCCCTTTGTCGATTACTTTTAAGGCAACGTCCTCATGTTTGAGGAACGTTAAGGAAGAAAGGCGCAGACAGGGAGTACCCCCATCTTCCGGCCCGAAGTAGTCGAAGATTTGTTGAGCGCGTTTCATACGATCTTCCTGCGAGGGAGAGCCTTGTATTATAATGGACGGAATGGGATCCTGAGTCGTTCCTTCCAGCAGAACGGGCGCGGGAGCAGCTCTTGTCGGCTGAGGGGATCGGACGGCAGGAGTTTCGAACTGGCCCGGAATGGTGTTGCTGCGCGAAGTGGATGATTTGTCCGGGGTTGCTGGTAGAGGTGGAAGAGCCTGTGACGGGAACGGTTTATGCAGGGGAGTAGCAGTAGCGTCCCTGCGGGAACGGTTTACGGACGGGCTTTGCTCACTGGCCATCTTGAACTCGGAGTTCCGGATGTATCCACCATTTGTGACGCACCTGAGAGGCGCGCCTGAGCCAGAGACTCGAGTCGAGGCGGGTGGCGAGCGAGCGAGCGGAACAAGTGGTGTACGAGACTTGCTGGGGCTTCAAGCAACGTCGGCGGACGTCTAGAGGGTCGAGGAGAGACTCCTGCAGCGAGAGTACCTCCGACAGCAGGAGCTCTGACCAGAGCGTGGGGCGTGCGGAGTGCGTGGAGAGACGAGTCGCGTGCATGCGACTGTTTGGTCCCGAGCGCTATCCTTCGGCGCTTCGCTGGCAACCGCTTCGAGGGCTCGAGATGAGCGTCAAACTTCGTGAGATCTTAAGGAAATAGAGAATAGGAAGAGCGAGACGGTGCGAGAGACTGAGAAACGGAGAAAAGAAGAAAGAAAACAAAAAGAAACTTAAGAAAATATGCGAGTAGTTCTGTATATCTCTTTTAGATACATGACGAGCGTCTTTAACTACGCGCCTGGCGCGCTTACTAATCCCGGAATCGTGGCGCTGTGACGTTCCTTCTTCTCCTGCTACCCTAGGTCGTTACACCCCCCATGCCTCGCCAGTGCGGCGCCACGTTCGGTGTGGGTTAGGTGGCCTCGCAGAAAAGGAAGCTGCTGCAGCAACGCGACATAATCATGCACATCCTACTACTCTTAAAGAGAGGGAAGGTGGGAAAGTACACTATTAGATAATCTTAGTCAGCCTCAAAAATGGAAAGCATAACTGTATATGGTAACTGGGTGGCTGTATACAAAAGATTGACTGTCAGACAGCATTCTTCTGTTCAAGTTGTTCTCTTTAGCTTCATGATACATCTGTAGCATAGCCAAAATCAGATGTGTTGGTAAAAATGGTCAGAAAAGCACTGACAGGAGCCAAAATAGATGCAGAATAGGTAAATCTAGCAGGAAAATTGTGCAATGCATGATGTTGACATGATGTGGGTTTTGCAGACAATGCATAAGTATGTCAAATCAGATGCAGGAATGTGAATACAGAAGATCCTGCACATGAGAGTCTATTCTATGAGCAGGCAAGTATGCCAGCAAGCAGGAGGGCAAGACAAAAATATGTACATCAGCAGTCAACTAAGGCAAGTGAATGTGTAGGCTACTGAGACTTTCTGATTTCAAGAAGAATGCAAGGAGAAGTGAGTAAAAAAAAGATGCATGGTAAAGTCTCTAATGTCATGAAAATTGCATTTTGAAAGTATGGCAAAAATCATATATTTCTGGCTTTAAAAAGGCAAAGTAAACAGGTAGTCCCACCGTGGCGGTGGGTTACTTGGCTAGTCAAGCTCGAGCACTTCGACTTGCGTTAGTAATCGAATGTGGCATTGGGCGCTTGACATCTTTTGCCAGTCCCTCTGGAGAGTCGAGGGTCAAAGTTGTAAAGAGGCATGTGAATAAGATTAGATCACATGTTATCTATGTTATTCAAAATCACCCGAGACTCGGAGGAGGGGCTGGGTTGGAGTCTGGGGGAATTCCTGAGACAGACCAGGAACCTATCGCAACCCAGACTCCTTCCCTGCCGCTCGTTCGAGCCAAGGCGCACAATTGCTAGGGGGAAAAAATATGAGATATCCGAGTTTCCCCGTTCGTGTTCCGTGCTAGTCCGAAGTTTTGGTGCTATGGCTCGAAGAGCGACTGGCACTTTTCCTCGTCATGTAATATTGTCCCACGCCTCCTGCCCGCGTCTCGCTCTCTGCACAGCGTTCTCGTCACGTCATCGTCGTGCGCGTTGGGGGCCCCACCCCGCCTCGTCCCCATTTAGATAGCTCGTGTAATTACTGGAATGCTAAGTTAATTGGCCCTGAAAATCACTTTGCTGGCCGTCGCTCTCCTTCTGCATCCGTGGCACTCCTCCTTAATGCCTCCTGGTCCTGTTCTGCCCTCCCAGGACGAGATCCGCACTCGAACAGTAAGAATATTCCAGAAGCGGCCATGCAAGCTGCAAGTTAAAATATGCTTGGCTCTTTTGCGACGGGAAAAGAATGTTGTCTGCGCTGTGAGCACAGGCTTTGGGAAGACTCTTACATTCATGATGCCTCTGCTCTTCGATGAGCAGGGCATCGTAATTGTTGTTACCACCCTCAATATACTAGGATCTCAGAACATGAATGCTTTGCACAAAGTGGGCATAAGCGCCATTGCCATAAGCGGTCGCAACAACATGGAGGCAAAATTTAAGGCAAGCTAATAGAGCAGTCATTATTTCTGCACTACAGGGACAGAAACTAAGCTATATATACAGGAGATCAAGAATTGTTCTTACAGGTTTGTTGTGGTCAGCCCTGAGATCCTTATGGAGAAAGGAGGCCACTTCGACAAGCTATGGAAGGCGTCACAGCACGATTGATGTCTATGGTATTCGACAAGGCTCACTGCATTAGTCGTTGGGGATCGTTTTGCCCCAAATACAAGGAAATTGGACGCCTTCAGTACCTGCTACCGCAAGGTGTTCAATTTTTTGCGACGTCGGCAATGCTTTTGCCGTACTCTCAGACGTCTCAGAGGTGCTCCACTTCAACAAGACGAATACAGAATTTTACCTGCGACCGAATGACAGACCAAATGTCTTCATATCCGTCTGTAGGATGAAATACCCAGCAAAATCATTCCGCGATCTGGACTTTCTGATTCCGAAGGGAGGCGCACCAGTCAAGAAATTCCTTGTATTTTTTGACAGCATCAAGGGGGCCAAGGCTTGTTGCAAGTACTTGCGTAGCAGGCTCAAGACGGACTGCCAAGACACCATCATCTGGTACCATTCAATAATGACGGATGAGTTCTGGGAAGATGAAGCGGCCTTGATTGTGGACAATGAGCGATCTGGTGCATGCACGACCGAATCATTCGGGATGGTGCGTGTCCTGTATTTAGTATCCAAGCCGACACATGCTTATACTCAGCAGGGCATGGACATCCCCGACATAACACTGGTAATACAATGGAAGCTCACCTGTAATATGGAGACCCTATGGCAGCGATTTGGGCGCAGTGCTCGGGGTCCGACGAAAGAAGCAGTCGCCATTCTATTCGCAGAGGCAATGCATTTTGATGAGCGGAAACGAGAAGCTGAAGAGAAAAAGGAAGAACGAGCTGCAAAGAAGGTCAAACGGGGAAGATAATGCACGGCTCAAAGAGGGGGGGAAGACAGCTACGAAAAAGAGAGGTAGGGAGGGGTTGAGTGTGGAGGATGATGCCATGCTCGAAAAGGTAAGGGGAAAACGCCAGGCTGTCGCTGCTCCTACCTCGCCATCACACGCTGCTGCCATCAACCACGACGACATCATGAGCCAACAGCGCGCAGCATCAACCAGCTCACCACAGGTTCAGCTGCAGTCAACACCCGAACAAATACATTCAGCACCGCACACCGCCGAGGTCGACACAGAGGGCGACATGATGCCCGACAGCTCAAGAGCGACGGCGACAGTAATGGATTATCGAGTAGCAACTGACAACAACGACGCAGGCTTCATGGACGCCTCACAGATGATCGCGCAGAATGCTATCCCTGGCTCATCTACCACGGCGCTGGCAGACTTGTCGGCTACAGAAGGTAGGATCATTGATCCCGTGTGGGCGAGATGATAGTTGACCTGCCGTGATAGGCGCAGAAGGACCTTCTCTGCTTTCGGCCGGGTCAAGCACAGCTACTGGCATAGCTACTTCATCGCAGGCTCAGGGCGACAAGGACCTCCGCGAGAAATACCACGGTCAAGATACGAAGCAATGTTCATCAAGCATCAAAGCTCCGCGTGCAAAGCGGCCGCGAACGAGGTCGATCCCGTCATGAGCGACTTTGTGAATGCGAAGGGACGTGGTCTGGGCTGCTGTCGCAGGGTTCCAAGGGTGTACTTTGGAGGAACCTGCCCAGGTACGTTCGATAACTTATATATAGCTCCTCGTTGACCGTATCGAAACAGCGGAAGAGTACAAGGCTTGCCAACGTGAGTTACCCGGTGGGTGTCCTTGGTGCAAGCCCACCGCTCCCCATCTGTGTTGTGACATCTGCGTGCCGACGCTCCTCAGCGACATGGGGCTGCAGCTGGAGCATGACAAGGTTCCCTCTGTCCCGTCGTATCATTGCGCCATTCAAATATCACCAATGCGAAGCTACGCAAGCTGATTGTTCATTCTCGAGACGCATATTCGACTGGCGTGATATCAAAGCTAAGAGCGAGCTCGGCCATGCTATCTATGAAAATCTCGGCCCCACTATCTTTCTTTCTGACGACTTGGTTGATCGCTTGGTGCTCTGTGCTGGTGCAGGGAAGCTAGTGACAATCGCAGACATCCTCCGCAAGACTCACTGGAATCAAGCCGAGGAATACGGAGAAGATATTCTCAAAATTGTGAAGGATACTTACAAGATCAGCGCCACCTCCAACGGCGCGCTGGAGAGCTCAGCGGCGTGCTCTTCTGTGCCTTCGAGCAAGGGTTCTGCACGTCCACCACGGCGTGCTACAGTGTGTGGCCACTGTAAACAAGTCGGCCACAATGGTGAGTCCACGTCCTCGCTTCTTTAACTTCGTATCTGATTCAACTTGCTACACAAGCACAGAATCTAGACTGTCCCGGAAGGCCGGAGAATGCCTTCAAAAATATGCCCGTCGCGACGCCTATGAGCACAGTCCAATCGGCTGCCGGCCCATCTGTGCGCCCGGCAAATAACATGGAAACCCCCGTGTCAGTACAGTTCATACAGATAGTGGTGCACTCCACTCATATAGCTCATAGCTCCTTTACAACAATGGCTACCGCAAATGCTCGTGAAAATAGCCCTTTCATGACACGGCCACTTGCTGTCGGGCTGTCGCGTCTGCAGGCGAGTCAAAGGGATTGAGAACTCTATGTTATCATCCCGTTCACGGATACTATAATAGGTTCACATCGACACAAACCATACTATACTGCAAGGTCAGCACCCTGTACTATAGTGTCCAGCCCTATGGCATCCTCATCAGGGGTTGTCTCTTCTTCATCTACTGTCCCCATGCTAATATCTCCCACCATGAGGAGCGCTGCTCCTTTCCGGACAGCATCTGTAATACTATATTTGACAGTTTTGCCAGCCTGAATTTTATGAGGGTCAGCTTTCCATATCCACAAGTCCGCCTTTGCTAGCGTTGATGTTAAATCAGCTGGCTATGGTGGATGGTGCGATTGGTAAGACAGAAATTGTCCTCTATATTGACGTGTAATTTTCGGTACAGTTCCATCAAGACTGACTCCTTGATGATATAGGGGATTGTTCTCGATGAGAACTGTCCTTCATATATATGCTTGAGTTCCTCTATGTGAGTGCGCTGTCTCCACATTTTAATTTAGAAGGAGCTTACTTTGGTATACAGGTTATTTCTCTCGACCAGCCAGTCAACCCCTCGAAACATACCCGCCATGCCACGCAGATTACAGAGCCAATTCAGTCGAATCGCGCACCTTTGAATATCTGTGAGCAACGCAAGTTGATACAATCTTGATGTAAAAGGCTTACCGCAAACGTTCAGGGTATAAGAAGTGGAGATCCGCCAAGAATCGTGAGATCTGCGCTGAGTACTTCATCTTCCCGCAGCCTTTAAAAAGAAAGTATCCACGTTGCAAGGACGTCTTCAACCCGAGCGATGTCACCGCGCTGTTCATGGCGTGAGTTACTTCTTCGTATAGCAAATAGTATTGGTTTCTGATAAGGCTGTTCTCAAAATTGGCATCACGCTCATGCGGGGCTCGTCTACGAGAAAATGAGCCCTGTGCCACGAACGTCATCGCCAGTGTATCTGATATCGAACAGATGTCACTCCATGCCGGTTTTGATTCGGCATATTGAGCAAGGTCTGTGATCGATCGCTTCCGTCTCTGCACTTCAACGTGCCAGCAGTCAAGGCGCCGCACTAGACCGTCCTGTTGAACCAGGTCATGCATCAAGCGGAAGCCGGGATTCGACCCAATCTTTCCCGTCTGTTGTGGTCGAAAAACTCCAGCGAGTTCCATTGTGCTGCTCAGATCCAACCGTGACTGACTTGGCTCAATTAGTAGTCTCCAGATAGCATCGACACAAGCCATCTTGACGTGGAACAGCCCAGGAATAAAGACGACATATTGGAATCTTCTCCATGGCATTTTTTCCAGTGCGCGCAATGCTTGTGCACTTTGAATGTGTTCCATCGTGGATAGGTCCCCGTGCACGAGGATTACGTGCTTGGTGATGTCCGTCACTCCAGGTCTCTCCTCTGGATTGCCAGCATTAGCTTGATGCAGTAAGTTCTCCACTGCGTCAATGTTACCCTTCGTTGTGGATTGATTAATGGCCATCGCTGATGCTGGAACCTGACATGTATTTGATACAGGAACTTGCTCTATTACTTCGGGCTCCCCTAGTTCATCCTTGAACTGGCGAAAGTATTCTGGCCCATACATCACAAGATCATGGCGGAACTGCCAAGCTTGGAAACGCTGACGACGCGTCAGTCCTGATGGATGAAGTTCTTCGTGATGCAAGCTAAGTAGTTTTATCATGTCCCGTTTTGGCTCCGATCAATTCTTCAGATTGAATGCACTTGTCTTCCAGAGTTCTTCTGAGCATTCAAGGTCCTCTGGCACCACTCCATGCTCAAGCTTCAGTAGGGTCCCTGATGTGAGATGTGCCAGGACACCTCCACCCCCATCAACTGTTGGTGTTGCCACGTCAAGGGCGACATCAAAATTGTCGTATGCATATGCCACGGTAAGAGATGCACCCAGCGCTTTTAGCTTCGTGCTGGCTTTCTTTGATAAAGAAGAGACAGCGTCGTTGATTGCATTAACAGATATAGAGAGTCCTGCATGTGCAAGGGTCTCAATAACATGCTCCGGGGTTTTGCTTGAATGCGCAAAGAGCCCTATGACACTTGCGAATGCGTTGCATTTTTGGTTTGTACTTTTCACCATAATACTCATCAGTGTGACCTTTTTCTATTGTAGCATTATTCCATCAGGCGACAAGCAGAACAACTCAAAATGAGGTACGCACAATCGTCTGAAGGCACTCTCACCGAGAGCGGAGCGACCTCGCGGATCCCGTCGGTGATTCATCCTCGAGCTCGTCTATGACTCTGTACTCGGCATGGTAGATGTCGTCTTCTGCTAATTCGCCTTCTCCATCATTCCCGTGATCTCTGCCCGTCCCCTTCGCTGTCTTGAGAGCATAGGCTTCATGATACTTTTGCAGCCCTTCATCCGCATTGAGACACATGTCTAGCAAGCTCCAAAAGTATGGCGCTATCTGTTGCATGGTCTTCGCCAATTTCCGCACGCTAAACGAGTCAAGCTGCTCAGCAGTGGCATTTTTTGCATTGAAGTGAAGCCCAGCATCTTCGCGACTAAGTATTGTGAGCTCTGCACTGAATATTTCAGTAGTTGTCTCTATCATCCATGAGCGCATTCTCTGCGGCTCGGATGCCCTCGCGCTCAGCTTGTACATGGACGGCAAGAGGTCAGGCAGGCCGTCGCAGATCAGTTGGATGGCTGCATGATCCACGTATGTGTTGTCCTTCAGAAGAGTGGTTAGGACCTGCAATAATACACCTGCATGTGTGGTAAAATATCCCAGGAGATCCTCGACAGAGTACGAATATGTTGGCATCTTGCAATACCTAGAAAAAAGGGCAGAAAAGAAGGAGAGCGACGGCCGGCAAAGTGATTTTCAGGGCCAATTAACTTAGCATTCCAGTAATTACACGAGCTATCTAAATGGGGACGAGGCGGGGCGGGGCCCCCGACGCGCACGACGACGACGCGACGAGAACGCTGTGCAGAGAGCGAGACGCGGGCGGGAGGCGTGGGACAATATTACATGACGAGGAAAAGTGCCAGTCGCTCTTCGAGCCATAGCACCAAAACTTCGGACTAGCACGGAACACGAACGGGGAAACTCGGATATCTCATATTTTTTCCCCCTAGCAATTGTGCGCCTTGGCTCGAACGAGCGGCGGGGAAGGAGTCTGCGCGATCCTGTGCTCGCGTCGATAGCTCCGCCTCAACATCCTTGTGGGTAGCTGGAAGCTCGTCGATGTCCATCTCGCCATGCTCACTCATCGTCTCCTCGATATGGGCACCCCGCGCTGAGCGCTGCTCGCGATGACATCTGTCTTCAATACCATCTCAACGTCCTTGTCACCACCCGGGGTCATGTCAACCTCGTTGACATTGACTGTCCATACTTTTGATAAGTATCTTTGCTGCACATCATTTGAGCGATGTACTCACCGGCGAAATGTTGGCTAAAACGGTCACCTTTGGGGGGTCAACAGTCGAACATCGGTCGGCATGACTTCCGCGTAGCCCTTTGAAGCCTCAAGGTTAGTCTTCTTCACACATACAATTGCCTTCCCCCGCATTCCAGCTCGTTGTGCAGGGCGCCCTGCTCGCTGAATTGTCGAAGATGCGCTAGAAGGCGATGGGTAGATAACGATTTTGTCAATATCTGGTGCGTCGATCCCGACGCCCATGACAGCCGTGCTGACAGACAGGATAGTTGTGCGATTCCCAGTATCGTAAAGTGCTGACAGACTTTTTTTTTTTTTTGCATTCTGGACAGTTCATGGAATGGAGATGTCGGACAAGTGTGTAGGATTTGGTCCGAAGGCGAGCGGGGAGTAATGACCGGAGGTATGTCGCGATGCAGTGTCCTAGCTCTATCGTCTCGCAATAGACAACGCGCTTGGGGGTTTCAGATACCTGACTCAGATTGACTGGGATGAGCCAATCCAGGTCACGAAACTCGTACCCAGAGTACGGGTGCTGAACATCGCGGAAGACCAAGTCGACGTTGTGCCGCTTGCAGTTGCACCGATCCATGTGGTAAGTCCCTTCTGTAAAGCCTAGGTGTCGCAAGACACGACGTGTTTGCCCATCAGGCTCGATGCTTGCAGATAAAAGCACGACAGTCAAATGCTCCGGCCTCCGCGGTCGAATGGACCAGATGTCTTCGTACAGAGGCCGAAAATCAGCGCCCATTCGTCCGTCAAGTGGGCCTCGTACGGCCAGCACTCGCCATGAAGCACTAAACGGTGGACTGTTGATCATAGCTGCGAATTCTGGTAACTTCAGTGATTCCGGTGATAGTGCAATGATGTAATATCGGCAGGCACGAGCTTCCTGCCAAAGGTCGCGTCCCTCACGTGCGGTCTTGATTAAAATGTCCCCGTTAATGACCACAGACGACAGGCCCTTTGTGCGCAGGTTTTCCGCCTATCAGAGGTGAGTATGTGTCGAATATCCAACGTTTCTGGCGCTCTTACCATAGCTTCCTCTAGGAAATTCGTTGGCTCTACAACGACCGTGATTGTGGACCAGTGCAGGTATATAGATTAATGCGGACTTTCCATCGCCTGTCGCTGAAATACAAACGAGGTCTTGCCCGTTCAGTATGCAAGCCGAGTCGTATAGTTGTAAGTCTCGTGGTTCAAATGGTAAGGAGGGGTTAATGAGCGACTTCAATGTTGCCATAGCCTCCCAAAGGCAGAATAGCCGCTTACTCAACCATCTATGTTGCCATACTACCCGGGGGTGACTCATATTAAAAGGAGTGTGATGAGAGCTTATACATTCTTTACGGGATGCTTTTCATGGGCATCAAGGGAGACAAAGGCGCGTCACGTCGAAATACATTGAGCATACTTCGGGTCACGCCAATGCTCGACGGCCGTAGACTTGATTGTGGCTGATGGCGGCTACAGGGACCGACCCGACAAGACCACCCTGTTTAGAAAGCAGACGTCAGACGGACGACCCTGAGGTACGAAGTGTTGAGCGCGATCTTCCGCTAGAGGATAAGCTGACTAACGCTAGAGACTACAGACACCATTAAGCTTCCCCGAAATCGACCCTACCTGCAAAAGGGGCGATAATGATAGTACGTCTTACACATAGAATGACTCTCTTCTGTATAAGATCTGCATAGGAGACTAGTGGAAAGCTTACTAGGCTTAAGTATGGTGTCGCACAGGTTCGACCGTGAGGACACCGACGTCGTATGGACCATATGGCGCGAGGGAGCGAAGTCAGGCGCCGACCCACGCCGACCTATCGGGTAGAGTGATCTGCAGAGATCAATCGGGGAACATTTACAGTGTCCAGTTCCTTCTTAACGTATATTATCCTTCTTAACGTATATTATGGTATCCCAGAGTCACTAATATCCGCACCATGGCGTCCCAGTCCTCCCTTTTCTCTATCTACCAAAGCCCTAAAGTTTCATCCTTTGCACCCCCCGCTCGATCTGACGACCTATTTTTCTTCGACAGCACAAGCTTCCTCGTACGATCGCCCAAGGCGTTCGATCACGAGCTCTCCCCGCATGTCTCAACCCTCCATAACTCGACGTCTGTTCCATTCTCTACGTCGCAGTCTTTCAACGCGGAGGCTGCGTTCGATACCCTCCCCGGATCTATATTTACACATCCCGCACCCCAGCTTTATGCATCCGCATTCGCGTCTACATCCACCTGCGCTTCCTTGTCCCTGTTCTCCACCGCTTCAAAAAGCGTGACATGCCAAGCACAGCACTCTCAGCCCTCATCTTTCTCACAAGCGCCCACAGCTTTGCCTCAGTCCCCACCTCCCCCACCACCCCGTGCGCGTGAAAAACGGCACGGGTGTTGGATGTGCCACAAGCATTTCGACCGCCCCAGCGCTTTGCGCAGAGTACGTTAACAAACCCATTCCATACTCCATTCCGCTTTGTAGTTCTCATACGCTATTCGATCCAGCATTTTTTAGTCCATACAGGAGTAAAAGGTCAGTAAACCTTTGCCTGTGCGTTTGAGCGCTAATTCACTGTAACATGTATCCGTAGCATACGTATGCGAGACTTGCGGCCGCCGCTTTGGCGTTTCTTACAATTTGAACAGGCACACGCGCCGATGTGTCCTGCGGTCCATCCATGCAGGTCGGACATCCGGTCCATCTACTGGGAAGGAATCTACGGCCATCGCAGACGCATCTCCACACACAGACGCCGACAATGGCCCTTCTTCGCAGAACACGTGCGGGCGGACGTCCACCATTGCAGCCGCACCTCGTCCTGCGACGGCGCGCCCAAAGCGATCACGCTGGATCCCCTTATCCCTTCTCACCTTCGACCTCACGCCGCTCGATAAACGTTGTTCGATTCCGCTTGCACCTGTGAGCCCATGCGACGGTGTTAATGCTGAAGCCGAGGAGCGTGATTCGTACGAGAATGACTGGCCGACTAACCCATACCACCCACGCGAGTGGCGCGGGCGCCTTCCAGGCCCCGGACTGTTGCCGCCCCATTGGTGGATCGGGCAGCTCATGACGGCCTGATTCAAAGGAAAAAAAGAAAGAGAGGAAAAGAAGGCAAGGCTTACGGGTGCTACTACATAGTGTCTTCTTTTTGCCTTGAACAAAAGAGGTATTTACGCTTATCTCTTCACAATTTTCTGCTCCGATCTGATACTCTATCTACTTGTGTGTTCGTTTTTTCCCCTGTTGAGGTTCTCATTATTTGTCCATATCTCGTGCTGAACATATTCTTGAATATGTTTTTGCAGCGGTAGAGCCGTTTACGACGTAATGCGGAATCGCCTCATGTTTGGTATCGTTTACCATTTACTCATTTACTGCTCGAAGTCAGAGTCGACATTCAGTCATGAACGGAGTGGTCGATTTCGTATGAGGCTCCGCCTGTCAAACGTTTGCCAGGGTCCCAATGTGCTCACCATTTTCCTTGAAGACCTCCGCATACGATCGTAACGGCACCTGGGCTCTCAAAGCATTGACCACTTGTGGTATTACTGAGGCCTACGCAAAGAAGCTCACTACGCAGCGTGAAGGTCAACATTTGGGATCGAATTCGTGAAGATCCTGTCCCTTCAGGACCATTGGTATGACGACGTTGAGCTGGGATATCATACTCATATGTTCACCCGTGTCGAGATGTACGAGTCGTTCGTCAAGTCAAACGTCCAAGCCGACTTTGCGAAGAACGTGTCGGAGCATCGAGCACTTGATAGGGGCACGAAGTTGGCAAGGGACGCGAGGCATGATTTTCGGTGACGCTGTCTCTCTGCTGTCTCTCGCTATCTACTTCGTTCGCTGTCGTTGACGCTGCAAACGGTGTGTTGGTTCAGATTATACCCTCGACTTCTCATTGTCTCTCCGGCACCTTCTGGAATGCCTAGAGCGTCGGCGGACTGTCGCCGTCTGGTCGTTGGCGTCGCAGAGCACGAACGGGTTTAACTTATTCGCGCGGTCTCCCGCTGCCTCCGAGGATGGATGTCGCTCTTGGTACCGTCCCCGACGCCTCCGTGCTGTGGGCTGTCATTGTCGTTGGCGCCGGAGGACCTCGCATGCAGGACACGCAGATGTTTTCGAACCTGGTCAGCGGGACCAGGTCTTCCCGGCAGCCTTTTCCCTCACCACGTGACAAGTGAATGTGTGGTCGTGTTTGTGTAGCATGTGGCGGTGCTGAAATTATAACGAGCCGCAGTATGCAGCGCCAAGTCGAATAAGCATGTAAAAGCCACGTTCTATAAGCAAACCTGAGTGCGCTCAGGATCGTTTCCTGCTTCCATCGTAAGTGATATCGTCGACGGATTGTCATCATCTCCTTTGCCTTAGGGAGATCGGAGCGCGCTCCCCTTTTCGGCACGGTGTATCCGTGGTGATCGTTCTTTACACTCTTCTTCCCCCGCGTTCGATGCTTCAACGCCGCTGTCACCCGTCTCGCTCTTGGTCCGGGAGAAGGATTGTCGACCGCAGCGTGTCACGTCGATGCTGTGTTCGGTGAAAACCTGGGGCGACTAGCCTTGCAGGAGGCACCTTGTACGGCACGACGTATATTAGGGTCCTGTGTAGAACTCCCCGCGGAGTTTTTCACACGTTTTAAACCCCAGGTGTTTAAAACATGGGTTTTTAACCTGTGTTTAAAACTTTCGTGCAATAAATACATCATAATCCAAGCTATGCTGGACTCGACGGGACTCGAGTCGAACTCCGTTGTCACTGGGTGCAAAATCTCATAATCTCGGACGAGATTGTGTGAAAATATGGAAAAAGAAGTACTGCTGATCTCAGCATAATCGGAGCGGAAAATTGAAAAATCGTTCTGAATAGCTATAGCATGTATAAGCCCAGACATCAAGAAAGATTTGTTTATAATACATCAATATTTTCTACATGATCAACATATCTTTAGCATAAAGCTGGTCACAAAGAAGGTATGATGGTTGTATTCAAGATTCTCCAATGGATTATTGTGCCCAGAATATGTGAATGGTATTCCTAATAATTTTCATTATTTCTCGCTCAGATTATGCAGAAATCAGTAGTACTGATCTTTCCATATTTTCTCACTAACTTCGACCGGGTTATTGAGTTCTGCACCCAGTGTGTGCGGACACCTCAGGCGGCCTTTCTCATTACTCAAGAGACCATGCGAAGTAAGTACATGCGTACGCTAACGCTAATCTGTGCCGAAGTGTCAAGAAAACGCGTGCCACTGAGTAACCTAGCCTTCGAACCATGGGGAATATAAGGAGGTTTGGCCCTTCCTCGGTTCCCCACCACACTTGAGAATATCGACTCCAGCTTCATAGAGCTTGCTTTGATGCGGTCTAGCGGAGGTCCATTGTACCCGGGTCTTCGTGTAGTTTCTCGTTTCACGCTTTCTGCTCAATAGCCATCAATTCATCGCGAGACATGGGCGGCGAGAATCTCACCATCGGAGGCGGAGCTTTGTGCATAACTCCCTGCGTCACAAGGAAATTTAACGTGCCAAGGCGCCGTGCGCTGTACACAGTGCCAATAAGTTCACGAATCGTTGTCGTGGCGGCGCCCAGGCGATATCCATATGAGGCTTTGGTTCTATGTCTTGTATGAGCAGAGTGATGGTCCCAGTCATCTGTAACCCACCTGATAGCAGTAAATGAACTTTTGAATCAATTAGCGACTGGCAACCTCGTCCCACCTGCTCACCGATACTATTACATAATGACCACCGTATTGTTTTTAACATCAAAAAAAGCATACCCTAGCCTCCCGAGCGTTTATAACGTGTTTATAACGCCTCTGTTTTAAACTCGGTTAGAAACAAACAGTTCTACACAGGACCCTAACGTATATGGCACACTGTTGGCGATGAAGAAAATCGGTTGTTTTTAAAATTGCATCTGCCTCCCACAAACCTTGGAGATAGGCAAGATTCAAGTCCGTTGTTGTGTAAGCTGGCTGTTGGGACTGATGGTTATTTGAATCACAGCCAATGAGATCGGGGTCTTCCTCTTGAATATACACAGTGTTCTTGTACCCATTCGATGCCTTCAATACCGGCGTCGCCCACCGTCACTATTGGATTGAAGCAGGGCCGTCGATTGCGTTGTTGCACCGATGCTGCGTCTGGTAAAGCCTTGGGGCGACTAGCCTTGCAGATGGTATCTTGTACGGCACGACAAATGCGGCAGTGTTGGCGGAGATGCCCGAAGGAAATCGGTCGCTCTAAGAATTGAACCCACCTCCCATGAATTTCCGGGTTGGGCGAGATGAAAGTGCGTCATTGTGTTAGCTGGGTGTACTGTGACTGATCCTTCCTTGAACCGCAGTTGACGACTGCGACATGTGTACCTCACATATACCATCCTTAACAGTGACGTCGCCCGCCCACGATACCGGTTGCTCCATCAATTCGTTCTAAATTATTCGCGGGACGAGAGCTGTCGCGTTTGCCTGGACGACTGTCTTGCTGGATGAACTGCACCCATCATGTGCTTTGTATTGCTTTGCAGTCCTCGGAGAATGGACTGCGTTGTCTACTCGCTTGTGTGAGCCTTGTTCCTGTCGTCGCGAGGAAACATATATCTGAAGAGTTCCCCTTGCCAGAATGCCTTTGTATGCACGAGCGAATTTCTTGATCCGCCTTCCCCGTGACGTGTGCTCGAGGGACCCGGTTTTCGCCCTGGCAGTATGCTCCCATCGGTGATAGCGGTTGTTGGTGTCTCATGCAATGTCCTGTTCTGCCCGCCACGGTTACGCCCTATCTCCGGTTCGTTTACCATGCTACAATATTCCTCAAGATACGAGCCATATTTGATATCCCCGTCGCCCTTGGAGCCGTCGAATAACGTCCACAATGAGGGTCCAAGAGGGTCTTCAACCAAATGGCACACGTGTATTTCGACACGCTCGAGAGGGGAAACCGCTCTCTCAAGTTACTCACGAGCGAGGGAACGCCGCGGAAGAAAGCAGCGGATCTCCAAGAAGGCTCAGTCCCCTTGGAGCGAGGGAGGCTCGGTTGCCGTCGCCAGTCAGGCGTATCTCAGGAAAACGCGCCGCCGCACCTTCCATTGCGAGGATGATGATTTTAAGGCGCAGAAGATGGTGGTCAATCTCACCAGCCCCCGTTATTCGAGGATTCCGAACGCGCCACGCTTTCAGGCCCCTTTCAGAAAACACGTAGCTTCATTGAGCAGTTCATGGAAAATTTCAACTTCAAGTAGTGGAAGACATTCTTTACCAATTATCGAAGCTGCCCCCGACTTCTGGGTCTCGGAGTGGGTAATATTGTGGACGAACGCTATCAACAGGAAGGCTGTTGATTTCGGCGCTATGCATACCGGTGTCTCCACAACGAACATATGGATGTCTTGGATGGCTTTCCATTCCGTTCGACGACATCATGCCCTTCCGCTGCATCCCATGGTGACTGGCTTACTGCGTGGCAACGCGCCTCAGCAGGTTTCACGTTCATCTTCCGTCATCCGGCGAGCTCAAACCACACTGGGGTCACATTCCACTACTTCGCCGTCGACGGCGATGGGTGAGAGAACACTTTCCGATAAATCCGCGTCATCTTCCGGCACGATCTCCTCACCGGCATACAGCCTTTCCACGACCTTCAAATCTACTAAATGTCAGCCGTCGGTGAAGCAGCTAGGAAGTACTCGTCAGCAGGAGGAAATCGTTTTACTGGCTAACCACACATGCGCCATCACTGTCTGAAGACTGTCCGAAGTCGGACGACGGGCGATACAGACTGGACGTTGCGCTCACCACGTGTTGATCCATCTATGCGACGTTGCAATTGGCGCGCTCGTCACGTCAATGCTGGTTTCATTGGTTCTGACCAAAATAGTTATCCCCACGGTACGCTAGGCTCGCGTCGTCCAAAGTAAATTCTGTCAGACAATTCTTATGCAGACGAACTGCCATAATGAAGATAACCTACAGTGCAACATATAACGACTGGTTTACAGGCCTATGGAGTCGGGGAACGGCGCTTGCCACGCCGGTGACGCCGCTACCATTTGTTGATCAGGTTATCCATGTGTCCATGGGGCATGTGTGTACGAACGTGGGCTTGAAACACCCGCCGATATAGCATGCCATGCGACCACTATTCCATCAATCGGCATCTTAGCCGTTTAAAGGAACAGTCTTGCAGGATTTAGGATAGACATGCGATCCGGAGCAGGCTGACCAAATGGGTACTGAGTATCGTATAAGCACCTTGCTCGGCCCAATACTTACTCCTTCTTCCCAACCGCTATCATCTATGACGCTGGCTAGTACGCACATTCCTTGAAGGTTCGCATCTTCTGCATATTGATTCTCAAGTAACGTATCAGGGTCGTTCACAAGGCTTCGTCTCTCATCGGGGCACGTAATACTCTTTCCGACTGCAGCTATGGCTGTCAGCAGCGAAACGACCGAAAACGGGGAGCTTACGGTAACGCTCCGTTTGGGAGGGGTTACGGAGATTGTTCAAGCGGTAGGAGAAAGCGTTAGTTGTCTAAAACACATCCCATGTTCTGTATTCACTTATACCCAGCCCCTTGTCAGGCTAACGACGAGTCACGCAGGCACGAGTGCGACCATTGTCAGCACAAGTATATGATCGATGTGAGCCCAAACTTGTCTACAGCCGACGGCCGCTTCCTATTGTTCTTCGTACCATTGTACCATGAGCTGATCAATTACTCTCGTAGGCTCATAGGCGAGCAAGGAACCATGTAGCCGAATTCTTCGATGGGACCAGTGCCAGAAGCTCCGCAGATGCATCTGGATTTGAAAGCGGTGAGTGTAACTGCGTATAGGAGATGATGTAGCTGCTGATGCTTATCTGTTGTATTACTTAGCGGATCCAGCGAACTTCATCGCGATCAGCCCCCTGTTTCGTGATGATCCAGTCACTGGAAAACGTATTATAGTCGCAGCCTAAATGTGGAAAAGGACCGTGCTCAGATATATCGACTCTCCTCCGAGGTCCCGCTGCGTCGTGCACTGCGGGTATACTGGATATTCTTATCCTTCCTTCCTTCCTTGCTGGTAGTATCTTGACGGTATGTGGTGGTATATACTAGCGGTGGGTTACGTAGAAAGGCATGCTCAACTTGAATCGGACAGTATTTTGAACAGTAGCACTGTCGATCTGTTATCATACGCTTGCCAAAAACAATGTGTCCAGTGAAGACTGACGACGCTCGATGTTCGTATTCTGAAAATTTGTGCAGAGCTGTGATGTCGGTGCGCTGGATAAAACGACAGGATGCCGTACTGTGTCTCGATTGTCTACTCGCATCTACTCGTCATCAAGTTGTGACGAACTGGTACTGTAAATGATATCGTCTACATACAGCTCATTTTCCTGTCAGAACCCGATCGTTCGAACATGATGCATGATATCAAGTACTCAAATGTTCATGAGGTGTGCCCGGCACTGCAGATCTAGCCGCTCAGCTACATTAATGCCTGTGAGATCGTCATATAACCTTTGCAAGCAATGGGATCTGCGCGCCTTTTTTAGAGCCGTGACACATCATCGTCTTGTGACCTGACACGACTCTGCTACGGTATTATGCCTGTCCAACCCGCAACACCTCTCTCCTCTTCTCTGTCATTGATGATATTATTTACATATGACCTTTCCTTCAGCAGATACCCTCTTGCTTCATGTGGCCCAACGGATCTCTTGTCCCTGCAAGCAGTGAGAACCTTGAGAGCGCTGTGGGCGATATCATTAATCCTTACTGGGTACGGACCATTGCGACTACTCTGACCACCAAGTTATCGGGGCCCAAGTGAGCAGATCCCTGCCACGGTCGTGGAGCTCATCCGGGAAAAGGGCGCGCAGGTCGTCTTCCGCTCCATTCCAGCGTGGAAGGCCAGATGGTCTTCGCTGATCCGCTTCTCATGCTCGCGATCTGCTAAGAACATGCTCACAGCTTTTGGATAATGCGCGCCGACAGCGATATTCTTCTTGCAGATTCCAGCAGGTTCTCCCTAGCTTTTATGTCAGGTCGAGAAAGAATCATCTCTCTGGAGAGCCTGGACACACCAAACTGCCGCCATTCCTTTCCTCAAATTTGGAAACTAGAACCTGATCTTTTTCTGTACAACGCTATCTCCATGAAAGCGGCAGATTTTTCCATCCGCTTCAATGAGCACCTGGCTGTCGCCACACCCGTAGACCTTTGGACGGTATGCAAATTCATTACATTGCAATATTCTACTCATGCTGTTCGCCCAGCCGGACTCATGGGTCTCTCGTTGCCAGAGATTCATTTGTAGTCAGCCATTCTCTTTGTTCAACCGCCGGCACCACTGTAGGAAGTGCGGCGGAGTCTTTTGTGGTGCTTGCACAAGTCGTGCTACCACCCTGCTCGACACCTCTAACCTCCCATTCATTCACCCTCCCCGCAATACCCCTGTTGGTCACTTCGCTTCCCCTATCTCGCAGCTAATATTTGCCCGGGTGTGCGATGACTGTTGGACGCTGATACATGGATTGATCGGCCATCGACGGGACGGGATGCAGGATTTCAGTCGTCACGAAGTGGGCGACAGGCTCCACGAGGATGTTAGGCGGGACCGTCCGCTCCGTAAGGTTCGATTCGTGGAGGGCATCTCCATCCTGGACCGGCATGTGTCTCCTCCGAAACTTCTTTTCAATGCTAAACTGTACTGATAGCGTCCCGACCGGCCCACATACACTTCCTTCGTCTCGCAATCCCCCATCTACACCAGCTTCTTTGGAGAAAACCCTGCCCGGGTATGAGACATATCCTCTGCGCGTGCCTTCCGAAATCTGCAAGCGAGCGGGGGGCGGACGATGGACCCCTAAGCAATACATGTCTGTTGGTATATCTCTCCGTCGTTCTCATTGGCTACGGTTTGAATTTGAAGTGGAGGAAGAGCGCAAGGAGGAAGAGCGCAGGAGGCGAAAGCGGTGGCCCATTGTCCAGGAAGGTGATTTCAAGTATCGTTTGCCAGACGAACGGTGAGTTGCCTGCTCTGTGGATGTGTAATCTCATGGTGCTGAATACGTTCGGCTTGCAGATCGAATGACACTACGTAGGTTTCAAAATGAACGGGAAGGCCAGCGCCATGGGCGCGTATTGGGCTGAACCTGGAAAGACTGAGTCTGCAGCGACGGGAAAGAGCCACAGTTGCAGGCGAAAGTAACAATTGTGTTTATCTAGCGTCGATGAAGACCGTGATGTTTTTCATACTATATATTTAAGTTATCGTTTGCGTGTACGAGGGGTTCCATCGGACTGGGACACGCGGCAGGGAACGCTCGCCGCTGAAATGATAGCTGTGATTTGTCTGACGAAACTTCAAGTTCGCCAAGAACGAGCCGGTACCAACTCGGTACGTAACTACAAAAATCACCTAATGGCTTTGGATTGCACCAATGATACACGCAAAATTTGATCGTACTACAGCGTTTCGAATGAGGTGCAATCCGGTGCTGGGAGCCCCCAGGAAGATGTAATTCTAGAGTAGTCGTTTCTGGGTCGGTTTGCCTCAACATTTGTTAACTCGTTTTCTAGCAGCATCTTCTCTCAGACAAAACTGTTGTTTCTAGCTATGACTTTTTCATTATACTTACGACATTCGTACGTTTCTTCGAGCACGACTAGAGGCGCTGTGGCTGTGATATGGCCTGATCGGGATATACCCTGATGTACCTCCCATTTGGCCGCGACGTGGAGATACTCTTCCTTGCCGCGGTTAATACCCTTCCTTCCTTCATTTGGGACAGCATCCTACCTGTCGCGCGCTCGACCACATCTGTGTCGCGTTGGCGGTGAAGGACTCACGCGGGCGCGGGAGTTGCCGAGTGTCGTGCGCGCGGCGGAATCTTGCCTCATTTCAATCACCATAATGCCTGCCTTAACGCTCGATTCCGACCGATGCAATACTTACTCCACTAGTCAAACTCCTTGCAACGTCCTGCACTTCCGCTGCCGAGGTGTGGTATTATCCCATCTATCCCATCTGTTGCGCCGTTGACAGGTGCGTTTGAGCCTCTCCCTTCCTTAGTGCCCGGCTGATTTAGCCTACTAAAACGTGCGGTCAAGGTGGGTGATTCTCGTCCGATCCTAGACTTGGATTCTCGGACAGATTTGCATAGCCAGAATCCTGGGACAGACAAGGATCAGAATTTTGCTACTCGGAATAGCATCAGCGCCGATTCTGGATTCTGATTCTGCTCATCCACACGTTTGTCAGGATCATAGTCTCTCCTTGACCAAAAAGCAGTCACAGTATGGATTGAGAATAACCCACAGAATCGGGCGAAAATCGCCCATTTTACTCCACTAGTCAACGTCCTGCACTTGCGCTGCCGAGGTATAGTATCATTATTCCATCTGTTGTGCCATAAGCAGGTGTGTCTGAGCCTCTCCCTTCCTTAGTGCTCGGCTGATTTAATCTGGTGACATGTTCTTCGCTGCTCATTGGCTCCATTCTACGCAGATCGTGCTTCTGCAGATCGTGACAGGATGGATACGAGGCGCATGAATGCCTTCTGGGAATCGAGATCATGCCGCAAGGCATCATCTGAAGTTCGATAATTGCCGAAGCCGCCTACGCTTCTGCATATAAGGACAGTGAATACGATTTGCGTCTTTGTCTCCTTCTTTCCTCCCGCAACCCCATGTCCCAGCAAACTTCCCTGGCTGCACGCCGCACATCCCTTCTTACCACCGCGGCTGGCAACGTCCCCGGGGCTCGTTACGAAGTGATGCGCATTGTGCCTCGTAGCCTAGGAAGTATATCGAGCGCTGCCCCAGGAGTCCGCCCACCTCTTCCGACTGTGGAGGTCGTTGGTGAGTCGCTATGGCCAATCTATTTCAATCCGCACCTCTTATGAGTACTTTTTAGATTCCGACGCTGACGACGAGCCCCCCTCAGAGTTTTATAATACAGATGTTCTGCCTGATGACGACGACGACCTTTACATACCCATCATCCCTCCGGTCAGCTCAATGACGCCCTCTCTCGCCTTGCCCTTGGCCTCCACCCCACCCCAGCAGGACGCGCAGCCTACAGTTCATCAGTTGCCTCCCGAGCTGGACTATGTAATGCCTGAGACCGAAACTTCTTCAGCAAAAGAGCAAGACTCCCGGTTTTACCTTGTTACTAAAGGCCGGCGTACCGGCGTATTTCGGGGCTGGTAGGTGGTACGATGCGCCGATTTATCCTTTTCGTGCTCATCTCTATGTGCAGGCACCGCTGTGGTCCGCTAGTCCTGGGCTACAGCCGAGCGGTATTTCAGCGGTATGATACGTTCGAGCTTGCGGAGCAGGCCTGGAAAAGTCACCTACTCGCAGTCGAGGAAGCTGAACTACGTGCCGCTGAACAAGCCCGTCATGATGCTGCCGTGGACGCCCATCTCATGCAATTCATGGAAGGCCTCGACATCGCTAACCCACCTGCTGTCTCCGGTGGTACTCCTGCCACCGTTGTCTCTGTCGGCGCTTCTGTTGTCTCCAGCGGCCCTCGTACCGCAGGCGCTGCTATCCCCTCACTGCAACGACCTTCATCGTCTACCCACATCCCTAACCGGTCTTCACAAACAGTCGGCTCCCCGCAGTCCACACCTTACCCTGAGTCTTCGCCATCTGCCCGCAGCACTCGCGCATCTGGCGGCCGCAACCGCATCGCTACTTCATCTGCGGTCGGTCAAGGCCAACGGCATGGGGTTGCGACACCTTCATTCATAACGTCTTCTATTGGCACCTCCACCATTACTATTTCGATTGCGGTGGCTGGGACATCTGGCTCCTCAGGGCTCCCTGGCCTTGATACGGTATGTTTTTACCTTTATCATACATCATTCAGAAGCGTGACTTATATTTCAACAGAGGTCAGAGGAGATCCAAGCTTCGGGTGGTCACGGTTATGCCCATCTCAACATGTCCCCGAACCGTTACTGGTACGCGATTGCCAGAGGAACTCACCGAGGCATCGTCGGATCTTGGGATGACGTTGAACATCTCATTGGCGGGCACCGCAATCCCCGTCATAGACGCTTCCGCTCTCTCGCAGATGCGCAGACTTGGCTGGATCGTCATTAAGTGGCCCATGCGCCATGCTAGCTTCTGTGACCATCCAATTGTTGAATTGTAGCTAATGGGCTGTCTTTGACTGGACTTGCAGACATAATTTGTTTTGATGTTATGACAGCTCCCATGGCTCTCCTTCTGCTGTCTCGCGGCCGTCGCAGTTTCGTTGTCCCGGTTCTGCATACCGGTGAATTTACATATATCTTGTTCAAGTTCCCCAGCCACAATGACCGGATGCATTCTCGAATCTAGTGAACCTTTGAATGCATTATATCATTTACTTGACTGTTACTTCGTCGATCTCGATTGAGCTTGTTACTGTATGCACTCCTCTGCCTGACAATTTCCTTTGAATAAAATCCGTTGACTACCGGTAGTGTTGTGCAGGCCCGGCTCGACTTGAAAGCCTCGGCTTAGGCTCGGTTTGTAGGGGCTCAGGCTTCTCGAAACTCAGAGATGAGCCGTACATTCATGCTCAGCCATCAAGAATTTCGCAGCGCCCTGAGGTAGTGTGGACCCTGAGAACCATAGCTTCAGTGCCATCAGGACCTTCAAGGTCATTCAGGATGCTTCAGTTTTCAGGGTGGCTCGGTGTTGTATTGTCATGCTACGTAGCTGATATATTAGGATTAACGGGGGATACATTCATGGGCATGATAATCTATATGATAATTAACATAGTATGAAGAATGCGTCAAAGGAATCAGAAAATGAAAAGCCACGGGGCATCCGGGTTGTTCCAAACTTTGGAATGAGGTGGCATGCACGAACAATACAGTCTAAATGTACAAGACCGACTGTTCGTCGGCGACGTTGGACTTCGGGTTTAACAACCCACAGACCTGTGGCTGGATCCGAGGTGACACCGCTGGGAAGGAACCAGGTGACCAATGCGCAGGGATATACCGCATTCTCATGCTTAAATGAGACGAAGCGGAGGACACGTGCAACGACCATCCCGCCCATTGGATCGGTAACAGGACCATTCTGGACAAGGACGGTGTCACGACGTGCTCCCTGGCTCCACCAACGTGCCGTACTTCGGATCCTCTCGCAATGCATTCCACCACGGCCAGAAACCTCACTCGGAGCGTAGAACGTAGAAAGTGCGGAGGAGTAGAGGCGGGAGCCTTCGAAAAATGGGAATGATTCAAGGGGGACATCATCTACTGAGTGGTAGTCATCTGCGTGGAGCTGGTCATGCATTGGATCATTGAGCCAATGTCAGGCTCATTAAGCTCGGCCGACAGCGCAGCGACGCTCTGGCTGTATGCTGTCGAGATAAGATAATGTGAGCTCACATCAAGAGACGTCCGATTAGGAACGTACCAGGCGTAGCTGGGAGCGTGACAGTTGCCTCTGCCCGTGGCCCATCTGCATCCATCGCATCCGCGGCCCCTTCGTCTACATCATCGTCGCTGTCACCTTCGTCGTCTAATTCGACCTCGACGCGAGCAGCAGTGATGATATCACCACCTAACATTCCGTGCTTGGTGAGGTGCACGCGAATCGCAGCGAGCTTGCTAAGACGGGTGTTGGTACGAATGATCTGACCGAGTGGCTTGAAACGGCTTGACCGACGCCAGGGCTTCTTGACGGCACGGATGTGCTTGGACTCCGTAATCGACGAGCATAGCCCATTAGGAGAAGCGAACAGTCAGATTGATGAAACATAATGGAGGAGAGAACGTTGTCGCGGCAGAGAGATGCCGTCTGGGCGCAATCCTATATCAACAAAGACCTGTCGATAATGATGAAATCTGTTGAGCGCGTTGTCCATAAGTTGAAGGGTATCAGTGTCATGGGGTGGTCTCCGTGCCAAATAACAGAAATCAAGGAAGGCGGCGATGCATTTGACCATACCATCAGGTACATGTCCCGCGATCGCTGGCAGGAAGACCTATGCCAAAAGGTAAGCATTGCAATGGGGAACCATATGTACGGAAGACAGTTCACCTTCATCAAGGCGTTGGAATCGTCGCCGGTCCATTGCTTGAAGTCACGCCCTTCAGGAAAGCGGCGCAATCCTGAGAATGCCGGCGCTAATGCTATCCTACGAAATACGATCAGACATTATCTATCATTATTACTATTGCAAGTATGAGAAAGCACGACAACTCACCTTCGGTCTGTGTCGTCCATGATCCTCTCAGCCTCCGCTGTTCCGTGTACTTCATGTAGATATTCTTCGACCCATGTCACAAGGTGGTCCTTGAACATACCCTTGATGAGTTGGTGTAGCAGAGCAGGTGAGAGGAGCTCATAAATGTCCGCACGTGGGAAGTGTCTCGTGAATGGCTGCCCGCACCGAGTGTTTATCAATATGATGGTCAAGATGGCACTAACAAAAACACATACAATGACGCCCGCAACAGTACCAAATGTGTCCCACAAAGTGATCGTGTCAAGTGATTCTACTTGCGTATCGGTATGATCACGGAACCGGGGGGCCGCAGTTCGGGAGTCGAGGTTGTCAGGATGAGCCAAACGCCTGTCATGCTACACGTTAATTGGTGTCTCGAAGGGTAAATAATTCAGCACGTACTTTGGGCACCACCCTTGTACACGGCCAGGTAATTTGGCCGCCCGTAGGGTGACCAGAAATTTTTGTCCTGAGCGCGTCACTAGCGAGGAGCAAGAATTAAAAGCGGCCGCCGCACCCGAGGACGAATCTCATAAGAACGTGATTGACGACGGCTTCTGGCCTGTGCATCTAGCCGAAGTCAACCTAGGGATGACTTGGATTGAGCCTGAGCTTCAACGGCCAAATCAACTAAGGGCAGCCGAGAGCGGCCGACGCGCGAAAACATCAGCCGAGATTTGATGTAGATTGACATCTAGCGACCTTGTAGCGACTGCAGAAAATTAGCAAAAAGAAAAAAAAGTAATGTTGCAAATCGGAATCGAACTCTCGACCTAAGTTTAACAATTGCAACCGCGGCATTCACTCTAACCATTAAGCTAATGGTCCTTGTATACTATGTTCTTAAGTATATCTATGGACAGCATGTCACCTATGATAAACCGACTTAAACAAAATTTTGTCACCTTGTTCAGTGCTGGCTCTTGTGCCGGGCCTCCTGCCGATGCGGCAAGCGGTGTTCTTTTAGGCACATCACACACAGAACCCTCGGCTGGGGCAAAATCCATCTTGAGACTGCCCAGAGCTGTATCCTGAGGACAAACGCGAGATATTCATAGGACAACAATTGCGCGCACCTGAAGTTCTCAACATCCAGCTCGCCCGCGTTGATAAGATCAAACCGGTGCCCCAGCCACTTGATACCCACGGTCCGTCGCCTATCTCGAACATAAGTTAAAAGCGGCCAGGGTGACCTCCGGCCCATCTAACTGCATGCCCGTGTACGATACCCGCAAGGCACACCTGCTCTGGGTAATCTGCAATAAACGGACCAATCTCGAAAATCACGCATCGCCAATGACCATCCGGGCAACGCATGACCACAGGCTTGGTCATCCCTTCACGCAGTGGCTCGAGGATATGGGCAATTGACGCATGGTACAGTTGCTTGCAGAATAATCGGTATTTGTTGTTGTCGGCATTTTCGCATGCAAGTGGTGGTGGAATGGTTACACCAGTCAAGATACAAGATAGCACAGCACTACGGACCTTTCGGGGTCGCGAGAAAGGCAATTGGAATGAGAGCTTCACTGTGCGCTCACTGTGCCTCATTGCTCACATTACCAGTTGACATATACACGGGGCGAAACTCCGTGTTTCCAGTCGCGACTGAGACCGTTGTCTTGTCCGCACCGAGGATGATGGAACAATCATGGATCCATGCGTGTCGGGGTCACGGGCAATGAGATCCTGATCAAGGTATGCTTGCAATGAGCTAATGGTAAAATCATAAAAGAAGGAAAGATGACATACCGATTGTTTCCAAGCCCAACGGCCTGACTTGAAATCACAGAACCGCCGCTTCCCTCGACTTGGATACTCCTCAAATGGTCTATATTGAAAGGAGCCATCGAACTCGGGATTTGAAAGCACGTGTCGGACAGCAGAAAGGGTGTCTCGATTGTGAACAATGTACGGTTGACACTTCCACAGTGGAGACTGATCATCGACTGGACCGGTGTATCCTACGGAAAACGAGTCCCATGAGATCTCGCCAGAATCAATGGCATCAATGGTGTTGTAGAGATGGTCCGTGTCGTCGAAGATGGTGCTCGTATCGTCACCATGCTTCAGTATCTCTCTGGCCTGTAAGATGCGGAGAAGCTTATCCGCGTCACCATGCGAGGTCTCCATCTTTGAGAACATGTGTTACGCAAACTCAAATGACGGGCGATCTTCCAAACGGCGCCCTTCGTCATCATTGTCGATGTCCAGAGGTTCGGGGAGAGTACCAGGCGGGAGGAAAGTACCTATAGGGTCACAGGGCTTCGCTATATTGCAGTAAATGACTACGACATTGGAGGCGGGCAACAATTCTAATGACTTACCACTCAAGGCCGGATGAAAGCGAAATCGTGAGGTTGAAGGCTCTGGAGCCCGAGCATGCTTGTGAGTACGGTTCAAATGCCGGGTAAGACCGCCGGCACTCTTGAAGGATCTGCGACATAGCTTGCAATAGGGAGCCATAGTGGATCAGGAGAATGACTTGTAGCCAGCAGCAGAAAGGACGCGACTAGTCTCCCGGGGGCAGAGTACACGGCTAACCATCTCCAGCGTATGATCAATGATGAGCGGGTGCCGTAGCCGACGCCCTGAGCCACCCTTGGTCTGCCGACGCTCAGACACTGCTGCAGGGTCCCGCCCAACCCTTGTTAAAGGTGTGCCCCACAGTGGCGGTGCTCGGCTGTGTCCGGTCCGAGGATTTCCGGCCCAGACCTTCTCAAATTTCTCCAAGTCGTCTCGCCACGACTAGCTACAGTGCGCGAAAATCTCTATGTTGTTCGTCATGAGATGGGGACTGGGGATCATACAAAAAGGATTAATATGATACATGGCAGTCTGGCTGTAGAGTAAGACGAGAAAAAGTATAAAATGAGTACACACAGTTAAGAGGATTGCTCAACGACTGCCGGGCACCGTTTGTGCTCTGAAGACGATTCTCTTGAAGTCGTCCATAATGCAATATATTGCACTAATTTTATCGATACAGAAGACCTGCATGGCGTAGTGGACTTCCTCGTTGTGCTGCTGTAAATGCTTTATAGCATTGAGCATGAGGGCAATGGTTCGAGTCCCGCTGTATTTTACATTTTACAATATCTTTTCCGTTTGCGCGTCTTAAGCCTGGACCCTGTGTCAGGGTTCTGGCAAAACATCCACCTAAGATCCAGCCAGCCCATCGCCTAGGTTATTTGTCAATGCTGGTGCGGCAAAGAGCAGATTACATGGGTTCTATGCTTATGCAAGGTTTGTCCAACTTTCTCCCGCAGAACCCTTGTCAGACCCTGAACTCGTGCAGCCGTGTAGATACTAGACTCAACCTTCGTGCCTCAGGATCGTCGTATCTGACGTCTGCTATCAATACCCCGGGTTTTAGTGGGAGGGGTCGTTTCAGCCACTGCGGCATCTCGGCTGTAAACAGTTCGAGTCTCGACGCGCCCTGCATTTTATTCTAGCAGCTACGCTTGCTTTGAGTGCCATACACGATTCAGAGGCAAGTTCACGGCTTTTAAGTGTGAAATAGATACTATGGCTGTGATTTATTCTACAATATGACTGCTCAGCATCTGGGGCCAAATGTCGAGCTACAACTACCCTCCTAACCCACTTTGTATCTTGCGGCAGGTCCCCAACAAGATAAATTTGACATAGGGGGTTTTGATACATACTCATTATGGCCGAGTCGGTAATGTGGACGGCCTAAGCTCTCGAAGTTTTTGGTTTGAATCCCGAGCCACCTTGCCTTACTCTCGGCTGAATGTTGGGTCCCCCTTTTTTATTTCTTTGTGTGTCCCGCTCTAATGGTTCAGTGCACATTCTCCCCACTCCTTATCACCTCATCTCGCTCAGAATATCGTGCTAGCGGTGCACATTCAGAGAGCCCCGCTGCCCGAAGGCGTGCCTGTGGCGTTGCTCGTGTTCATTTCACACTCCGAGTGGCGGCCACAGGCGAATCACCCCTACAAGTATTCAAGCGGCACCTGGGGCCGACCCCCCCACTAACAGGTCGCAATAGAAACTAGACTAGATGCGACACGAAAATACTGCGAGTGAGCGACAAAAATCGGGTAAGTCTGTGTTTGCCCTGGACAGTTTGTAGCGACTTTGCGTACCCACTGACTGCTTTCATTTTCCTTCTCAACACTCCCACACTTGACCCCCGCTCCTTTCTTTGTTGCCATGACCAGCAGTACTCGAGAACCACGCAAGGTATTGAAGAAAAAGAAGGCTGCTGAAGAAAACCCGTTTCAGACATTATCTGAAGGTGATACTGAGAAAATTGATCAGTACGTCCACATCCTTTGAATGTCCTCCCATATAAACCACCTTTATTTGGCTGGTATAGGCCGTTGCGCAAGCCTCCCATCAGCCGCTTCCTCGTCAGTCATGGTTCTGCTCGCCGCAGCCCGTGTCTGATGAGCCCGAGCCCATCAAGCTCAAGCTGCACAGCAAAAACAATCCGCACTCAGCCAATGCTGTGGGCCTGTACAAGCGCACTAGAGCCCAAATCGAGGCTGCAGCCTCTGTCAAGAAAGCAGTGAAGGATGCACGGACCCAGGATCATGAAGAAAAGCTTGCACAGGCGTAGCAGATGCAGGCTGAGGCTGTTCGTTGCCTCACTGAGCTGGAGGATCAACGCGCAGTTGAGGACCTTGAAGAGTCCTCTTACGATACTTGATGATGAACGACCTCTTTTGAGATCTTCTTGCTACAGGCAAGGTCATCATTTATATGGACGATATCCTCATTGCGACAGCCACACTGCAAGAGCATCGTGACATCGTCCATAGGAGAACAACCTTTATCTCAAGCCAGAGAAATGCACATTTGAGGCCCCCAGCATTGAATACCTCGGTCTTATTCTCGAGAAGGGAACCGTCAGAATGGACCCTGTCAAGCTTGCCGGAATAAAGGAATGGCCAGTGCCCAAGAACGTCCAAGACGTTCGATCCTTCCTCGGATTTGGAAACTTTTATAAGAGATTCATCCAAGGATTCTCATCCATAGCATGACCGCTAAATGACCTTACCTTACCAAAAAGGACAAAAAGTGGGTCTGGGACACAAAACAGCAAGAAGCCTTTGAGAACCTCAAAGAACAATTTACATCTACACCTATCCTTGCTCAACCAGACACCACAAAGCCCTTTTTGGTCGAAACAGATGCATCGGCATTTGCTTATGGCGCGGTACTCTCACAAGAAGGCGAAGATGGATGATCCTATCCCTGCGCTTACTTATCGCATTCCTTCACCGACACTGAATGGAACTACGACATCTATGACTGAGAACTCCTCGCAATCATTCCAGCACTCGAAACATGGCAACATTATCTAGAAGGGTCGTCACATCAGATTGATATCATATCAGATCACCAGAATCTGCTTTACTTCAAGGACGCTCACAAGTTGACAAGACGACAGGCACGATGGATGCTATTCATGTCTCACTTCGATTATACCATCCGACATGCGGCCGGAAAGACCATGACACGCGCCAATGCACTATCTCAATGACCAGACCATGGAGAAGGGAAGGACAACAATGAAGACCAGATTGTATTACCGCAAGATGTATTCATATTGGCGCTACGAACAGGAGTACAAGCACCAGAATCAGACATTCAAGCTGACTGAATTGCAGAACAAACCATTTCAAAAAGTCAAGAGACCTCATCGATGCTCTACAAAAACAAGTGCCATCATTTGTCGACAAAGGCTTGGACGGTTGGAGTCTGGATGAAAACGGTTTGCTCATATATCGAGGACGAATCTATGTGGCCAAGTTTGATGAAATCCGGAGGAAGGTGGTACAACAAGTACACAAAAACCCAGCATATGGACACCCCGGAGAGTGGCGCACCGTGGAGCTTGTACAACGAGAATACTTCTGGCCTGGCATGGTTTCATTCATTCGGGAATTCGTCAAGGGATGCACAACGTGCCAAGCCATGAAGAATCAGACTCACCGTCCTCATATCCCTATTCAGCCCATTCCTGCTGAACCAGATGCACTACCATTCTCCACGGTTTCCATGGATCTGATCACCAAACTCCCAGAATCGGATGGATTCGACTCCATCACAGTCTTCATCGACCATGATGTTACCAAAGCCGCAGTCCTAGTCCCTTGCCGAGAAGCCATGACAGCCGACGATTTCTCCATGCTCTATGAAGCTAACGTCTTCTGACGTTTTGGCCTGCCCAAGAAACTTATCTCTGATCGTGGTACGCAGTTCACATCCAAGTGGTTCGCAACACAAGTTTGCCTCCGACTTGGAATATCTCAGGCCAAGACAACCGCATACCACCCGCAGGCAGACAGACAGACGGAACGGCTCAATCAAGAAGTTGAACAGTACCTTTGGATATTCTGCAACCACTGCCAGGACAATTGGGCACGCCTCCTACCGCTTGCGGAGTTCTTTCACAATGCAACGCTCCAAGCATCGTTGAAGACCACCCCATTTCAGGCTCTTATGGGCTATATGCCAAGAGCCCATATTGCTCCATCCGCAGTAGCTGATACCCCCGGAGTGACTCATCATCTCGACAACCTCGAACGGTTGCGCAAGGACCTACAAGCATCACACCATCTTGTGGCACAACACATGGCAGACCGGATCACGAATCAAGGGGCTCGCGGAATTGTAATACAAGACATATGGTTGTTTTTTTCCGTAAGGTCTCTGTAGGTCAGACTACCTAGGTACGTAATCAGGAACATGACCATAAATGGAAATTGATAAGATAAGATATGTGTAATCAGCAACTCGGGCACGCTGTTCATGACATGACAATGACATTGAATCAAACGTGGGCCCTCATATCATGCAAAATGCTGTGCTCAATAATTTCACTCAAGTACTCAGCCAATGATTCTTCTAGTACTGGAGTAGCTTGACGATGGCTGGCAGGTCAAGAAGTTGTACAGCGAGGCAGACGGCATCTAGCGCAAGGTGTGTTCTGTTCCCGCGCATGTGTACGGGGAGAGATAGGGCTAATCCGAAACTAGCATGTCCTTATGCTCACCCTTCAGCTGCTAGAACGTTGTAAAACATTGGTGAGCCCCAGCGCGCGTACCATTGGGCTGTTTATACACAGGCGAGGGCATGCCATCATGCCCGCGCATTGCTGGACCGGCCACACTTTGTCAAGCCCCTTTATGTGCTGTCAATTGTCCTGACATGCGCTGTCAAGCTCCTTCACGCTCTGCGAAGGCTGTCCATGCACTGTCAAGACCCCCGCTCATTGCTGGGGCCGTGCATGCGTCGTCAGCATTGGCAGGCCAAGAGTGAGTCCAGCGCAGCTCGATCCCAGCCTCCCCCTTCGTCTTCACGCCGGACCCATGGAACAAGGCCAGAAATATCGAGCGTGAGCCTGGCATGGCTCCTTCTCGAATGGCGCCACCATCTTTGTATTAGCATGACCATGCCCGGCCTGTTAGCAACGAGAACGAGCCAAACATTTGTTCTCATGTTCCATCCTCTGCTGTGTATCAGCATGACTGCAAGCAGCTCGAGACCGATGAAAATGAACCTTTCCACGCACAGGTGGCACTTGTGCGTGGCTGCGTGCATGCGCGCAGGCATCGTATACTGCTTTCTGTATCAAAATCAATGATTTAAAAATGCTGTACATTTTTTCGTTAACGACCTCTGGGGGTGGACTAACTACCCTACCCCTAGTGCGGGATTACAATCCTGTGAGCCCCTTGTCACGAATGCACCACCTCACTATAAGGAGAACAATAAGGTCTGGCTCAATGCGACGAACCTTCGAACCTCACATCCCGCGAGCAAACTAGCTCCAAAATGGTATGGTCCATCTAAGGTCACCTCGGTTCTCAGGCCTGTCACCTTTGCGCTCGCCCTGCCCCTGGCCTGGAAAATTCACCCGGTGTTCCACACACCATATTTCTCACCTTATTGCACTACAGAAGCCAACGGGCCGACTCCACTGCCGCCATTACCGGATCTTATCAATAATGAAGAACAATGGGAGGTTGACAAGATCGTGGACTTGCGCCGCTATTGCAATCAGCTATAGTACCTCATCCACTGGAAGGGCTATTCAGATGCCGATGATACCTGGGAACCTATGGGCAATGTACAGGGGACGGCCGATGCTGCCATCGCGGACTTCCATAAGCAGCACCCTCAAGCCCTCTGGCCACATCCCACCTCCGCTGGGATCCCTTCTGACGGACAAAATCCACAATTACTGAATTCGGCAGCTAAAGGCACCACAGCCCCGCATCGATCCACGTGCAGCAAGGATATCCAAACTGAAAAAGGCATGACCATCCAACCTCCAAACAGCACTTCTAGCATAGCCACACAACGCGGACGTCGAGTATAAAAGGAGGGGGTAACTTTTCACCTTTTGGCCCCAACAGCGAATGTCATTCACTGCACCAGCAGCTCTTCTCATTCTAGTCATCACAATCAGTATCATTCTCATTGCAATATGCCTTGCCCTTCTTCTCCTGCTTCTCCGGCTATGCAGACTGACCTCACCGACAGCGACGTCGACTCCTACAATGGGAGTGTTGACGACGGATCCAACCCTTACGAGCACCTCCTCCCCTACGAATGTATCCTCACTCCTGAACCCATTCACAGCCCACTCGGGGAACACGTCAGTGCTGTCTACCGCCCCCAACCCGAACAATATCACTCCGTATCTGTACAATCTGAGGCCATGTCCATCAACAGGACCATGCAGTCACGCGACACCTCATCCACCATCACCAATGACCTTTTCACAGACGGAGACGATGAGGATGACATCACGGACGATGATGCCGAGGGTGACACCGACCATTCCTCCTCTGAGCATGAGAACAACACCATGGACAACACCACGGACGACGAGACAGGTAGCTTTCACTCAGCCACCAGTCAGGCCAACGCTGAGGCCTGGGCTGGCACCGGGACAGGATGGCAGGTGATCAGCACCAACAACATGGAGGCAGGACAACAGGCCAGCGACAACCAATGGGTTGAGTGGGGGGATGTCGGCCGATGGCCCCAGAGACACCAGACGTGGCAGGAACTCACCACGGAGCTCACAACCACCACACCGGAGCTCGAACCCGATGAAATGAGCATCTCGATGGTCCAACGCATCATCGACGACAACGACCCCAGCATCGCAGACTGCCAGAAGGTCGTCAACTGGTTCCAACAGATCGCACAACGAGAACCGCAGGATGTCTCGTCCATCGAGATCGGAGAGGCGCTCATGCTTGTCCAACGCGTCTTCGCCCACGACGAGAACTCTTGGAAGCCTCTCGATGGATCAGAAGGACAACAGGAATATGCATCTCCATTTCCAGGACGACCCCAGTACACCGCTGCCCTATGGCATTAGCATGCTCGATGTGTTGTTGAACGACGCAATGGCAGGCGCCTTCCAACATCGCAGGACCGAGACCACATGGAGAACTACCAGTCGCGCCCCCTCCCCATTCGAAATCATGACACGGTCATTCTGAACCCTGTCAATGTCGAGTTCAACACAATCAGTGACCTCCTTTCCGTACAACATCTCCTCCTTCTAGGACAACTGGAATACCAGGAAGCTGTCGGGAATTACATGCGCAACACCGTTCACTCACTCCATGGATACTCTGACGAGGCTACGGCGAAGGCCCACGAAGTGGTCAAGGCTTGGCGTGAGCATCTTGAGAACCAAGAAGAATGCGAAGCATTGAATCGAAGTGCCCAGGAGATAGCAAATGCATTCGAGCAGGTGAACCATCGAGCCCAGGAAGCACTCAATCACCAGCAGAAGTCCTTTTGAACCCTTCAAGGATGTGGTGTTTGGCAACACCTCGAGTACCTCGGGGATCACTTGGACCAATCCATTATGGGATTCAATGACATCGACTGGGTCGTACGAGATATCGGACACTGCGATGAAGAGTTGGTCACTTGGTATGCAGCCGGATGACCTGCTTCGCAGCCCAACTCCATTCAACCCGATGGCAGTGGACACTTTGTTCATCCCCAACCCCTTCACTGGGCCATACTCAACCCCGGACCTGCCGACACTGCCCACCATGACCTCGCCGCCGATACTCCCCACATCAATGGACCCCAGCGACCTCGAGGACGTATCCCTCACCCCCTTTTTCCTGAATCTGTTTGCAAACGAATCTCCGTCAGTAACTGACACAACGCCCGCGACATCTACCGCGACGTGCTCCAATCCCACCTCTGACGGATTAGGTCCTCTACGGTGGGTAATAGCGCCCTCAGAAGAGCGGCTTTGATGGACCAACGCGGCGTGGAAGGAGAAGAGAATACTCATCAGATGCACGAACTGCGTACAAGCTCACCGGAACTGCTTCGGACTGCCACCTTGTGAGGCTTGCCAGCGTGTCAAGCAACAAGGCACCTGTGACAAGACGGACTTCCAGAACCTACGACTTACCACCGAGACCACTATCGGCCGACGGCGTCACTCCTGTTCACGATGCTATGCTACCTAGTGTATGACATGGGTATGGGCAACCCGTCGGGGTTATGGGTATGGGTATGATGGGTATGGGTTGGGGTTGACTCATGACAACCCTGACACAACCCATACCCAAGGCCCGGGTACCCATGGGTATCCAGTTCAGTCAAATCTCCAGGTGACCCAGGAGTTTGGTCTCAATCAATATCTTATGTCAGAACTGTACAGTATCCCCAATTGGCAATGTATGCCCTTTCCAGCCAGGTCGCGATGTCAGTACCCATCAGACTTCTTCCCTTCCTTATGGCAGGTAGACGCTGGAGTAGGGAGGCAGGGGGTTGGGGTCGGGAGAGGCTAGCCGAGAGGCCGGGGTTAGCCGAGCTTAGTCAGCAGAGTAGCTAGAGTAGCCAGAGTCGTGTGTAGCCAGAGCCTCATGATCACCATCATCACTGCCTGCTAGAGCGTCCCCTCGGCCTGCTCCATCGTGGTGACAAGAGAGGCTTCGTTCCTTGTTTCTGCATCTGTGTCTGTGCTCTGCGTTCTTCTGCGTTCTCTGTATCGTTCTGCGTCTTCGTCTCGTCTCTAATCGTCTACGTCTGTGTCTCTTTCCAATCGCCACTGCCTCACGTCTCCATGCCTCTTCAACGAGGCAGTAGTCACCATAGCCAGCCGTAGTACCCAGGGTAAGCCCCGGAACCCTCCATTTCGAGGAGAAAAAGGGCAATTCGCCAAACCGCCTCCTGGAACCCAACCCCCCACCCCGTCATCCCGCCCAGCTTCACCCGCATCGGTTGGATCCTCACCCATAGGCACGCCAGGCTCCTCCGCTTTCGAACTCGTCCGCTTTCCCGATTCGCCTGGTCCTCGAGTCGGATGGCCACGGCCCCGCAGACACTCATTCAGCAATCCGTACGGCATGATCAGTCTCAACTCGCCCCACCCTTCACCATTGCGATCGACATCGAGCCTACGCGAATCGCCAGCCCCGCACGATTACATCCTCCCATTCTCGTTCGCAGCCGGCGCCTCGTTTAAGGACGCCTTCACCCAGACTGAACCCATACACGCACTACCAGACCAAAAGCCGCCCATTAAACGTGTTAAATCAGAACCGGACATGCACCGAACCACGCTTCTCACTCTAGCCTCCATTATCGCCCAGCCATCACCAGCAATCGCTCAGCCATCACCAGTAAGCGCTCCGGCCGCACCTGCACCCCCACAGACAGCTCCCATCATGGCGATGGCACCCGAGTACCCGGGCCTAACGTTCTTCAAGGGCACTGGCAATGACAACAAAACTCCGCGCAATTTCATGCGGTTGTTCCGCCGACACATGGCAGCGTGCAATCAGGCAGTGGGTGTTGATTGGGTCAGCGAGTTCAAAAACTACCTCTACCAGGATTCCCCTGCCGAGGACTGGTACAACAATCTCGATCCGCGAACAAAGGCCGACTGGAACGTTTTCGAGCGCGAGTTCAACACGCGGTTCCAGCTCGCCAAGAAGGCTGTGAAAATGTCTCCAGAGTTGCAGCAGGAGATGTTGGAATATTGTCTGGATGAAGAGACGCTGGGAACGAAGGAGCTGGTGAGCGGACGAGAAGTTTGGATGCACGTCAGGTGGGCCACATGCATGCTGTCCCTCGCGGAGCAGGCAGGCATTGCGGGCACCAACCAGAACATCTGGCTCATACGTCGCGAATTGCTGGGCCTCATCAAGGAGTTCGTTGGCGAGACGCACGCCAACTGGACCGCCTTTGCCCAGGCAGTCACCAATATCGACACGAGCTGACTTCACGACAAGGTCGAGGCCAAGCAATGGCTGGATGCAGAGCGAGCATGCATTCACAGCGAAATGCAACGCCTCACGACCCAATTCCAACGGCTCGCCACAGCGGCTCTGCCGAGCGCGGTCAGTAACGCCAACCCACCTGCACGCACGCAGCAATGGGCCACCGCGCCGCCAGCCAAGGAACCGACCCCGAATGTGCCCCAACCCGAGGCACCACTCACGGAGGAGCGCCGTGAGCTACTGCACAATGCCATCCGCAGCATGCCACACCACCCGGCCACAGACGCAGGTCACGTGGCATACCAAGCGCAACTGCGTGCCTTTCATAACACGCATGGGTGTCAATACTGGGATCAAGGGGACAGTGGGACCATCCAAGTCACCCCAAGGGGTCAAAGGTCAAAGAGCAGAGAATGACATAGAGAGTAAAGACAGCAGGGTACAAGGGGACTGGGTTATCAAGTGGACAAACTGAGGAAGCCAGTCAGAAAGGTAGCCCTATATATACTGGAAGGGTAACCCAAAGGGGAACAAGGGATAGCCCAAAGGGGAACAAAGGGAAAGGGAACAAGGGATGTCCCAAAGGGGAACAAGGGATATCCTAATAGAGAACAAGGGATATCCTAATAGGGAACAAGGGACATCCTAACTGGGAACAAGGGGAGTAAACAAAGGGGTTACCATATAGGGAACAAAGGGAATGAAGAGGACCAAAGGGCTGATTCATGACAATGGGGAGCGACCCTATGTCACAGAACGCACGCCTGTACCGCTGAAGCCGGGCACGGCGCCAGTGGCATCAGGCGAGTGTTGGTCATGCAGAGAGAAGGGACACCCACGGTTCGCCTGCACTGCGCCAGAACGCGTCTCGCGCAACGAATATCTTTGGCGATCGTTCTGCCACCGGGCTCTGGGAGGGAGGACCGGGTCGCCCGCACCCGTGCAGTACGTGGGCATCGACGGGGAGTACGAGCCGCGCGTGCCATGGGATGAGCAGTTGAGAAGAGATGGGGTCTCGGGAAATGGGCAAGGGCCGCCGCTGTGAAGGGTGAGCAGGCGGCCCAAGTTTCTATCAACCCAGCGAGTGTTCCAGTCCTCACGCTCGTAGAGGCCGAGCGCGAGGACCAGTCTTTGTGCCCCACAGTTGATCCGACTTGCAATCATGTAATGTTACCTGCTTCGGTTTCAAACGCAGACATTGTTGATCTGTATGCTGTGGAGACGAACACGTCCAAACTCTCTCTTCAAAGTCATACTCCTTTTGTTCACGAAATTGTCTTACACGGGGAACATGGAGAAAAAGTACACATGCGAGGACTCTTCGACAACGGTGCTATGGTGGGTGCCATGTGCCTGTCAATCTTCCAAAGAGTAAAGCACAGGCTGTCGGGGTGGCAGCCTTCCACGTGTATCCTTCTATGGCAAACGGGACTCAAATTCCATCTCACGCAACGTGGGTTGGGCAAATGGAGTTAGGAGGTGCAACGGTGGAAGGGGCGTTCGAGGTTTTTGACAGTGGCGGCGGATGGGCGTTCCTGTTCGGGAAGCCTCTCCTCGCGTCTTTCCGGGCAATCCACGACTATCAAGCAGACATCGTACACGTCTCGAATGGCCCACGATCATCCACGCTTCAAAATCAGTTGCACGTAACGTAATACGATCGATGGGCTACGCGACAGGGCGTCAACTTAGTGCTTGATTGGAAGCAGTATACAAACTTGGTGGGGGGAGGCAATTCCCCCCCGAGGCGAGTCTCTCACACACCATCATGCTCTCATGAAAAGAGGCTTGACCACGTTTGTAATGGTTCTCCTGCAGATACAAAGCTCCCACAGATGGAAGTCATCGACTTGGGCGGTTTCATAGAAGCGATGTCGGACTCGGAGGCATCGGACTCGGAGGGCGAGGAAGAGAGTATTGCGGTAGAGAGTATTGTGGAAGAGAAGCGAGCACGTCAGACTAGACCAGAGGGCGACGAACAGCAAGGGCAGCACATGAAAATGCATGGGATAGTGGAATTCGCTAGCGCGAACGTGAGGGACACCAACCAGGGGGATGACGAATCCCCCTCCAGGACAGTTCCCCCTCTATTGCACCAGCCCCCCAGCCATACTGACCCACCTGTTCCCCGAGACAAGATACTACACCCGCAACGCGAGCAGCAGCGCATACCACTGAGGCCGACAGTGGAAGAGATCGTTGATGAGGAGTTTTCAAGATACGAGCGCGTAAACGCAATGGGGAGCAAGGAAAAGCTCCCCTCGAGGGAAGTTCCTCCGCATATGTCGCTCGACCCCACGAACGGAGATATTGACCCAGTCTTCACGGTAGAACCTACTGATCCGGGCGTGGAGGTATGGCCCACATCGCATGAACCAGCCGACCTGGCATCTGTGTTCACACGTACGACCGACCCTTTCAATCCGAAACGTGTTGACGCCATACTCGAGCAAGTTACAATCGGGCCCTCGCTATCAGCAGAGGAACATCGCACTGTAACAGCGCTCCTGACAGAATTTGCGGATTGCTTCGCGCTGTCAGTCAGCGAGGTCAAACACGTGGACAGCGCCTTCCACCATCTGGACATCCCGCCTGATGCCACATTTAACGTAAAACCACGCCAAAGGCCACTCATGCCACCGCAGCGCAAGTTCTTCAACGGCAAGGTTGATGAAATGCTGGCAGCAGGCATCATCAAAGCTGTTCATCCATCCCGCATTAAAGCCGTATCTCCCATGACGTTAGCGCAGAAAGCCCACGAAGGAGGCAGCCTTAGCCTGGAGGAGCTCCAGCACCGCATTAACGATGAGTGTCTCACTGCGGGGTTGCCAGGCCTGTTCGAGCTGCCGCCATGTCCCGTATCCCGCGAACCCCAAGCGACAGAGGCGCGACCGCAGAAATGGCACATATGCCAAAATTTTAACGAAGTCAACAAGGTCACGCACGTCACGCCCATGCCTCAAGGCGACATTCGTGCCAAACAACAACGGCTGTCCGGGCATAAATACATCTCAGTCTTCGACTTCGCCGCGGGCTTCTATGCGGTGGAAGTTGACGAGGAATCCCAGCCTTACACGGCGTTCTACGTCGAGGGCCACGGTTACTTTTGGTACCTTCGAATGCCATTTGGACTTACCGGCGCACCCGCCTCCTTTGCATTCCTCACTGCCAGACACTTGCACGACCTCCTTACCAAAGGAGTGATGGAGCTTTTAGTTGATGACGGAGGTGCTGCCGCAGACACATTTGATGAAATGATGGCCAAGCTATGCCTTATCCTCACCCGTGTTCGTGAGCGTAATCTGTCCCTGTCGCCCTCAAAGTCGTCCTTCTTCATGACCGAAGCCGTGTTTGCAGGTGCACGTGTCGGACCAGACGGCGTCCTGCCAGACCTGACGAAGCTCACAGCGATAGTTGATTGGGCACAACTGGCCGACGCGCTCAACCTCATGTCATTCCTAGGTCTCACAGGTCACTTCCGTGATCTAGTTAAAGACTATGCCCGTATCGAAGGTCCACTACGCAACATGCTGCGCGAGGTACAACTCCCCAATCCCTGCACTAAATCGACGTATCGCCGCCTCATGCAGGGCTATACTCTTGCCGATAAATGGACTTCGAAACACACGCAAACGTTTCTCACGCTGAAAGCTGCGTTAACACGGGAACCCGTTCTTCACGGACCTCGTTGGGATGGGACCCCTTTTATTGTGACATCGGATGGGTGCAAGGATGGATTTGCAGCGGTTCTCACTCAGCAGTTCGACACAACGCTACCGAATGGCAAGGTCGTGAGGAAGCTACATCCTCTGGCCTTCACGTCCAAACGTACTTCTTGCGCTGAAGAGAAGTACATGCCATTTTTACTCGAATTTGCTGCGCTGAAGTTCACATTAGACAAGTTCTCCGACATTCTATGGGGATTCCCCGTCATCCTGGAGACCGACTGCCAAGCACTGCGGGATGTCCTCCTCAGTGACCAGCTGAATGCGGCCCACGCCCGCTGGCGCGATGGGATCCTCACGTACCAGATTATCGATGTCCGCCACGTCCCTGGAAAACTCAACGTGGTCGCGGATGGCCTCAGCCGTCAGAGCACCGGATGCACCTGCACCATAGGGGACGATAGTGAATGGTCAGGGGAAGTGTCCCGAGGTCTCGTAAACGACGTTCTTCTGCTTATCGCGCCCGAGGACCCATCCATGACGGCCCTACGCGAACGTTTCGCAAACGAGCCCCTGTTCCGCGAAGTCATCAATGCGCTCACGGCACAGGACCAGGGCTCCAGCATCTGGGACAAGAGGCGCGCCCGACACCGCACTCTCGAGTACTTCATAGAGGATGGCCACCTCTACCGAATCCACGGAGGTGCGCGGATACGCGCGCGCCCGAAGCTGGAATGCGTCACGAAGGACGAAGCCAAGGTGCTGGCATACGAGCAGCACATTGCGGGTGGTCACTGGGGGCAGGACCACGTCAAAATTGTGCTGCTCGATCGCATTTGCTGCCCAGGACTGGATGCCGTCATACTCGCCGCGGTTCGCGAATGCACGCAGTGCAAAAGTTTCGGGGCCCCGCACATACACTCCCTACTCGAACCTATCACACAACGTCGGCCATTCGAACTCCTCGTCGGTGACTACCTCTCCATGCCGCCGGGGAAGAACAGCTTCGTCACATTGGGTCTGTATCTTGACGTCTTCTCTCAGCATCTGTGGGTCTCCAAGTTCAAAAAGAAGAATGTTACCGGTGCAGACACCACCTCCAGTCTTCGCCACATCTTCTCCACCTTCACGTTGTCAGAAACGTTCATGTCTGACAGCAGTAAACATTTCCACTGCGCCGAGGTACGAGACTTCTGCACGCAATGGGGGTGCAAAACCTACGTCGTTGCTGCTTATTCCACGTGGGTGAATGGACTCGTTGAGGGCACCAACAAGCTCCTACTCCACATTCTCGCATGTCTCGTCACCCCGGGCTTAGGTGAAGAAGCGTATCGAGAAACTGAGTGGAAGGATTTACCAAACAGGTGGCTGGATTCCCTCGAGCAAGCCGTCGAGATCCTTAACAATCGCCTTCTGCCCGCACTCAAATTCTCACCAAAGGAACTCCTCTTCGGCCTCGTCATTAACAAAACACCAACTCCGATCGAAGAAAGCACATCTGTGCTGCGCATCAGCGACGTCGAGCTGCATATGGCGTACGCTGCACAGCAACGACTCGACGGCTATGAGGCTATAGTCCACCACGCAGTCCAATGCAAAATGGCATTTGATCGCTGGCTACTGAAGGGCACACTGGGGGAGGTCATATTCTCCACGGGGCAGCTGGTCCAAGTCTACCGTAGCGATCTATCAACGACATACAAAGCCTCACGGAAACTACTTGCTAAGTGGTCCCAGCCTTATCGTATCACGAGCCGCATCCGCAACTCATACACCCTCGCGACGCTTGAAGGCGAGCCGTATGACCGCAGTAGAGTCAGCGCGTGCCGACTTCGTGCGTTCATCCCCAAACCCAACTCCCTACTCGACATCCAGCAGCACGAATTCCTTGCGAATCTTCCAGCAACAGGGGCTGATGACACGGACAAGGCGGAGGCTGGCGGGGGGATTGATGAGGAGGACGACGAGCTGGAATTGGAATACGAGGATCGTGGTCCGGGCTTGGACGACGAGGAGGATGTTGAGGAGGCGAGGCCAGAGGAGGTTGCGCAAGAGGAGGAGATCGAGGGAGAGGCAGAAGTGGAGCAGCAGGAGGAGATCGAGCGAGAGGTGGAGGTGAAGCAGCAGGAGGAGGTCGAGCAGGTTCCAGAGGTGACAAGTGGTGCGATAGTTGTCTGGCAGCGACGAGGACATCGCCTTGTTCGAGGGGGGCACATGGAGTAGGGAGGCAGGGGGTCGGGAGAGGGAGAGGCTAGCCGAGAGGCTGGGGTTAGCCGAGCTTAGTCAGCAGAGTAGCTAGAGTAGCCAGAGTCGTATGTAGCCAGAGCCTCATGATCACCATCATCACTGCCTGCTAGAGCGTCCCCTCGGTCTGCTCCAACGCAGCAAGAAGCGGACGACATCAACAGCATCAGGCGCTCCGAACAAGAAGGCACGTATGTCATCTACTGCCTCATCACCTTCTCATACTTCGCACACAGGTCGAGAGGCCAGTGTTGCATCTGAAGAAGAGGAGATCGAGCGCCTTGAGCATGAGGGTGTTGAAGAGATCGAAGAAGTCGACAGTGAGGGAAATCTCATATCGAAGCACCCCGTCCGACAGGAGGAAGTCTCAGATGATGCAGCTGATGAACCTGAAGATGACAAAAGCGAGCTAAGTAAGCTCCCGCTGAAGATTATCAGAAAATCCAACACTTACCTTCTTTTCAGAGCGGATGAGCGTGCGCTGGACGTCTCTGATGTACGCGTTCTTCGACCCTGAGCCCACGGTCGACTACATCGAAGGGAGAAAATGCCATACCTTCAGATGTTCCGCCAAGGGCTGCCGGCAGGTCATTCACCGTTATCTCGACACGGGTGATGCGCAGTCAACAGGTAACATGCACAAGCATGTCAAAAATGCTGGGGAGAAGACGTAGTCCAAGCAGCATCACTGGCAGCTAACATGAATGTGGCACGAGAGAAGGTAGTCAAGAATTATCTAAAGAATGGGTCAATCACGGCATCATTCGAGTGGAAGAGCAGAGGAAAGGTTAGCTACTCACACAAACAGCATACCAAGACCGAGACACGGTAAGTAAACCTCATAGTTTTACCTGCAGACAAGTACTTACCTCAAAACAGGGCAGAGATCGTGCGATGGGTGTCCGAAAGCTTGCGCCCATTTAACGTTGTAGGCGACCCACGCTTCAAATCCCTTATGATGACAGGGCGACCCGGATACTACCTACCGTCTCCACGCACCGTGTCGCGCAACGTAAAGCTTGTATTTGCTCGCGCGCGCAACCGGATAACCAAGATGTTGAAAGTAGGTTACCCTGCGAACTTACGATAATGAGTTTACAAGTTTGACTTACAGGAATACACAGGAGACCTGAGCTTTGCCACGGATGCATGGTCTTCACCGAATCACCGCGCGTTCATTGCGCTGACTGTTGATCTCCTATGGGACGGGGAACCAATCAGCATTCTGCTTGATTTCGTTGAAGTTGTGATGGTACATACCTGATAGCTTCCAATGACAGCTCCACTCATCGCACCTGCAGTCACACACTGGCATCAACCTCGCCAGTGTCTTCGCGCAGATCTTGGATGAATTCGGCATCTCTGAGAAAGTAAGAGATAATATGTCTGATTTGAGATTGTATTTACCGTTAGCGCATCAGATCCTCAGCATAACGTGCAACAACGCTAGCTCAAACACTGTGATGGTTCAGAAGCTCGCAGAGCTCCTCCCCGACTTTCCTGGGGAGAAGCATCACATGCGTTGCTTCACGCATATCGTCAATCTTGTCGTGAAGAGCACGCTGCGACAGTTTGATGTGCAGCAGAAGGAGACCGGTGAGAACGAGGCCAAGGATGATGACATGCCCGAACTTGAGGACATCAATGATGATGCTGAGGAGGACGAGGAGATGGAGCTGCCGGCTGAGGCTCCGGCGGCAGAGGACATTGAGGAAGGGGACTTGGATGAGGGATGGGTCGATGAGGTAGCTGAGATGAGCACAGACAAGCAGAAGGAGCTAGCAAAAAACACATGGCCGGTCAAAGTTGTACTGGGAAAAGTAAGTTATTTACTCACCTGCATGATCGATCTCCAGGCTGCACATCTCATTCGCCTGCTAGCTCTGCAAGATCTCAGTCAAGATCCTAAATTCTGGCACCACGATCCTACTCCCCGCCTGGAAGGCAACGCTGAAAGACCTGCAAATGAAAGAACGAATCATGCCTCGTGACGTGTCAACTCGATGGAACTCTACTTACCAGATGCTCGACTTCGCATTGAAATACAAACGGGCGGTGTGCATGATCGTGGGCAATACACAATTGGGCCTCAACAAGTTCGAGTTGATGGCACAGGAATGGAGCATAGCGCAGCAGCTGTGAGACATTCTGCACGTAAGTCGACCAGCTAGTTAAATAGCAGAAGTTCCTCATTCGCAAGGCGGAGAGATATTCCCACTTAGAGAATAAAATCAAATTGATCCTTACTGGATTCAATGTTGATTGCTAGTACGTGAGGTGGGGGGTGGAGTTTTTGTGACGCAAAAGGGGGCACGTGATGAGGGCACATGACCCCTGTGACCCGCGCGTCGCACGTCAACAATCGCATGCCAAAGGCACAACCTGCTGTGTTCCCAAGAACTTGAGCTGCTTGCAAAGCAAGGAGGGTCCGGCAAATGCTGCTCGACCTTTCTCCAGGTTTTAGGCACCGAGGCCCCACCCAGAGCGCAGCTCACTACTCCTCGGGGTCCTATAAACCCGCTCCCCCACCCCGAGCCCCCACACCAGAGCAAGCTCAGAGACAGGAATAAGAATTCAGATTGAATTAAGAATTAAGTCCATGCTCAAAGTCATCCATAACAGAGTGCAAAACACTGGGATCTCTACCAGAAAAGGATTTGGAAATGAAAAAGGGAAGTATATCCTGAATTTTTCTCCAATATAACAGAAAGGCATCAGACAACCACCTGCCCTGCTTAGCCACAACCTCTGGAGGAACTCCTATCAGCAACAATTCTGTTGCACCACCAATGCGAAAGCTATGGCCACCAGATATGACCTCCAGACCCGCCTGCTTCCAAATGGCATTGCATCTTTGCATGATTACGTCCTTGGTTAATGGTAACCATGAATCTCCGTGAGCGAAGGCGAAGAATGGAGCCGTTGCCAGAATCTGATCGTTGTGACATAAGTGGAACTCCAAAGCGACGAGAGGGGAAAGACGATCCTCGATGCCGGTTATCGAAATGTCCGCGCCTGCGATATCTGTAGTTTTCGAGAAAGGGATGTGTAGCGTGGCAAAACGTGCGCCGTTGCGGCTCTCACCGAACTTGAGAGAAGAGCCCCGAGTAACATGACGAGACGGGTCGAAAGATGTTGGAGAAACGATAAGAAGCTCGCCAAGATGGCAGCACGACCAGAAAGCAATAGAGGTGGCGGCCCAAACAGCTGAGTTGCAAGTGTTCGCAAAGTCAAGACCCTCGAGCAAGGCCTTCATATGTTGATAAGTGACAGGCGGGCGAAGAGCGCGACGAGAGGAGGAGGGAGCTAGCTTCTTGACACCAGCTAGTGCTGCCTTTAACTCTCCACCACCAAACCATGGCGCACCTTGCATCTTGTGCCAAAGTTCGAGCCTGCTGATCCATTGTTGAGCAGAACCGACCTTGCCCGCGCCGCCAGAAACAAAGCCTGCCAAAAGAGTATCCGAAGCAGGAACACGTTCGGATTCAGAAACATTAAACATGTCACAGTACTGGGCAAAGCATAACAAGCCAGCACCGTACACGGTGCGAGTACTAATTTCCACCGAAGAAAGCTTAACAAATTGAAGATGATCGAAGGCAGCATCAGAAAGGAGAATGCGGGACTGCGCAGTGTACAAGTTGCCATGAGGGGAGGACCAAAAGCATATGCGGTCTCGTGCAGGGACGTGTGGGCGAAAAATCGAAACAGCCAAATTATTCCCAACCTTGGGCTTTCGAGCCCGAATAACCCTATCACTGGAGGCGCGCGGAAGTGGCACCAGAAAACCACTGGAGCAGCTGCTCTCGGGCAACACAACCTCCAAGATAGCGTCCGCAATCGCAGACGATGCGGACGACGTGTCTGCAAGATGAGAGGAGCCTTCAATAAGAGCAAACACATCGGGAAGAATAATGAAGGTGCACTAAACATTAAGAAAGGCATGACAAAGTGCGCGCGGCAGCGGCACAACGTCTAACATCGGGGCGAAGCCTGCGACACTGACTCCGCGCGAGACAGGATCGGCCAGGTTAGCCTTCAATTTGACGTAGATAAACTCGATCTCCACATTAATGGCTTCGCAAAGGAGCTCGGTGCGGCGAATGCATTGGTTAACCATCCAGTTACGGCTACGGCCGCGACGGAAGGCTCCAATCACTCCCTAATTATCGCTGTGAATAAGAATGGATGCGTCATGGACGCCAAGACGAGACATCTGTAAAAAGGCGGCCTCCATGGCGATTGCTTTGCCCCAACCAATGTCGCATCCGACGGGGGTGTTCCAACCAGGCGCCCACTGCCAAGCGGCAAAGGATGAGTCGATAACGATACCAATGCCCCAGTCTGTGGAAGCATCTACCCAGATGTCTAGATCAGACGGAGGACCGCGGGGTGTCAGAACGCGGGAACGAGGCGCAAAGGTGAGCTCGTTGAGCCACCAACGCATGTCGGTCCAAATGGAGGATTTTGCATAACAAATACGGGGGCGACCGAAAGGAATGGAGTCAAAATCGGATATAAATGATGAGAGGGAGGTGAGGTACGCGCGGCCGCGCGTATAAATGAAGGCAACATGGTTAAGAGAGCCATTGATGCTCTGCGCTTCCTTGAGAGGAACCGGGTGTTGTTCAAAACGAGAAATGAATGATTGTAGCTTCTGAATGAGACGAGACAATTTGTGATCAGCAACGCGCACAGTTTTTGCCGGAATATCCCATGAAAAGCCAATGTAAAGTACGACAAATGCAAACTCCTGCCCCTTCGTTGCATGCCAGGGTACTTGCAACGGCGCGATAAGAGATTTTGCGCCTTCACGATCATACACGTAGGTGTAGGAGACAATGCCAGAACCGCGCACAGTCGAGGAAGTGGGGAATCAGAACAAGGTGTCATCATCGACCCACTTAATCACAGGGGTTACACCGGTGCAAATCCAGATATCCATCGTCATGTCGGCGATTTTGCCTTGGATGCCCGCAGCAGTGGCAACGCCGAACGGGGCATCGTGATCTAGCCAATAACAGCCGCGATGCGCGACCACGAGGAATTTTTTATCCTCCGGACGTATCGGAACCGTCCGATATGCTTTCTCGATATCAAGCATCGCAGCCTGCGTACCCGGGGGAGCGTTCGCCACCTGCGACAACGACGCATCAGCGCCCGAGAATACGAAACACTCATGCCATAAGAGGCAGTGACCAACAGAGCACGACGCAGCGACGGAACGCTAACACAAAATCAGACCACTCGATGGGGCAACATATGTCCCTGCTGCTACGACGAACATCTCTGAAGATGACGTCGAGACTGTAACAAAGGCATCAAGGACCGCAAGGGTACCTCGATCCTTAACGACCCGGGTCGTCTTCGGCCAATGCACCAGAAAGGCAACACCGACCACCCCGACCGGTGCAATCGCGCGTTCCTATGAGAAATAAGACACGACGACGACCACCCCGAACGGTGCAACCGAAATGTCCGTAAGAGAAAAAGGGTCCTTCAGACCATACAAAAAGGCCAAAGGGAAGTGGGAAGGTGTCGAAAGGACAGAAGCTAACCAGAAAAATAAGTAATATAGAGTCGAAAGAAAGGACTCACTATTTCAGCCATCTTAGTTGCCGTGCCCCATCGAGTTGGGAAGTCATCAGAGTTGATCAGGTCGTTGACCGAATAACCAGCCTTGCCCTTGTGCGAGGGATTACGCATGACGCGATGTTTGGGATTTCCATCGTTGTCCTGTGTGGTCACAACGTGGACCGGACAGGTGGCAAACGTGCCCCTGCATAACTCTGTGATCTTCTCGCGAGAAAAGGGGCCAGACATGCACACCTCGTGAACCTCGTCCTCAAAATATGCATCTATAATCGCGTCGTGTTCGCTAGGGCAATACGGGGGGTCGATTGTGTCGAGAAGAATAGAATCGGGGACTCCAAGAGGGAAACCATGGCGCAAACTGTGAACGAGATGTGGATATTGATTGGTGAGGGAAAAATGATGCAGGAAGAACTCAAAAGCGTCGGCGTTATAGGGAGAGACGATGCGGTCTAAAATGGAATCCGATGAAGACAAAACACGAGAATGCTTGACTGGGATGTGAGAGACGTCGAAAGGCAGAGAAATCGTGCAAAGCAGAGCAGGATGAGGGGATTCAAGCAGAGGAAGCGGTGCATGCAGCAGCGTGGTGCTGCTCACTGCCACAGATGGAACAGACATGTCTGATGAAAGTGCCATGGGCACCTGGTTTGCAGGCCTGAGGTCCACGAGTGTTGAAAGAGACGCAGTAGCAAAGCTTGTCGTCCTTGACGTTGACAAGACACTTGGGGTTGGTGGGATGGGCACGAGCGATAGGGGGACGATTGGCAATCGTAACCTTGGTGGAACACTCGCGAGCGTAGTGACCTGGCTTGCTGCAGGCAATGCAAGTTCCCGACGCCAGGGTGCGAGACTTGCCTGACAGAAAGGGCTGCGAGCGATCGCGGTCATACGGAGTGAACCGGGAGCCATTGCCAGCAGGTGCGTGAATGCCAGCGAGGCAATCACGAGAATTGTTCGGCGGTCTGGAAAGATCCTGGAGACGGTGATCAAACTCAGCATTACGGAAATCGAAGATGTGCTGATGTAATTGGAACTGCCACTGAGAATTGTCGTGCTTGAAATGAACATGATTGTATGCGCGACGTTCTTCAATGTCGAAGGCCACCTCGCGCTCTCGCCGAGTGACTAGGGCATTGTAATGCGAGCGCCAGCATTCGAGTAACGATGGCGAAAAGCGAGTCTTCATGAAGTTGAGGTAGTTGTCCCATGCTTCGATCCATAATATGAGGGTCAAGTCGGTTTCTTTTCCCAACAGCGGGTGTTCGACATCAAGTAATCCCAGAGTTGCTGGTTTGACAGAGCCTTCCTTATTGAAGGTAAACTTCTTGAGCAGAGAGCCGCGCTGTTCCGAGATTATGTGTAGATTATCTCGTGTGAAGAGATGAATAGGAATGTAAAGACCCTCTTCCCGCAACGTCCCGATTTCCACAGCGATCTCCACCGGGCGATCAAAGGAAGCAAGTACAACCTCATCAGCTTCGCTGATGACCCTAGGCTTCTTCGGGGCGCTAACCGGGGCGCTAACAGAAGATTGTCCGATATTGACAGAAGGAACTAGAAGACCAGCGGCCGCGAGATTGGCCATTTGCTCAGAAGCCATGTGAGCGGCTAGACGTGCAATCTCGTCCTTCTGTTTGGCAGAAAAGTTACTAAATGAGTTCAATAACAGAGTAGAAGATGAGGGCGTAGCACCATTGGGTGGGGAAGGACCACCACCGTTGGTGCTGCTACCATTGCCAGGGGGATTCTGTTGAGCCGTGGTGGTAGTCGTAGACTGTGTAGAAGTCTGAGGCTGTGGAGAAGGCGAAGGTGCCGGTTGCTGCGGAGACGTATTGAGTTGTGGGGTAGATCCGGCAGATCTGGTTGCCGGCGTTGCACCATTGATGGGTGTGTTGTTCCCTAAGGGTGGATTGGTGCCGTTGGTGGACATATCGGGTGATCAGATGTGAGGATGTCAACAAAATGAAAAAGTCGTGTCGTGCACTGCAGGCACGAGGCAGGAGGAGGACTGAAGGAGCGTGGGAATTCTCTCCCAGCACGCCCCGTCCTTTCCTTTGTCTGACAGCGTCGGATACGGCCGGGCCGTGCTGTTGCCTCACTCAATTCTGCCTTAACTAGCCCTCGCAAAAACTTTCCATCTTGCTGCGCTCGACTTAAGTTTTTGCAGCATCAAACTTCCAGTCACGTGACAGCTGCCAAAGTCGGCACTTAACTTACCTTCATCGTATCCTGCGCAGATACTGAAAGGTGCCACAACGTTCTTCTCTCGTGGGATGCCCAATCTTGCTATTGTGATCCCGGCCATGGATCACATTGATCACTGGCTGGCAACCGATGCACGCAACAGCAAGTTTCACCCCGCAATTCAGGCTTCTCTCAATGTTGCAAAGCGCACGTTGAACTGTTATTACACGATGACCGATCTATCGGAGGTCTACCGCATAGCCATGGGTGAGTCTTGACATTGATATTACTCATTGTCTAACTATTTTTTTGATTTACAGTTCTTCACCCATGGCACAAGCTAACGTACTTCAAGACCGCATGATGGGAGCAAGATTGGATTGACACAGCGCAGGACATTGTGCGCGATGAGTTCAATCGCTTGTATGCAATGCGTGAGGTAGGGGGCAATGACGGGGATGAACCGGAAGTTGCTCATGAGCCCGGCAAGGTACGTCTTATCACGATATACTATGTTTGATACATCACTGACATATATTGTATGAGCTTCAGGGCGCATCCACATCTGAGAAAAGCACCACTGGTATATGGCACTATATAGCCTATATAGCTCTGATAGGGCCATAGCAGTCCCCTTTTCTACATAGCTACTCCATAGCAGCAAGGCAAACTACATAGGGCTACCATAGCTATCATAGCTATCATAGCATAGACTACAAGCTATCATAGCTATCATAGCATAGACTATAAACTATCATAGCTATCATAGCATATGGTGGCTATCATAACTATATCAGCTATGTGTCATATCCCTGTTATCATGCCATATCTAGCCAGTAAAACTTCTATCCATTTTATGCTACCTCTGCCAGTGTTATTTATCAAAAAATCATCAAAAATAGAAATATATATCAGATCTAATTCTGTCACATTCAGATTATGGAGTTTAAAAGCCATTATATTTTGGACATTATTTAACTACAACATAACTAGTACAACACTACAAACATCACCTATATGCCTATGATAAACTACAAAATAAACAAGCTAATGATAGATTATAAGCAAAACATAAGACTTACTTCAAAGATAAGAAAAAGCGAAAATATAATCTACAAATTAAGTAGACACATTAGTATATGGGTAAGAATATAAAAGCCCCCTAAGACTTACCACAAGAAGAAAAAAGCGAGAATGTTAAGTCTATAAACAGTAGTAGGATTAACAATCAAACAACATAACAACTTACCGAACATAAGAGTCGAAGCAAAAAGAGAAAGACTGACAAAAAAGGAGGGAAGGTAGTGGTAGGGAAGAGAGAGCGAGAGCGAGTCGCGCACGTCTTATATAGACGTGGCGAGCGGAGCGTCAAATGTAGCTGCCGAGACCGGGCCGGTCGTTGCCGGGTATCGCGCCAGAGACTGGCCATTAGATTCCACTAAGTCAGTTTCGACACCTCCGAGCGTGTTATAAAGTAGCTACATAGCCAGCTCATTCATTGTATTCTAATTGTTGTTTTGTACGCCTCCCCTTTTTTTCCGAATTAAATCGAATTTATTTGATTTGTTAGAGTCAAAGCCGCCAGGCCCGAATAGTCGAGTGCTTGTGGCTGAGCGACTCGACGCACATCTCCCTATATCTCCCTCCCTTACTTCGTCTCCCTCTCCTTCGTCTCCTCCCTCCTCGTTATGACACAATGATGGACATCTTCAACAGTCGGAAAGTTGGGAGGGTGGGTTAACGGACACCATAAGAGTTCACAGGTAAGTAAAAGAAAACAACTACTTTCACTGTTTTCTCGTACTAACAACACGAGTATCGTTCGTTGAACGATACTCGTGCTTGCTTCCTCGCAACCGCGCGCATACGCCCACATCGACCCGCTATCCACGGCCCTATCCCCCAACGACTCCGGCGCACATCGTCGCGCGTCGTTGCCGTAGCAACGGGCCACGACATGTCGCTCGCCCAGTCTCCCGGCCCTCGTTTCTACTCAACAACCCCCGCACGCCCTCAACAGGCTCGTGCGAGTCCACAGCCTCACCAGCACCACGCCTGACCGCCTCTCCGCTGCCGATAACGTTCTCGCGGCCACAACGTGTGGCTAGGCGCGCACGGCCTCGCACACCCGCGGACGGCCTAGCCAGTGCGTGGACGCACCTGCCGCGCCCTCCATGCCCCTCGCACGCCCACGACAACCTCAACAGGTCCATCCCCGCGCCATCGACAACGCGCCGCGCATGGCCATGCACGCCCGTAGACTCCCTTGCCAGCGCATGCACGCACGTGAGCGCGCGCCCACGCACGTCCACGCGAGCGCGGGCATGGCTACGCATGCCGGACAAGCCCGCGCGAAGCCCCAGCTGCGCGCGCACGCCGCGGACGACCTCTCCAGCGCGTGCGTGCATTCCCGCATGCGTGCGCTCAGACCCGCGAACACGCGCCTGCCCCCGCAACGGCGCACGGGGCTCCGACTGCGGGGGCACACCCTCGCATGCACGAACATCGCGGGCATGTCCGCGCCAGCTTCCGCGTGCTAGCGCGCGACCACGCGGGTCTACGAGTGCGCGCACGGCCACGCCAGCTCGTGCGTGGCCACGTACGAGTCGCCCATCCCACCCCGCCCCGCGCGCAACACGTCCGCCGACTCCCCGCCTCGCACATGGCCGCCTCACCCCGTGCAGGCACGCGCGACGGCGTACGACGGCGCCAGCTCGCGCGGGCCACGCGCGACGGCGCCAGCTCACGCACGGCCCGCACACGACCGCCTCACCCCATGCATGGCCACTTACGAGCTACGTAGCCCGCCCTGCCCCGTGCGTGCCCCGTGCGCTGACGCCCGGCATCGCATATGGCCCGCATGCGGCCGCCTCACCCCACACACGCACGCAGGGCTGCGCACGACCGTGCCAGCTCGCGTATGGCCCCACAGCACCCACACGACCGCCTCACCGCGCACGGCCATGCCAGCTCTCGCGCGGCCACGCACGATCTGCGCACCCCGCCGCACTCTCTCGTGTGTCCCGGACAACGCGCGCCTGCTCGCGTGCACACACATGCAGATAGTGACGCGTGAAGGGCACGAGGTCCATTCGGGACCTTTCCTCACTGGTGTCTTAGACTCTATAGTACCCATGTCACAGCTACCTTTAAATATTAAATGATTTTGATTTAATGTTTTGATTGCCTATCTGACATGATAGTGGCTATAGTACCTGTAGCTTCCCTAACTAAGTATGATAGTCCTATATATGTGACACTCCTGGCTATGAAGGCTATGGCACCCTATGAACCTGACACTTCATGCTATGGGGGCTATCATAGTCCCCATAGCTCTCCATAGCTGTGCTGTTCAGCCACATAGCCTCCATAGCTCACCAATAGAACCCATAGCTGGACTTGCTGCTATATAAATTTCAGATTTCTCAGATGCACGAACATGTTCGACAATCTGCTTGCTGCGCCAGCAGCAAACGACACCCGCGATGAGCTTGATCGGTACCTCAGCACCGAACCCGAGCCAATTGGTGATGCACTTGCATGGTGGAGCCACCCGAAGTGCACCTCTGAATATCCTCGTCTCTCCCGCATGGCACTGGACTACTTGAGCATTCCTGGTACGTGATATGTTTATGTGCTATTAAAAATTGTTCCTCATTTCTGCCCCAACACAGCAACCTCTGTTGCTGTTGAGCGAGTGTTCAGCCGTGGCCACCTGCTTCTTTCCCATGTCCAAAACCGTCTCTCGGCACAGACGACACACTCATTAATGTGCCTTGGTGACTGGAGCCTTTTGGGCTTAATTAAGGACTCTGATGTGTTAAAGGTTGTAGCCAAGCTCTCTGATGTCGAGGATGATCAAGATCCTTCAGAGGAGTATATGATAGAGGAAGGCTGGGACCGTATTACAGTTTAGTTACATGTGTAACCTACTCTATGCAAGACTTGTATGTGTCTGAAATGCACCATTTCTGGATGCTACCCATGGGTAACCCATACAACCTATACCCATAGCAAACCCCTTGTAACAGGGCAGCACGGACGGGCCGGCTAGGCCGGGAGACGCGTTGTACGAAAAAGGAAGGAGTCTTCGCCAGGAACTCGGAGTTTCCCGAGCAGAGTCAAAACTGTATTTAAGCACGTCTGTAACACGTAGAATGATCATCTTGAACAATTATCTTCTAGCTTTTCTCGGTCTCTCGTCTCTCGTCTCGTCCCTCCTCCTTTTCTCTTTATCTCTCTCTCCCCTGCTCGCGTCAGCTGTCCAGTACGAAGGTAAGCTTCGTCCTCAGACTCCTCTCGCACGAGCCACATCACGAAAGGTCTGCCTTCGAGACGTGCTCGGCCTCTAACCGAGCACGCTACCGTAGGACCTTCGGGAGCGTCTTTCGACCCTTCTTGCGCTCCATCCCTTCCCTCCTCCGGACTCCCAAAAGGTCTTCCTTCGAGAGGCCCTACGTCAGTCCAGTCCTCTCGACACCAGCCCGCTTTGACCCCATCAGTAAACCTGGAAAGTTCTGATTAGTATCTGATTGTATCTGATTGTATCTGATTCAGACAATCAGACAGTCAGACCAGTCAGGTAGGTCCCTATCGTCCAGTGCCTTTCAGACAAAAGTATCTGATTTCAGACAGAAGTCTGGGTGTCAGACTGCCATCTGGGTATCAGACTACCATCTGGGTATCAGACAGTTATCTGGGTATTAGACAGTTATCTGGGTATCAGACAGTTATCTGGGTATCAGACATGTCAGACAAATGTCTGGGAATTATATATTGTCTGAAAATCAGACTTTCTCTGCCAAGCAGACTTTCTCTGATCAAGCAGATGTTCTCTGATTTGTATCTGAAATTAGAATCTGTCTAACAATCAGACATTGCATCTGATTTTAGAAGCAGAACAGAGAAAACACATAGAAGTCAGACATAAATCAGGTCACCACTCCAGATCAGACCTGGTCATTCTCAGACTAAGATCCAGACAAGCCATTTCAAAGCAGACATAGTTATCATGCAACTCAGAACACCAAACCGAAAACCAAAGCTAGACTAAAAGTATGCTATACCAGAAGTGCCAGTAGACATGCAGGCAGAGATCTCGTTCATTGTATTTATAGAGCCAGATCGTATATTATAACAGTCAGCAATGGATCAATGGACAAGGGAGCAATCAATGGGGGAACACTGTGCAAGGATGCAGCAGCATTAGAGGCTGCAAACGAACAGACACACTGTTAGTACACGAAAACAACACAGATCTACAACTCATACTCACCTTGTATATCCTATACCCCATAGCAAATGCTAGCAGCACAGGCTTCAGTAACAGGAAGCAGACGTAGATCCTGCTTGCAGAATGCTAATCTTGCTGGCATAGGGGCATGGGCACACACGAGGCCTGCACAGGTGTGCGTGACGTGGCGTTGCTTGCTGTAGACGACGGGCGACGGATTCGGAGGGCGCACGATGGGGTTGTTAATGCCATATGTACATGTCGGGGTGCTAGTGAAGTGGCGCAGATGTGGGGATTGTGTGGATGTGAACAGGAGTCTATGAATTAGTACGAAAGACACAAACAAACAGCTTTACTCACCTGCTAGAGTTGGACTGGTTAGGGTTCGAGGAAGAAGATGCGACACAAGAGACTACAGGAATGAGAGCGTATCGTTCGAGTTATCGAACGATGCCCTCATGTTAGTAGAGAAGGATAATGGAGAGTAAAATGACTTACTAGCTTTAAAACCCTCCAGTATATTCCATACCACGTCTTGGGAATGCTGGTGGTGCGGCAGTGATGTCGGAGCAATAGGGATGAACAAGAGATGGTGGCAGCGCAGACGGAAGGGCTGGGGAAGGCGCGGAGAGCAGAGAGCATCGCTCGATGACGAGCGATACTCTCATTGTTAGTACAAGAGAACGACAGAAGTAAGCATTACTCACATCCATGCCCTCTTCTGTACTGCACTCACTGAGTCTTGAGGCACGTACGTTGACGAGAAGTAAGAAAGGAGATAGGAAAGGAGGGAAGTAGGATAAAGCTTAAAGATGGAGGACCAGCCTGAGTGTCGACGATGACACGTTAAAAGTCGACGCGCGTTGCCGGGGATCGCCGGTTGGGGATTGCCGACCGGACCGGAGGCTGCCGCACACACAACGCGTTGAAACGTTGAAGTCGAACGTGTCTCTTGCTATGTCTCGCCTATCCTCCCCTCTTTCCATTCGTTTTTTGATGCCTTGAACGCCGGAGGGATGAGTTGAAGGTCAGAGAGGCGTAGTGAGCCTTAGGTAAGTCAGAAAATATGATATTGTTTTGTCTTTTGTACTAATTCGGGGAGTACTGCTCGTTTTCAAGCAGTACTCCCCGTTTTCGCATTCTGACAGCAAATCGAAGGCCAGATGGATGCATTAGAAGGCCAGCCGGGCTTGTTAGAGCATAAAGGGCTGTAAGGTGAGTAAAACCTTGTCACTTTGTCTTCTTTCATGCTAATTTTGGGAGTACTGCTCAATAACGAGCAGTACTTCCCGTTATCTAATGCCTCCTTCCGTCGCTTCTCCCGTGTCCTACGCCCCACCAGTCCCATTCGCTATCCCCGTGCATGCATCATATCTGCCCAACACGAACCCTGCATGTCTCCGGACGGTCTCGCACGGATGCATACAACCTCGGACGAACGCACATGGTCCCGCCGTCTTGGAGGCCAAAGGAATAAGTCGAAGGCCCGAGGGGCTTTTTGCGACTTGCCCGCGTGGATTCCCCGACGCCCACGACTCCGCAACTGCTCTGTCTCTGGGTCGAAGGCCGGAGGGGCAATCGAAAGGGAGGAGGGGTTTGATGGATGCCCGAGGTGTCTCAGGTAAGTAAGAATGCTCGTTTTCCATTGTTGTTTGTGCTAACATCGGGAGTGCTGCTCGATAACGAGTAGTGCTTCCCGTTTTCTGTTCTATGCCATCTTCCGAACCCCCTCCGTTGCCTCTTTTCTGCGCGCACCGTGCGCTATCTCTCCCGAGCCCCGTCTCACGCGCACACTTGTTCTTCCTGCGTTACAAGTCCGTCGCACTCCCCGCTCCTCCGCCGTCTCGCACGCCTGCACGGACGTGTCGTGCACGGCATCCGTACGACCTCGAGGTAAGTAAAAATGATTATTCTATCCTTTTGTACTAATCTGGGAGTGCTGCTTGTTATCGAGCAGCAGTCCCCGCGTTTTGCGTCCTCCCATAATATACCTCCCTCCATCACCTCTCTCACACCCCCGGTGCTGCATGTCGCCTCTCCCGACCCCCGTCTTCCGTGTATGCCACACTGTCTGCCCCAACTGCAAGCTCCACAAACCCTGTACGACCCACGAGCCCTGCAGGCCCCCCACCATTGCGTGCACGGCCCTGCACGGTCTTGCGCAGCACGTACGCTTCGCACGTGGCTGCGCTTGGCATGCATGCTGCCCGCCGTCACACGCAAGGCCCCACTGTGTTTCGCGTACAGTCATGCCATCACGCGGATGGCCTCGCATTACGCGCACGGTCCAGTTGTCTCGTGTATGGCATATTCGCTCGATTCCGGCAGTCTGAAGGCTGGAGAGACAAATCGGAAGTCGCAGGGAGGCTAAACAGGCTCCAGGTGAGTACAAAGCCTTCTTATTTCGTCTGTCGTACTAACGCAGGGAAGTATTGCTCGTTATCGAGCAACACTCCCCGTTATGGCCTAGTCCGTTGCCTCCCCTATGCCCCGCGTGCGTGCCCCACCTTGCACTCTCCTTCTGCTCTCCTCTGCTCCACAACGAATATGTACGGTTCTCCCATCGTACGCGTAGCTTGACTGCTCCAGCATGGCCTCAGATGGTCAAGGACGGTGACATGTATGATCCCGCAATGTGCCTGACCATGACCCTGGACTGACATACACAGCTCTGCATTAACGCGTACGGACTCTGCACGAGTCCAGACGGGCCTAGCCCCGTCCGCGCCTTCTGCGGTATGGGTATACTTACAGTATATACCTGTGTAAGGCTTGTATATAGCTTCTCATAGCTTAGATAATTGTGACTGGTAACTATATAAATTTGGATTATTTCAGATGAAACTGATCCAGCAGTATCCAAAAAAAAAAAAAAAAAAAAAAAAACAGAAAATATCTGATGAGATTACTAGTATTTGAAAACATCTAACATGTCTCAAAATTTGAACTTGTTCGGAAAATAATGAGCATCTGACAAAGCAATGATATCTGATGAATATAGCATGTCTGATGTGTCTGAAAGTATCTGGATGATAGTGATCCATCTGATTCTGTTGTTGTCTAATCTTTATTCAATATCTGACAGAATTATTTGCAACTGACAAAAGCTCCAAGGTCTGATATGTCTAAAAACATCTGGACGATAAGGGCCTACCTGACATTGTCTGAAAAATAGCAAATGTCTGACATTCATTCAATGTCTGATAGAATCACTTGCATCTGATAAAAATTCAATAGTCTGATAAATCTAGAGGCATCTGGATGATAGGGACCTACCTGACTTGGTCTGAAACATAGTACTTGTCTGACTTATATTGAGTATCTAACAGGATGATTTGCATCTGATAAATGTTTCAAGGTCTGATATGTCTGGAAGTATCTGGACGATAGGGACCTACCTGACTGATCTGAAAAGCAGTACCTGTCTGATTTATACTGAGTGTCTGACAGGATAATTTGCATCTGAAAAAAGTTCCAAGGTTTGATATGTCTAAAAGAATCTGGAAAATATGAGCCTATCTAATTCTGTCTAAAAAGTAGTAGATATCTGACTATTATTCAATGTCTAAGAAATGTACCTATGTCTGATCAAAGTCCAAAGATCTGATATGTCTAGAATCATCTGGACGATAGAGACCTACCTGATCTTGTCTGAGAAGCAACAATTGTCTGACTTTTTTTAAATGTCTGACAAAATGCCCTTCATCTAACAGATTTTTAAGCATCTGATAGGTCTGACTGTGTCTGATATTCTTCTGATTTTGCAAAATGATCTATACACTATTTTGTTCATGTATGAGTCAGACAAATGGACCTGATCAGACCTCTCAGACAAGAATCAGATGGTCAGACTAGTCAGAGATTTCCACTTTTCCTGATGCCGTGAGGTGTTTCCCCTACGTAGCGGATCTAGTGTTACAAAGGTGGACTCATAGGGGACCACCATCCCCGAAGCCTTGCTGTTGTCAACATGGGAGACCACGTCTCCAGATCTGGAGGGACCTCGAGGTCTGCCAACACTCCCTCTTTTGGAGGTCGCAAACCTTCGGGGACCATGCCGCCCCCTCCCCGAGCTCCCGTGCGTGGACTTCAAGGAGGCACATCCTCTTCATCTAACCCTTCTTCAACATCATCCCTGCGGCCCTCCTCGTCTTCTTCGTCCAAATCGGCTCCTGCTCCCGATCTCAGCTCTGCCGAAGACTCGGCGCCTGCGCAGCAAAAAGAAGACTCTTCGTCGAAGCAGGATGCCGCTTCTTCGTCGAGGATCCCTGCGAGCTCCTCACAAGGACAACTGGGCGTCCAGCTACCGGAAATGTACCCCATCGATGCTTCCCGCCTTCCAGAAGCCTTTCTGAACTCGGTGACGGGACTTGTCTTCCGAAGATTGGTCCACCCCGGGCCTGAGGGAGCGCCTTCCACGTATCACAAAGCCATACTCCTCGCCAACAAAACCTTCCCGGAGGAGAGAATCATCACGATACGCGAAGAATCTCACCAAGAAGGAGCCCTGTACACCCTCAATGCGGACTTAAAGATCCTTTTACGGTGAACCATATCCGAATTCCAACCCGTCCTCAATTCCTTCCTCTCGAGCAACGTCGCGGATGCGGCACCGGAAAGCTATGAACTAGACCCGCGGAAGAAGCTAGTCGGAATCATCGACAGGGCGACCTCCTTGTTCGACTTGCGCATGGCCTGGGACCTTCTCAGAGCCCGAGCCTCGCGAGCGGTAGCCCATGTCCACGCCAAACTCGACATGGAACTGCACACTCACTTCTACGAAGGGGTTAACATGTCATCACATACCAGCCCCGCCTTAACCGACGCGCTCAGGGAAGTGAATTCCCCTAAGGCAATTCTACAAGGACACTACCAGTCTCGCACCATCAAGGACTTGGATGTGGTCACAGCGTTCAGGTCCCAAGGGCAACTGTCCGTGCCTCAGCTCTCCTTAGGCGAAGAGCGCCCCCTTCTGCAGCTACCGGTCGTCCGACCCCTGGACCTGGAACAGAACCTGGACGATGGGCGTGGATTCGTTGAGTTCAATATGGGCAAGGGAAAACAATCTGTCGTCATCCGTGACGCTGACGACATCCCCGGAGCAGACTATCCGCCTTCTCAGAATTGTCCTCGACGAGCCCCTAGACCTTCTACCGCCTTTCTCAAAGGCCTTGATCGTGATTCTCTCCTTCGCCCTCCTCTTCCCCCCTTGCGCGAAGAGGGAGAAGGTTATATGCCCTCGCCAGCAGAACGGCGCCGCTCATCCATGTTCACTGCGGCCTTTTCCACTCCGGCTCAGGAGCGTCGTCAAGCCGAGCATCGGAACGCACCTCCGTATACGGCCTCCTCTACGCAGTACTCGGACATGCACGCCAGTACGAACACCTCCCGGACCATCAGAATGGCAGCTGGAGCGGGCAGAGGTGGGGATGACGACGGAAGCCATCATAGCGACGATGATTCCAGCCCTCGCCAAGGGAACAACCACCCAGGCGGGAATGGGCACGGAGCAGCCGGAAACAGTGGACCCCCGCCTCCTATTCCTCCCTGGCCCCCGCACCACTTTCAACCGCCACAACAGCCTCAACGCCCTCAGTATCAGCTGCCCCCTATGAACCCAGGACCTGCGTATCATAGAGGCAGAGGCGGAGGCGGCGGTGGAGGAGGCGGCGGTGGCGGCGGAGGACCTCCAAGGGGCGGCTACGTGGGGATAGGTGTTCCTCCCTACAATGCTGCGGCCCAGATTAACGAACCCCGGCTTAAACTCGAGATCAAAAGAGAAGACCTCCCAACCTGGGACGGGGAGAAGAAAACGGCGATAGATTTCTTCTTCAAAGTCCTTAACATAGCCCGAGCGGGCGAACGACTTCTCGTGGAAATCCCTATCCTTCTTCCCCTCAACTTCAGGCCCAACTCCAAGATAGCCGGATGGTATCGTCTCCTTCCCGATGACGTGCGAAACCACATGAGTCGCCATCTTGACAACTTCCTCGACACCATAAGAGACCGCTACCTCGGACCAGAATGGGCCTACATGCAGCGCTCAGTATACGACGAGATGATCTTCCGTCAGGTCGGCTTCCAAAAGGAAAGGCCGATAGACTTCGTACAACGCAAGGCCACCTTGGCCCGCATGCTCGGTCTCAGCGACGAGGGAGGTCCCCGGGAGGTTCGTATCCTCCTCGGCACTTTCTCTGTGTACTGGAAAACTATCATCAATAAACGCAACGTCTACGACTTCTCCGATCTATGGCTCAGGGTGACGGAACGGGAAAACGAGCTCATCTACCTCTGGGAACAACACCAGAAGATTGAAAAGGCGGAGACTCACTCCAGGCCATACTACCAACCTAACCGTAGCACGTACGTCTCCGAGGAAATCGACCCCGAGGCTGACCCCGCTCCCGGAGAACTAACTGACCCCATCCTCGCCTCAGCCTATGTCAAGACTCGGTCAAAGACAGCAGGAGTGCCGCCCAAGTCACCAACCAAACACAAGAGAGATAGAGACGAGAGTGAGGATCAATGGCAGCAGTGCAGTGCCCTGGATAGCAGGTACAGTATGGTACAGACGAGATGGACAGTCTAGAGAAACAGGTGAGCTACAGCGAGCCTATAAGTACTGGGAGAACAATGGGGAAAGGACAACAGGCACAGGGATGGGTCAGACAATGGGAATGAGAACAATAGCGGCCGAAAGGGGGATAGGGTATAGGGTATGGATAAGGGATGAGCTGGGTCATGTGATGAGACGCACAGGTGATGAGACAATGGGAGCATGTGACCGATGTGACGCGCGTATGGAAGTGAGAAGAGTGGAGAGAAATGGAGCAATTTGTGACAGCCTACGCCGCGATACAGCAGAAAACGCGCATCCGACCTCCGCCGAAAGAAGGATACTGCTTCCCCAAGGAGGACAATACAGTGTCGAAGGTTAGGTTGCCACCTTCGCCCTGTAAAGTCTGCGGGAGCGGAAATCATTGGGATAAGGAATGTCCTTGCTATCAGGAGTGGGTAAAGCAAAAAGAGGTGCGATGGGTAGAGTGGAACTCTTACGATAGGGAGGATCAGGAGGAAGTCGAATACGAATCCCTGTACCAAGCCCTGCTTATCGAAAAGGCCCTTGAACAGTATGACCCGCTCCTACTCCCTTCAGAGGAGTATACGCTTGAAAAACAGGTATTCCTATCCAAGGCTTTCAACTCCCCGTCAGACAAAGGAAAAGGTAGCCTTTCCTCTGCCGAAGGGCGGTCGACGCCCGTAGACGTCACTTCCCAAACTCCTACCTCGATGCCAACCGTAAACGTCCCTCCCAGCCGACAGACGTGGCCGGGATTCGCGGCAAAGGATGTCTCGGTCCTTGCAGTTCGAGGACATGTCGGAGGCAGACACACGCCGCTCACCGACATTCGACTGGACTCCTGCGCTGATGTGACTCTCATATCGTCGGATTTCTATAGCTCTCTCCCTCAACCGCCCAAGCTCAGGAAAGGGATACGCATACGACTTTTCCAGCTCACGGTGCACGGCAACGCAGAAGTGGAAGGCTACGCCAGGATACCCATACTATTTCCCTCAAAGGATGGCCCACTACTGCGTGTCATGACCAAAGCCTATGTAGTCCCGGGCATGACCGTGCCAACTCTGCTCGGAGAAGACTTCCAACAGACCTACGAACTATCGGTCCAGCGCAGCATAACGCAAGGGACGACTGTCAACTTCCGCAACTGCCCCTTTGACCTGCAGGCCGTGCCCATCCAGCCCTACAGGGTTCCGACAATGCATAGAAACATGTTCGGGGTTCAGAGCTGGGTAAAAGCCAAAGAGCATAGCCATGCCAAAGTCCGAAGACAGCGCCGCAGAAATAAAGCCCGTCAGTATGACCGCAAAATCCGGGCAGCTCATGACTATCGTATCCTTCCCGACACCGTTAAGAGCATCGAAATCCAAGGACAATTCCTAGACGACAGGGAATGGCTCGTCCAGCGCTCACTTCTCCCATCAGGAAAAGACGACTTCTTCATCATGGCCAATATGCTTTTTTCAGCCAAAGAGCCATTACTTCCTGTAACCAATCATTCCTCGTGACCTCATTTTATCCGCAAAGGAGACATTGTAGGAACAGTTGTAGATCCTAGAACATTTTTTGACGCCCTGCAAGACCTTCAGGAGCTAGAACAGTTAATTACAAAAGCAGCCTCAGTCGCCCAGTTGATCAAGAATCTAGCCGAACCTACGCCGGAACAAGATAAACCCCCCCCGGAATCCAGCAAGGATTGCCTGCCAGATTCCAGAGGGCAAGAACCGTCAACAAATCCTGAACCGGAAAACGCAGGCGCAGAAGCCTCACCAGTGGGCCCCAAGACGGCGGAGCTGCCCGATCCTACATATTATCCTGCAGACAGGTTGCGCGAACTTCTAGACATAGGAAGCTTACCAGAACACCTACGCGAACAAACATGGGACATGCTTGAACGAAGAATCAAAGCATTCGGTTTTGACGGAAGATTAGGACACCACCCCACTAAAGCTCGCATCCGTACGGACAAGACCCACCCCCCCATATCGGTGCCTATGTACGGCACATCTCCCAGGAAGCGGGAAGTCATCGAGGAACAGGTTCACCAATGGTTCGAGCAAGAAGTAATTGAGCCCTCCAAAAGCCCCTGGAGTGCACCAGTCGTCATAGCCTACCACAACGGCAAAGCTCGATTCTGCGTTGACTACCGGAAGCTCAACGCAATCACTGTCCCAGACGAATTCCCCATCCCGCGCCAGTCGGAAATCCTCGGGTCACTCACCGGAGTCCAGGTCCTCTCCTCCTTGGACGCCTTATCAGGATTCACGCAACTTGAAATGGACCTGGACGACATCGAAAAAACAGCCTTCCGCACCCATCTAGGCCACTTCCAGTTCAGACGAATGCCCTTCGGTCTGTGCAACGGCCCAGCAATATTCCAACGAGTTATGCAGACAGTTCTAGCACCCTACATCAGGAAAATTGGTTTTCTATATAGCTTCCAGCCAATGCTATGGCTCCTATGGTAGTGCTACATACCCTACATATTTGGGTGGTACAGCTATATAGCCCTATGAGACCTATCATAGTGTCTATAGCTATTGGTGGGAGCTATATAGAGCTATATAATTAGTAGTGAAACCTATAGCAGCTATATAACACCATAGGGTTGGCATGAGTGCTATGGCTCCTATCATACCATACCTAGACTCCAAAGATATACTAGGCCAAGAACCATCTCAGATGAAATTTATGAGTTCAAAGTATTCATATTGTTCACTCAAGACATGATAGACAGTAGATTACTCTACTATGCTATGTAGGAGTCAAATAAATTAGATAAGGCCCACACAAAGCCCGGAGCCCGTGCGCGACAGCAGGCACGCGCACGAGGCACCATGGGCTGGCGCGCGGGACATGGGTGCATGCACAAGGCACCACGGGGCACGCACGAAGCGGCAGGCTGCGGCAGGCCCGTGCGTGATGTGGCCAGCACGCGCGCAAGAGGCGCGATGCGCGGTGTCCGTACGCGAGACGGCGGGCCTATACGCGAGGCACGCGGGCAGGGCGAAGGGTGCGCCTGGAGCCCGGCGCCATGGCGGTGGGCGGCAAGAGGCGTTGGGGCAGCGTAAGGCGGCGAGAAGTGTCGGAGGGCCCATGCCCCGCATGCGGAGGCATGCGAGGGGCGGCAGCAGCGTGGTGGGCGTCGAGGGGCGGGGAGAGGCGTCGGAGGGCGGCAGAAGGCATCTGGGGCAAGAGCGGGGCGTGCACGAGCCGTCGAGGTGCGACGGGCTCGGGCTCGGGGCGCGGTGACCACGCGTGACACGACAGGCCCGTGCGCGAGGCGACAGGCCTGCGCACGAGGCGACAGGCCTGCACGTGAGGTGCGACAGCTGCACATAGCGCAAGGGCGGCGCGAGGAGGACAGCCTGCGCACGGCCATGCGCGACGTACGCGCGTGTGTTCGCTGTCTGGCGTGTCGTCCCACGCTGTGCTGCGCCGGCGCACCCGTCCTCGGTCGCGTGCGATGTGCACGTGCCCATCCGTGCGTGTGTGCCAGAATCCGCGCGGGACTGGACCGTGACGCCGGTCGTCCGTGCGCTGGCGGCCTTGCGCGCGAGCGGGGCCATGTGCACGCAGCCGGGCGGCAGCACCGGCGGGGTCGCGCGCAACGAACACGCCCTCGCGCGAGACGGGGAGGCCGCATGCAGCGCGCCTGGCCCGTACGCCACACAAGAGTGTGGCCTGCGGGCACGGCGGAGCCATGCGTGACGGACGGAGCCCATGCGCGAAGCAATGGGCTCGCGTGCGTCGTCCGGTGGGGTGCATGTGCTGGCGCTGGCGCTGGCGCAGGCAGGCGTGGGCGCTGGGAGACGGCGCGTCAGCCCTTGCGAGCGTGACGGTGATGGCGACGAGGTGGGCGACGAGGGAGACCCGCCGGTGGGAGGCGAGGGGATGTGGGGGGCACGGGAGGGGGAAAGAGCTTGAGAGTATCGCTCGAATGGGCGATGCTCTCTGCGTTAGTACGAAGAAAGAAGACAGATTTTTTTTTTTACTCACTTAGAATCCCCTCAGCCCGTTCTAACCCTCCTCGAGCCTTCGTTTTGAGGGAAAGAGGGACAAGGGAGGAGAAGGAGGGAGAGAAGGGAGGAGTAGTGGGAGTGAGAGTTGAGACACTCGAATTTCGATGCGCATTTCGGTGGTTCAGCCACCGAATGCGCGCGAGTTCCAATGCTTCGACCCTAGTAAATCAAATAAAATGGTTTAAAATCTGAAAAAAAGACAGTAGCTAGATTTCTTTAATATAATATAATTGAATCAGCCAAATATCTAGCTACTGTACTATTGGTCACCAGGCAGCGACACAAACTTAGTGAAGTCTGCCGCCAGCCTCTGACGTAGCACCCGGCAGTGCCCGGGCCGACGCGGCAGCCACATTTCGGGCTCCGCTCGCCACGTCTACATAAGGCACGCATGACTCGCGTCGTCTCTCTCTTCTCTACCCCTACCATCTCTTGTTTTGTCCGTCTTCTCTTGCTACTTCAAAGGTAAGCTTTGCTTGTAATCTTTCTTATGCTGTTATACTTATGCTATTGTTAGATTTTCGCTTTTTTGTTATCTTGGTGAGTAATTCTTATAGTCTCTTATCTTATGTTTCTTATATTTGTTATTCATCAGATTTTCGCTTTTTTGTAACAGTGGTAAGCACCTTAGTCTTTGAAAGTTCTGTAGACTAACTCTTATGTTTTGTTTCAGATGTTTAGCCTGTAATTATTTAGCTTTGTAGTATAGTTGTATCTTTAATAATATATTTGTTGTTTGCTATTTTATCAATATGTGACTAAATTAATCTGGAAGGTTTTACAAGTAATTGCAAAGTGTGAAATATAGCCCAGTTGATTTATATACTAGACTGGTGATCTGTTAGCTGTAGTAGGCATGATAGATATATTTATCTAGTATAGTTGATATCAGTGTTATAGTTGTTATAGCTTTCATAGCTATGCCTCTTATCATAGCTTCATAGCCAGCTATGATAGCTATGATAGGACTATATAGCACTCCACTTAAGCTACATAGCTCTATATAGCTCAAAGGGGATGCTATATAGCCTATGGAGTAAAGGGCAGTCCTATGGCCCTAGGAAATCTATGTAGCCCTGATAGGGCTATATAGCACTTGCACATTTTCCTGATGTATCTCTGGCTGTTCTGCTTAGTTTACATCGACGACATAGTCATATTTTCTAAAACATACGAAGAGCATATAGGCCATCTGGAGCTCATACTCAAAGCTGTAGAAGACGCAGGCATTACGCTATCCCCTTCCAAGTGCCACCTCTTTTCATCTGAAAAAATTACCACTGTTATATAGAGCTATGTCAGCTACATAGATCTCATAGGTCCATAGCAGTGTCCTTTTATATATAGCCTAGCCATAGAGGGGGGGTCATCTACATAGAGCTATCATAGCTACCATAGCCCAAGGGTGTAGCTATCATAGCTATCATAGCATAAGGGGACAGCTATGTCAGCTATGCACTATATATGCACTATCCTGCCATTTGGATCTATCAAAGCTATATCAATTATATCTCATCTTCTTAATATATGTATTATACATCCTATACAAGCACCAAAATATTTTCAAACATGTTATAGGAATTAGAGCTTGGGAGAATTCTTAATAGAATCAGAAATGAAAACATATTTAATTCAATAGGCACTACTATACAAATTGTACACTACTCTACAAAATTCAAGAAGTCTTTACTGACCAAAGACCATATGACAAGCCCAGTCTCCAAAAAGCGAAAAATAACTATACAAATAGATATACTAACATGAGTTATATATAGAAGGCATCAGACTTACAAGCAAAGATACAAAAAAGCGAAAAATCTTAATAAGATAACCCACATTAGTAACAATAAGAATACAACAACATAAAGCACTTACCAAAGATAACAAAGCATTGAAGACGAAGACTCAAAAACGAGGGATGGTAGTGGTTGAGAGGAAAGAGAGGTCGCGCGTCGCGCGCACCTTATGTAGACGTGGCGAGCGGAGCTCGAAATGTCGCTGGCGCGACCCGGCCCGGGCACTGCCGGACGCTGCGTCAGAGGCTAAGGCAGCAGACTTCACTAAGTTGATGTTGCTGCCCTGTAGCATTTAGAACAGTACTTATATATCTGCCTGATTCGATTGCATTATATCCATACATTCTAGCTACAGTCTTTTTTCTAGATTTTAATCTATTTTATATGGTTTGCTAAGTCCGAAACATTCGAACTCTCGCACGTTCGGTGGCTGAACCATCCGAAATGCGCGTCGATGTCACTTCGTCTCTCGTTGTACATTCCTACCACTACACTCCTCCCTCCCTTGCGTCCTCTCCTTTCTTTCTCTCTGACTCGTCGAATCGAACGTGGGAGGGATTAAGTAGGGTGCAGAGGGCATAAAGGGTGAGTAACAAAAACTAATATACTTGTTTATTCGTGCTAACTCGAGAGTATCGCTCGTTTGAGCGATACTCTCGATCTCTTCCCCTCGCCTCGCGCTCCCACGTCCCACGACCCTGTTTCGCCATCGTCGACACGTCGGCGCGCTCGGCGCGTCGCCTCCGACGACTACAACCGCGTGCGCTGGTGCACGCGCGCGGTTGGCCACGACACCGGGCGCCCACCACAACCACGGCCACCCGCTGGCGACACGCGCGCGCTAGCACCCGAGCCCGCTGCTCCGCGCACGGGCCAGGATCGAGGACGCCGGCGCACGGCCAGACCACAGCGTGCACGGCCCCTGCGCTCCGTCCACGGGCCTGCCGCGCCACGCACGGGCCCGTGGCAGCCCCGCACGTCGACACGTACCCCGCGCCCCGTCTCCCGTCGCACCTCGCATGCGACCCGTCCACCGTCCGCCGCCGCCGCCGTGCCTCACGCCCGCGGCCGCCGTCTTGCGCGCACGGACGTCGCGCCGCGCCCGCATGGCCGCTGCGGGCCACGCCCACGGCCGCCACACCTCACGCCCACGCCCACGGCCGTTGCGCCGCGCACGCACGGCCGCCACGCCTCACGCCCATGGCCGTCGCGCCACGCCCACGGCCGCTACACGCCCACGCCCACGGCCGTCGCGCCACGCCCACGGCTGCTACACGCCCACGCCCACGGCCGTCGCGCCCTGCACGGCCGTCGCGCCCGGCGCACACGACCGCCCCGCCCCGCCCGCACGCCGCAGCCACGGCCGCCACGCCTCGTGCGCAAGGCCGTCGCGCCCAGCCTCCACAGCCGCGGTGCCCAGCCCACAGCCGCGGCGCCACGCGCCCCGCGCCCCGCGGCGACGCCGCACCTGCACGGCCGCCGCACGGCGCACCCGCACGGCGGCCACGTGCCACGCCCACCGCCGCCGTCACGCCTTGGGCACATGGCCGCGACGCCTCGTGCGAATGGCCGCTGTGCCCGGCATCTGTCACATATTGTTAGGATTGTAGTACTATTAACTGTACCAGTAGTAGGATATAAAATATAATTAATCTTCATGTAAAATTTCTCATTACCTTGTCCCTTTGACATAGTAATAATAGTCTTCATAGTGGCCATAGCTTACCTGGTAAATATGATAGCACTACATAGTTCACACTAATAGCTATAGAAACTATGGTAACACTACATAGCTGATACCACTAGCTATAGAAGCTATGATAGCTCTCATAGTGCTATATAGCTAGATGAGCAAGCTATATAGCTTACATAGCTCTGCAATAGCACCTATAACATAACCTGGAGCTATATAAAATTTAGATTTTTCAGATGTTACTCGTCCATCATCCTACTCGGGCATAAAGTATCCTGCCTAGATCTTTTCACACATCAAGCAAAGGTCGCGACGATCGCCAATCTGGATGTGCCCCAGTCGGCCGCCCAACTTCAATCCTTCCTCGGCATGGTGGTCTATTTTTCGGCATTCATACCATACTACGCGGATAAATCCAGACCCCTGTTCGAGCTCACCCGTAAAGGACGAGGATGGCACTGGCTCGCGGAACATCAGACCGCATTCGAAGACATCAGAGAGGCCCTGCAAAAGGCACCTGTCTTCAAACACCCAGTCCAAGGGCTCCCATACAGGCTCTATACAGACGCCTCGGCCGCAGCTCTAGGATGCGCGCTTCAGCAGGTTCAATTAATCTCCATCAAGGACCTCAAGGGCATGGCCGCATACACAAAATTGCGAGAAGCCTACGACGCCAGCAAACCTCCACCAAAATTTGTCCTGTCACTAGACAAAGGATTCGATAAACACGTGTTGCCAAAAGATTGGTCTGCCTCTTTCCAAGACACAGTGATCCCTGTCGAACGAGTTATAGCCTATTGGTCGCGAACCTTCAAAGCAGCTGAACTCAACTACTCTGTCACGGAGAAAGAAGCGCTCGCTGCAAAGGAGGCCCTCGTCAAGTTTCAGCCTATCGTCGAAGGAGAGCGCATCTTGCTAATCACAGACCATTCTGCACTACAATGGGCCAAGACTTACGAGCACACTAATCGGCGCCTCGCATCATGGGGAGCAGTCTTCTCAGCGTACAAACCAGGCCTCCGCATCATACACAGGCCAGGTCGCGTCCACTCGAACGTAGATCCCTTATCCCGCCTACTGTCCACCCCGCCGGCCTACACCGCTCCAGTTGATGGCAGGGACCCCAGCTTACTCACCGACACGACTGCAGCAGCGAAGCTGGAGGAACTAGCAAGGAACAAACCAGCCGAGGTCTTCGTAGCATACTCCATCGAGGATTGTCTGGAAACGAGATCGGTGTTCGTCACCACCCGATCGGCGGCCAACCGTACGACAGCTAGCCCACCCGAAAGCCCCGGAAGGTCTTCCTCCCCGGCTCAGGGACTAGCGGCCCCGCCAGATCCCATCCCTGCCCCCGCACAGGAATCAGATACGCAGGAACAGAGTTGCGACATGCCAATGCCATCCTTCCCACTCATCACACTCCCGCCGGAAATAGTGACAGAATTCCAGCAAGCCTATCTGCTCGATCTTGCATTCAAAGCCAAATGGGTGCAACCCTTCGCACCTTACATTGATCACAGGCCAGGCCAGAGATTTTTCAAGGATGACCAAGGCCTGTTGTTCTTCAAGGATGCAGACTCTCACCTATGCCTTTGCATTCCTCGCCGACTCCAACCACGCTTCCTCGAACTGGCACATGGCGTTGCAGGTGAAACCACTCACGCCGGCGCAGAAAAACTGCGTGCCTTTCTGAAGACGAAACTCTACTGGCCACGCATGAACGTAGACATTGAACAGTTCTGCATGACTTGCGACATATGCCAGAAGATCAAAACAAAAAACTTCAAAAAATACGGCCTCCTCATCCCCAACCCTATACCCTCCTGGCCCTTCCAGTCTATATCCATGGATCTGATAGTCGGATTACCCATGTCCAATGGCTTCAACGCCATTTTTGTAGTCGTCTGTCGCCTGTCCAAATACGCCCAGTTTATACCCACTACATCCAGCCTATTAGCGCGCGACTTCGCCCACCTATTTGTCGACAAAATCTTCAGCCGCTTCGGCTTGCCAGATTCCATCATATCGGACTGAGACCCACGCTGGACGCACGATTTCTGGAAACAAGTTAGCGAACGCCTCCACCTTTCCATGCACTTATCATCGTCTCACCACCCTCAGCATGATGGCCAAACGGAGATAACCAACAGAGCATTAGAAACGGCCCTCCGGGCGTACGTCGCCTCGGATCGGGCCTCCGTCGCCTCGGATCGGGCCTCCTGGTCCTCCTGGCTTCCGTTGCTCGAATTTGCCCACAACTCTGCACAATCGACCACCACGGGCTATTCGCCAGCGTTTCTTCTTTACAGATTTCAACCTATGGATGTCCTGGACGCCGTCATCCCCATGGACTGCTGCCGTATACCCTGCACCTCCGTAGCAGGCGACTTCCTGTTGTCCCTGGACACTCACCGGAAAGCGGCTCACGACGCTATAGCAGAAGCTCAACACCGCCAAGCGCAGCAATTCAACAAAGGGCAGAAAGAACTCTCCTTCAACGAAGGTGGTCTGGTGCTCATTAACCCCCATTCGCTAGAATGGAAGGAATCCAAAGGCGAAGGGGCCAAGCTCATCCAGCGCTTCATTGGCCCAGTCGAAGTCCAGCAAAAGATCAATGCTAATGTATACCGCCTTCGTATGGGTGACAATTTCCCTGGCTCTACAGTATTTAACGTACAACACTTGCAACCATACCGCACCTCCCTGCCAGAATTCGGCGACCGCCCCACGCTCCCAGACACCAGGAAAAAACACCCACCATCCGAAGAGTTCGAAGTCGAGAAAATCATAGCGCACCGACGAAACGCTCGGACGGGCCAATGGGAATTCCTCGTCAGATGGTCAGGATATTCGCCCCTGTATGACATGTGGCTCTCCAGTCGCGATCTACGGAACGCTCCCCTGGAGCTGTATGCGTACAGATGGCAGCACGGCTTATAGCGGGCCGCCGGTTTTCCTGGCTCGACCCAGCCACAGCCAGTCGAGCCACAACTGTACAGTACCACGGGCGGTGCTCCAATTTGTATAACCATGCTTCCCTTCTCTTCTGTCCGCTTCCTATACCCGCAACTTCACCTTCCCACCTGCATCGAGAAAGGCTGCCTTCTCGTCGCAGTTAAACTTATGCCTTCTATCACTCGCGCTCGTCATCATAACACGTCCTGGATCCGTATCTGGGACGAGCCCATTACTATACGCACCCTTCCTAATGTAGATGGCTCAACCCCGTCGTACAAGCCGGCCACCGGTCTCTTCGAACCCTGGGACTGGACCAAAGATCCTGACTGGGTCGACCCCATACATCCATGGTGCCCTTATATCCCAGTCACACCCCCACCGCTCCTACCATGGACCTCGGATATGTGGTGGGTGTACGCGGACAATCACACCGGCGAATACTCCCGTAACGGCCCCGATGGCTCATTCAGCATATCTTCCGACGTAGCAGGCAGCTACGACAGGGCGAAAGGATGGCTCGAATCGAACGTCGAGTTCCTCCGCATGACATTCAACGTTCCCACACCCCCTCCCGCACCCCTGCCCCCTGCCCTCACCTTCTTCACACACCAAGCCCTGTCCCGGGATGCCCTTCGCCCCTTCTTGTGGACTTACCGCCGGGCGCTCCTTGACTGGTTCGGCTACTCCTACTGGGTTATCATGAATATTTCGGGCGACTGGTCCAGCCACCCGCAAGCCCAGCAGCGGGACGGGTTCGCGGACTTCCTGGAGTGGTACATCGTCCAGTCAGGGAAACGCGGCGTCTCCTTCTGCACCACTACGTACCCGCGTTGACCTCAAACGTAGCACACCATCTTGCAGCACTGGCTCCGCCGCGGCGTCCCCGTCAACTACACCTGGCAGCACTCCTACGCCTCTGACCCAGCCTTCGCATCCATCCACCCGACAGCGTACGACCCCACAATATACCGCTACTCTCATAACGTGCCGGGCCAGACATGCGTGCTCGCCGAAAACCTCAACGCCACCTCCGGGACCGTTGCCGTTGATAGGCCGGAAATACGCAAATGGCACGAGGCCTATTGGTACCAAGACTACGTAGACATCGAGGACTACCTCAACATCAAGGTCTTCTACTGTTGCGCCCACCGCAGATACCTGACCACGGACAGTGACGATCCCGACAGCGATGAGGACTACCCGAGGCCCCGGGGGCGCGCCCGCTACACGCTGACCCCAATCAAGTCCCTGCTACAGGACAGTCCAGGACTGGCGACTTGGAGGAGCCACAACCCTCCTCCTCCTCCGCCCCGTCCCCCAACGCCGCGCCCACCGACACCGCCCCAACCGGACACCACATCAGCGCCACCCGTGACCACGACGGGGCCACACGGCCCACAGCAAATGGCAATGGGTGCAGACACTGACAGGTTTGCCGTCAATGTCTCCCCAGTTAGCCCACTGGCGGCACAAGCGCCGCTCCCCGCCCCCATCGCCGAAGACGAGATCATACCGCTTGCCCCTCTGCTCACGGAAGTCCTGCCCTAGGAGCCGAGTCCTGCACCGGCCGATACGCCAGCCCAGGACTTGGATCTCCCCCCCCGCCAACCCTCAGCCCACTCTCCCAGTCGCACAAGGTTTGCCTGTGCTTCCGGCAGAGCCCGCCGCCCAGCCGCCGGCCGCGATCACCATGAGCGCGGTGGCTCAGGAAATCGCAGCGGCCGAGGAGGCTCCGACCGACGACACAGGCAGCATGGACACGGAAGAGCCACCCGCCACGACGCCCCAACTGTTCTCGCAATTCTGGGCAGACGTCACCACAGGCAGCGCGGAGCTGGCCACCGTCAGCGACATCGCGCCCGACGTCTTTTTCGGCATCGACGCCTTCTTCCTCGTCAACATGCACGTATCGATCCCATCAACCACGAGGCGTCCCAGTTGTCCCAAAATAATGGGACCGGAATCATGCCGCAAGAGCATTCCAATTCCTGCGGATACAGCCGTCTCCGCAGGCATTACAATGCCCTGCTGAAAAGTCCCTACAGGACTTTTCTGGGGGCCGCTTTCCGGGCCGTACGCTATGCTACGCAGCGGCTATTGCCGCCGCCCTCGCTCGGCAATGCGTGCCGCCCTCGCTCGGCACTGCCCCGCCGCACCTCGGCTACGCGTCGCCCGCCCGCCCGCCGCTCGGCTACGCGTGCGCCCGCCCGCTGCTCGGCTATGCACGCGCGCACTCGCCGCTCGGCTACGCACGCACCCGCCACTGCCGCGCACGCTCCCCGCCATTTTCCCCGCATGCAGCCGCGCCGGAGGGACCGGAAGGTCCAGCTACACAGCTGACTGCATGTAGGAATGGCGTGCGAGGGCCGTCGCTGGATTCGCGCCCCCGCCCGCCGCGCACTGCCCGCCGTCCCCGCCCGCCGCGCACTGACCGCCGTCCCATGCGCCGCTCGCGCGCTGGCGTCTGCCGTCCCCACGCGCTGCTCGCTGCCCGCCGTCCGCGCGCACTGCTCGCCGCTCGCCACTTGCCGTCTCTGCGCGCTGCCCGCCGCCCCCACGCGCCGCTTCCGCCCCGCGCGTGCGCCGCTCGCTTCCCGCTCCTGCTGCCCTCTGCCCGCTCACCTGCGCTGGCTCCGCCGCACCGCTCGACGTTGCTGCGGCTGTCGCTTGTGCCAGTCGACGCGGCGGCTGGGCTTCCGTGCGCGCGTCGCGCGTGGTTGCTGGGGCGTCGTGCACGGTTGCTAGCCGTAGTCGCGCGCGTTTCTGGCCGCTGGCCGCGCGTGTAAGCGGCGTCGCGTGCGGTGCTGGGGTATTGCACGTGGCTGCTGCGCGTCATTGTGGTTGCCGTGGTCGTGGGCGAAGTACCGAGCACGCACGCCGGTGGTGCGCGCGTGGGTGCGTGTGGTCGTGGTGTGCGACACTGCCATGGGCGTAGACGACCCACGACACGTGGCAGGGGGTGACGGGACATGACGGGGCGTGGCGCGGACGGGGTAGACGTGGTGCAGCGCGCGTGGAAGAGGCGAATAGACGGAGGGGCGAGCGCGCGCGAAGAAGCGACGCCTGCGCGGAGGAAGCAGTGCGGGGAGGGTGTAGGCTGAGAGCCTCGAGAACGTGCTGTGGCACGTCTCGGAGAATGCCGAGCGGCGGTGGCTGATGCCCGAAATGCCTGACATTCGAGGAGAGGAATGGTCGGGCACGGATTTTGCGGCAATTTTTGGGACAAAATAGACAACAATCATGTAGATACAATAGAGTAAAGTCTATATACAAAGTATCTAGAAGTTCTTGCAACGGTGAGATCCATAATAATGAGATTACTGTGACCCTAAGGTAACCCTAGACCTGACTTTGTATAGTACAGCCTCTACTACCTATTATTTCACTTATCGGCTGCATGCATATACTTCATAGTAATATGTAGAGTATTTATATCAAGTTTGAAATTTTTTGGACAGGGGAACAGACATGTAGACACAAAATACATCTAGAATTGTAGTATACTTTCCGAAAAACATGGAAGCTGGCCAAGATCTTGATGATGTAGCTTTTAACAAAAATAAAATGAAGAGGGTTTATATTGCTAAAGCATACCCTAATATGACATCATACACCGATAGGCATGTAGAACCCAATTTGCTGAGGAAGTCCGGCTCGAACGTCGCGTCCGGCATGCCCGAGGGGCGCTCGACGCGTCGAGCCTTGCTGACAAGCGCCGTCCATTTTAGACTTCCTTATCAGTGTTTCGCATACATTAGACCTCCAGTAACTTGCATTCATACAAAATTTTTTACTCACATAGATTCACTGTATCTACAACTACGGTATTATTCGTAGAATTTATCAAAATTTATTGCCTTTGAAAGTTGACTTCGAATTTCACCAGCCTCGTTCGCAGCCCCGTTCGGCAATTGCCGAGCCGTGCCACGCGGCTCTTGGCTGAGCTGTTCCTCTTCCTCCCGCCACTCTCACTCTAGCGGGGGCACTGCGAGGTCTTACGCCCTCATATCAGTAAGTTTTACCTTCATTTCTTCGTATCTACGTATCTTACTGACTACTTTTACCTTTTTTAGCCCGTAGGTATGCTGACGTGGCACCAAACGCCGCGAGACGACACCCGCGATCAACTCCCCCTCCCCCTCTCCTTCGACACCCTCCCTCGCGCTTGCAAATGCGCGCACACACTCCCACCTCCCATCGCCACATTGCGGACACACGCACGCGCATGCGCAGCCCGCACGTGCGTGGCAGCATGTTCTATGGCCACGCCAACGCACAGTTCCGCGTGCGTGCGCCTATCCGCGCACATCCCATTCTCCCGCGTCCCAACACGCGCCGTTTCCAGCGCGTTCCGACACGCGCCATTTCCAGCGCGTTCCGACACGCCGCGAATAGCTGCGCGTCCCCATGCGACGCGTCGGCAGAGGGAGTGCGGACGGACGGCGGAGAGCGAGTGCGGGTGGACGGCGGGGATGCCGGAAAGCGAGCGCCGACGGCGGAACGAGCGGAGAAGGCGGGAAGCCAGCGCAGAGGGCGGGGAGCGAGCACACGCAGACAGCGGCGAGCGAGCAAGCACGCACGGACGGCGCGCGAGCGAGTGAGCACGCACGGAGGGTGGGGAGCGGTGGGCACGCGAGGACAGCGGCGGGGAGCGGTGGGCACGCGAGGACAGCGGGGAGCGGCAGGACGCGCGCACGGCGGGGAGCGTTGCGCGCGCGGACGGCGGCGGGCGAGCGGCGGGGAGCAGCGCGCACGCGCGGACGGCAGGGAGCGGCGCCCATGTGCGCACACGCGCACGGCGGCGGGCGGGCGAGCAGCGGTCAGCGTGGCCCTCACCCTCCCCTCTTCATGCAGCTTGCTGTGTAGTTGGACCCTTCAGGGACCCTCCTGTAATGCTGCATGAATGGGAATGGGGCGGGCGGGGTGGGAGTGCACCACCGTAGCCAAATGGCGGGCGGGCGCTGTGTAGCTGAGCGCGCGGGGAGCGCGCTCGCGCGTAACCGAGCGGCGGGCGGGGGTGCAGTGTAGCCGAGCGGCGGGCGGGCGCAGTGTAGCCGAGCGCGCGCGAGATGCGTAGCTGAGGTGCGGCGGCAACAGCCGCCGCCGTAGAGTAGCGTGCGGCCCGGTAAGTGGCCCGTGTGAACCTGGGCAGCATAATAATGCTGCCCAGGAGCGGGGCATTGTAATCTCTGCGGCAGCAGGTGCTCGGCTAGCTGCGGCTGCAGCCGCAGGAATTGCAATGCTCTTGCAGCGTGATTCCGGTCCACATTATAATGGGGGGACTGAGACTGGTGCAACCACTGAGGCCAGACTCATTCAAGCCCTAGAACGCGACGCCCACATAGTACCGGCCGACCTACTGCGACTCATGCTCAGGTTCGGCATGGGGTTCCACGTCTCATGGGCACCATCATGGGGCCAAGCCTGGGCCATGGACCGTCGACGAGGCAGTGCCGTCTTGCCCCCGCCAACGTACGTCACCGGCACCCCGCACCCCCTCGGTCCCACCAATATCTCCAATCGGGACCTCTGCCACGCCTACTACGCCGCCCACATGGATGACCTCATGCCCACCACCGGCATGGCCAGGTTCCTTTGGTATGGTGGTCTCATATGGCGCCTGGCCATGCACTACGGCGGCGTCCCTCTCGCCGAAGCCGTCCTCGATGGTCCCGCATCGACCTACGTCTACAGTAACGTCCACTTCACGGTCGAAGGCGGACGGCACAGCGACACCCCGACGGACTGGCAGGACGATCCCCTCCTCCAGGAAATCCTGGGTGCATCCCCCAGCAATCCCGCCTCCACACTCTGGCCAGACCCAGATACGTGGGAGCACAGCGGCTGGTGGTCAGGACACTGGAACCCCGCAGCAGAAAAATGGTTCGTGAGCTGCCTGAGCGAGATCATGGATCGGACCGCCCACACGTACATGCCAAGCCAGTGGAAGCCGAAGGTCCGAGGCTTCAATAGCGGCATCCGCATGAACGCCATCGAACGCCTCCGCCTTTCCGCGTACCTGCTGGGATGGCGTGAAACTGTTGCGGACTACCTGAGGGACACGCCGCTAGCGGAACAAGGCCGTCTGCTCACAGTTCTCAACTCGCCTTCCTGACGAACCCTGGGGGAGCTATGTAATGGGGCAGCATGGACGGGCCGGCTAGGCCGGGAGACGCGTCGTACGAAAAAGGAAGGAGTCTTCGCCAGGAACTCGGAGTTTCCCGAGCGGAGCCAGAACTGTATTTAAGCATGCCTGTAACACATAGAATACATCATCTTGAACAATTATCTTCTAGCTTTTCTCAGTCTCTCGTCTCTCGTCTCCTTTCCTCTCGTCTCTCGTCTCGTCCCTCCTCCTTTTTTCTTTATCTCTCTCTCCCGCTTGCGTCGACTGTCCGGTACGAAGGTAAGCTTCGTCCTCAGACTCCTCTCGCACGAGCCACGTCACAAAAGGTCCATCAGAAAAATATGCAGGTTCTACATAGCTCTACATATCTTATATAGAAGCCATAGGTCCATAGCACCTCCCTTTACTACATAACTCTGATAGCCCAAGGGAGAAGCTATGAAGTGCTATAGAGCTGAAGGGGGATGCTATGGACTGCTATCATAGCTATCATAGCTGACTATGAAGCTACTATAGCTACTATAGCATGCCTAGCTATTAGATCTATGAAAGTTATGTCATTTACTTATACTATACTCAATATGTAAACATAGCACATCTATCAAAGTAATAAGATCTATCAGAACTATCACATTCTTGGCCTAGCTATAAAACAGATCTTATATCTATCACAAATATTTGAAAATTCACATCAAAACATGATTTTAAAAACAATTATTCAATTCAGATTATACAAAAGTCAATCTAATCAATTACAGAATCTGTTGGACTATTCTAATCTAGATAATAGACAATATAACTAACTACAGCAAATTTCACTCACAAGTATGGAAAAATTACTAGATATCTCTTTAACACAAAAAGAGAAAATCTGTTGATCAAAAAGTATTAGATAACAAAGACAACAAAAGTCACATACAACAAAAGTCACATACAATAAAAGATCAGCACACCTTAACTTAAGAAAAATAACAAAGACTTAACTAGAAGCAACATTAGTAGAGAACATAGACCATTAATAACAATAAAGCATACCTTAAAGATAATAGACAATGAGCAAAAGGGTGAACAACGACAAGCAAAAGATGAACAACAATGAGCAAAGAAAGAGCAACGGCGAGCAAGCAACAACGATGACAACGACGCCGACGTGGCAAGAGATGGTGGGGTTAGAGAGCAAGAGACAACGCGCGTCGCGGGAGCCTTATATACAAATCCCGGGCGAAGCCGAGAATCGTGGCTGCCGGGCACTGCCGCGCGCCACGTCAGGGACTAGGCTCGCAGACTTAACTAAGTTGATGTTGCTGCTCAGAGATGCACAGTACAGTAGGTGCTCGTGTTTCTCATGCATTTAGATTTTAAGTATTATCTATCAATGTCATCTTTTTCTCTGATTTTATACAACTTTCTTGGATTTGTTGAAGCTCGAGGAATGTAGCTTCGCTCGTTCGGTGGCTGAAGCCATCGAACGCGCGTCAAGACTTCCTACTTGCTCACTCTTCCCACCTCCCTCACACTCTCCGTCTCGCCTCCCTCGCCTGGCCTCATTCTTCTCCCCATCAACGGTCAAGACGGATTTGACGGAGGGTTAGTATGCTGGAAGGGCCCTAGGTAAGTAAAACAAAGCTCTATTTTCGTGTCATTCGTGCTAATTCAGAGTGTCGCTCGATTTTCGAGCGACACTCGTTTATCTGTCCCCGCCCTCCCCCCATCGTCCGCTCAACGTCCCCAGCACCCTCCTCTCACCTCCATCGCTCCCTCCGCCATCGCGCGAAGTCGCCGACGCGTCCAGCTACCCGGGCGCAGCACCAACACCTCACACCCAATCCATCACGACACCCCCGCACGCCCACGACCCCGCACGGCCCTGACTCCCTTTTCGCGCACGCAGCCACGCACGGCCGTCATGCCACTTTGTTCAGCCCCGTCTGTGCGTTGTTGACGACGTGCGCATGGGCCACGTTACCGCCCCTCGACATCTCTGCGTCCGCGAGTCGTAGTGCCCCGTTGCCGTAGCAACGGCACTCGACGTGCACCTTCGCGCTCGTCGTGCCCCAAGCAGCCCCACCGGACCCCTTCCACACCCTCGCCGTGTCGCCAGCGTGGCGAACGGCCCAGCGCTCAAGACTCACGCGCTCGCCGTACTCGCCGCAGCGCCACATGCTCGCGCAACACCCGCGCGCGTGCTCCATGCCTCGGACAGTACGCAATGCCTCGGACAAGCGTGCGCAACTCACGCACGTGCACGGCCTCAACGGCCGTGCATGCACCTGCCTGTGGCCCGGCTGCCTGTGTACGGCCATGCGCGGTCTTGACGGCGCAAGCACGGGCGTGGATGGCCCAAACAGGCCTCCGCCCCCCTCCGCACTGCCTTTCCGCCCTTCGTGCTTCATCTGCGCCCTCCCCACCACATCAACGCCCCCCGCACCGCATCAACGCCCTTCGCGCCGCCTCCCGCCCTCTGCGCCGCGTCTCCGCGCTCAGCGCCACGTCTCCCTCCCTCCGCGCTGCCTCAGTCCCTCCGCGCCATGTTCGCGCGCTTGGCGCCGCCTTCCCACCTTCGGCGCCGCGTCACCACACTCCTCGCGCCATCCGCGCCGCGATCGTGCTATCCTCGCCTCGCTAATGTGCTCCTGCCCCGCTTCTATGTGCCCAGCCCCATATCTGTGTCATCTGTGCTATGTCCATGTGCTCTGTACCATGTCTGTGCCATCCCCACCCTCCACCTGATTTTGTTTCTGGCATATGTAGTTATCGTAGGATTTGTTGTAATAATAATGACATGGATATAATAAAATATAAATTTTTGACTTCTAATTATGGAGTCTATCATACCTGACATAGGCCTGATAGAATCTATAGCAAGCTTATGATGCTACATAACTATGGTAGTAATGGCTCACAGGTAGATAGTCTATATACCTTTGACCTGCTGCTATGAGGGCTATGATAATGTCCATAGCTCTGTATAGGTGCAAGGGTGGCTATATAGGCCCCATAGCACTATGTTAGGACACATACTTTAGTACTGAGCTATATAAATTTCCAATTTTCCTGATGTCTGCCTTCGAGACGTGCTCGGCCTCTAACCGAGCACGCTACCGTAGGACCTTCGGGAGTGTCTTTCGACCCTTCTTACGCTCCATCCCTTCCCTCCTCCAGACTCCCAAAAGGTCTTCCTTCAAGAGGCCCTACGTCAGTCCAGTCCTCTTGACACCAGCCTGCTTCGACCCGCGAGGTGTTTCCCCTACGTAGCAGATCTAGTGTTACACTAAATGCAATGACGATCAAGAATAAATATCCTTTACCACTCATCCCAGAACTCATCGACAAAGTTCGTGAAGCATCCTATTTCACGAAATTCGACGTACGATGGGGGTACAACAACATTCACATCCGAGATGGCAATCAGTGGAAGGCAGCTTTCCTCACCAATTGAGGCCTCTTCGAACCAATGGTCATGTTCTTTAGACTTACGAACTCACCTGCAACATTTTAGACGATGATGAATGACCTCTTTCGAGATCTTCTTGCTACAGGCAAGGTCATCATTTATATGGACGATATCCTCATTGCGACAGCCACACTGCAAGAGCATCGTGACATCGTCCATAGGAGAACAACCTTTATCTCAAGCCAGAGAAATGCACATTTGAGGCCCCCAGCATTGAATACCTCGGTCTTATTCTCGAGAAGGGAACCGTCAAAATGGACCCCGTCAAGCTTTCCAGAATAAAGGAATGGCCAGTGCCCAAGAACGTCCAAGACGTTCGATCCTTCCTCGGATTTGGAAACTTTTATAGGAGATTCATCCAAGGATTCTCATCCATAGCACGACCGCTAAATGACCTTACCTTACCAAAAAGGACGAAAAGTGGGTCTGGGACACAAAACAGCAAGAAGCCTTTGAGAACCTCAAAGGACAATTTACATCCGCACCTATCCTTGCTCAACCAGACACCACAAAGCCCTTCTCGGTCGAAACAGATGCATCGGCATTTGCTTATGGTGCAGTACTCTCACAAGAAGGCAAAGATGGACGATCCCATCCCTGCGCTTACTTATCGCATTCCTTCACTGACACTGAATGGAACTACGACATCTATGACTGAGAACTCCTCGCAATCATTTGAGCGCTCGAAACATGGCAACATTATTCACAAGGGTCGCTACACCAGATCAATATTGTATCAGATCACCAGAATCTGCTTTATTTCAAGGATGCTCACAAGTTGACAAGACGACAGGCACGATGGATGCTATTCATGTCTCGCTTCGATTATACCATCCGACACGCGGCCGGAAAAACCATGACACGTGCTGATGCACTATCTCGACGACCAGACCATGGAAAAGGAAAGGACGACAACGAAGACCAGATCATGTTACCGCAAGACGTATTCATATCGGCACTACGAACAGGAGTACAAGCACCAGAATCAGACATTCAAGCTGACTTAATTGCAGAAGCAATCCGTTTCGAAAAGTCAAGAGACCTCATCGACGCTCTACGGAAACAAGCGCCATCATTCATCGACAAAGGCCTGGATGGTTGGAGCCTGGATGAAAACAGTTTACTCATATATCAAGGACAAATTTATGTGGCCAAGTTTGATGAAATTCGGAGGAAGGTGGTACGACAGGTACACGAAAACCCAGCATATGGACACCCCGGAGAGTGGTGCACCGTGGAGCTCGTACAACGAGAATACTTCTGGCCTGGCATGGTTTCATTCATTCGGGAATTCGTCAAGGGATGCACAACGTGCCAAGCCATGAAGAATCAGAATCACCGTCCTCATATCCCTATCCAGCCCATTCTTGCCGAACCAGATGCACTACCATTCTCCACGGTTTCTACGGATTTGATCACTAAACTCCCAGAATCGGATGGATTCGACTCCATCTCAGTCTTCATCGACCATGATGTCACCAAAGCCGCGGTCCTGGTCCCTTGCCGAGAAGCCATGACAGCTGACGACTTCTCCACGCTCTATGAAGCTAATGTGTGTCAATCAGAAGGTTCTGATGGCTGGTCTCATCGAATTCTGCTTTGAGATGCAGACAATTAAACTGTTCGTTGTACTGTGTGATGGACAGTTTTCCTTTATGAAGGTGACTGAGCTGTCCTGCTGCAACTTGGCATTCTCCAGGGTCCTTGAAACAGTTGGTGAAGGCTTTCTTGAAGTCTTCCCATGTTTTTGGAACCGTTTTTGACTTATGGAGTCCATGTGCCCAGCTGAGGGCATCACCCTTGTTGCAGTAGGAGAGAGCAAAGTTGACCTTTGCTTCTTCTCTCACCGTATTGGAGAGTTCTTGCTGTCCGATGTACAGCTCGCAGGCTAATATGAATGTGTCTGCCTTGGTTCTGTCACTGTTGAAAAATTCTAGTTTGTTGGCTTTGATCTCCGTCATCTTCTTGGGACGTGCAGTGCTTGTTCCTCCTGGAGGGTTCAAGTTGGGATTAGGATTGGGGGTGGGGTTCTGAACAGGTTGTTGGATGGGAGGAGGGTTCTGTGCTGGTGCTGTGGGGGTCAGGTCAGGGACTGGTTATGGCGGGCTTGGATTAGGTGGGTTCGGTGCCGGGGTCTACTGAGAGCTTGGTTGCTATGTAGGTGTGATCAGGGCTACCTTCTTTCGAAGAGAGAGTCGGTCTGTGATCCACTGGTGGGCAAGTGTTCCCTTGGCTACTTTGCAGACATGTTCTTCGACTTCTGGGTTTGTTTAATTACAATATATGCACTCGGTTGTTAATGCTGCAACCTTTCATTGCTCGTCTGTGACTGTATATCCGTTGGCTTTAATCCAATATTCTCCGACCTTGAAAGAGTGTCGTTTGTCATGTAGGACGTACCCGTTGACTAGTCCTATTGATTCTGATATTCCTTGTTCTGATGTGTTGTAACCGTTCATTCCAACGTGTGCTGCTACGGCTGTGAGGTAGCGAGCTTCTTCTAGTTCTTCTGTGGTTGCCGGTCGTTGTACAGTGTCGCTTGTCTGGATATAGATGTTCCCTTGGATGTCTGCAAGGACTCCTTCGATGTCTTCAGGTCTCTGCCGAAGTATGATCTGTCCATGTGTCGAATAATATGTGATTTTGAAGGGGCTACCATATGGCCCTTCTCCAATGTTGTAGTCCAAAATCTTGACGAGGTGTTGTCGAGAAGTTTATCCTAATGTTCTGACCAGGTTCAGAACCTGTGTCGTTCCCAAGTCGAACGGCAGTGTCAACACGGCGCCAAGTTTGTCACTAGAGCGGCAATGCTACTAGTGGTCTCGAAGAGTATGACGCTAAGGCCCGTCTCTTAGTGAAGAGAGATAGAGGATGATTGAGGAGCGAGGAGGAACAAGGTGAATTGAGTGACTATATGGCAAGTCGAGATACAAGATATACAAGAGGATAAACTTAGTGTTACCGGTCCATGTACGTGGGGTTTATATATGTGTAGGTACAGTCTTGTGAGAAGTAGGATATTTTTGTCGAAAGTATGAAGTTGGATATCCTGGTAGAAAGCCTTCTGGATATCCAACTAGAAACTCATAGAGCGAGAGGCACTGGATATCCTAAATGGAGTCTTAGGTAAGCGGTGGAGCAAGCTCAGAGGAGGGAAAACCCAGAAGGCTGTTGTGGTATCGATGATGTGTATGCTACTACATGCTGCCTCTGATCTATCTTTGTGCTGACTAATCCTCGCTCTATGGCGGTGTTATCACATGATCGATGCCTCTGCTCCCCCTCACTCTCCTACTCTATCGTCCTCCCCTCGAACATGGCACTGCCCTCGGCGACCCACCGCACTCGACTGCTCCGACATCAGCACACGACCTCACTCTGCCCCCTCCTGATCCTCTGGCATGCACTCGGCACCCTCTCGCTCTGACTCCTCTGACTCCTCCGCTGCATGAGCTGTCTCTACCCATGTCTCCTCTTCTCGTAGTGCCTCCTCAAATGCGTGCTGCTCAGCCTCCAGGGCGGAGCCAGGTCGTGGCGTGAAGGCACACAAACAGTGCACACTGATGGGTGTGCCCTTGATCGGCCTCCCGTCCAGAGTGACGACTTCGTACGTGTTGCGATAGCACGATGCTATACAATATGGTTCGGACCACTTGCTGAGCAATTTGTGTTCGCTACGGAATGTGAAGTCCAGCTGATTATCGTAGACTTGAACCAACTGGCCAATGTGAAATAGAACCTCCCCTGGTAAATGCTGCTTGAGTTTCTTGTCGAACGCGGCCTTGCGACGTATGGATGCTTGACCACAGCCTCGTATCCATCGAGCTGTTGCTGCGCGACATATGCCATATGTGTCACCGCATCGCTTGGTCAGAGGACTAACGCAGCTTCCGCGAGCGAGGATGGGGGAGTATTGATGACACATCCAAACAGGAGCTCCTTGGGTGTGAACTTTAATGCCAGTAGGAGCCGATTGTTGAGTATGCGAACCGCGTTGTCGAGGTGGTCTGGCCAGTGCTTCGGAAGATCCTTTGGCATAATTGTGACATAGTTGTCTTCGCCGAGGTTTGGTGCAGCGAGGCGTGCGAGTACATGGATGAGCAATTTGTTAGTGCCTTCCACGAGGCCATTAACCCATGGTGAGTATGATGACACCACATGGTGCTTGACACCCCACTTCATCTGAAAAAATTACCACTGGTATATAGAACTATGTCAGCTACATAGCTCTGATAGATCCATAGCAGTGTCCTTTTATATATAGCCTAGCCATAGACAGGGGGTCATCTATGTAGAGCTATCATAGCTCCTATAGCTACCATAGCTGAAGGGTGTAGCTATCATAGCTATCATAGCATAAGTGGACAGCTATATCAGCTATGGACTATATGGATGCTATCCTGCCATAGGAACCTATCAAAGCTATGTCAACTATCAACACTATATCTCCTACTCTTAATATATCTATTAGACATTCTACACAAGTGCTATATTATTTCCAAGCATTTTATAGCTTTTAGCACTTATTATGAAAACTTAGTTTTGTCCTCAAAACATTGAAACTTATCAAAGCATATTTATTTCAAGAGGCACTATAACTTGTACACTACTCTACAAAGTTCTACAAGTCTTGTTAACCAAAGACATAAGATAACAAGGGCTTTAAAAAGCGAAAATAGCTCTACAATAAACAAAAGATTAGTATGAGTTATAGTCAAGAGAAAGATCATAGACTTACATACAAATATATGAAAAAAGGAAAAAAAAAGCAAAAGTATCCTAACAACATCACCATATCAGTGACATCAAGAACATAAGAACATAAGGGATTTACTGAAGATAACAAAACATCAAGAGACTAGAAAAAGAAGACTTGAAGACGAGAGATGGTAGTAGTTGATAGGAAAGAGTGGTCGCGCATTGCACGTGCCTTATATGGATGTCGCAAGCGGAGCCCGAAATGTGGCTGGCACGACCTGGCCCGGGCGCTGCGTCAGAGGCTATGGCAGCAGACTTCACTAAGTTGATGTTGCTGCCCAGTAGCTTGTAGGAAGATATGTATATATCTGCCTGATTCAATTGAGTTATATTCATGAACTCTAGCTGCATGCTTTTTTATAGATTTTATTCTATTTTATATGATTTACTAAGTTCGAAAGATTCGAACTTGTGCACGTCCGGTGGCTGAACCACCGAAACGTCGCATCGATGTTTGTCTCTCATGTCTCTCACTGTTCCCACCACCTCCACACTCCTCCCTCTCCTCCCACTCCTGCTTCTCCCCTCTCTTTAACTCATTGGAGCAAACACGGGAGGACTTGGTAGGATGCGGGGGGCATTTCAGGTGAGTAAAAAAAATTCGTTCTTTCATTTTATTCGTGCTAACTCGAGAGTATCGCTCGTTTGAGCGATACTCTCGATATCTTCTCCTCCTCGCCTCGCCTCGCCGCTCCCCACGCACCACGCCCCCCTTCCGCCCTCGCCGACATGTCACCATGCTCGGCGCGCCATTCCCGACGACCACAGCCGCGTGCAGTTGGCCATGACAACGAGCGCCCGCGACAACCACGACACCCCCGCCAGCGACATACGCGCGCACGAAGCACCTGAGCCCGCCGTCTCGCGCATGGTTCAGGACCGGGCATGCGCCACGCACGGGCCCGTGGCAGCCCCACGCGTCGTGCACGGGCCTCGGGTGCTGTGTACGCCGCGTGCCTCCCATACGCCCGCCCCCTATGCCTTCCGCCTCCCTCGTGCAGGTCTCGTGCCTCGTGCATGCCCCGCGCCCGCGTACGCCCCACTCTACGCCCTGCCTCGCGCGCGCGCAGGACGGCGATGGGGCAGGCCTGGCGGGCATACGCACTCCCGCGCACGGGCCCGGGCCTCCGCGCGCGGCGATTGCGCACTGGGCGCAGGCCTGCCGTGTCACGCGCCCACAGCCCATCGCGCCTCGTGTCTGAGGTGGCCACGTCCGCCGCCGCCGCCGCCACACGCCACATTCCACCGCCACCGCACCGCCACGTCCCGCCGCAGCCGCCGCCTCGCCTTGTGCGTACGGCCCCGGGCCTTCACGCGCAGCAATTGCGCACTGTGCGCAGGTCTGCCGCGTCGCGCGTGCCGCGTGGCCTGTCATGCACCGCGCCTGAGGCTGCCACGTCCCCGCGGCCGCTGCTATGCCCTGCGCGCATGGCCGTTCCACGCCGCCACGTACCCCCGCCCGCCGCGTGCCTTGTGGTGCCCACCGTGCCCTCTGCGCTGCGCACTGTATGCCTCGCATGTGCGCGCATCATCTGGAAAAAGGACTGATGCTACATAGGCCTATCGGTACTACGTAGATTTCCTAGAGCCATAGCAACGTCCTTTGGTTTATAGGTTACATAGCCATAGGGGGTTGCTATATAATGCTATGTACTTGACATGAGGTATTATATAGTGCTATGATAGCTATGAGAATTATGTATGAATTCTAAGGAACTATGAAAGTTGACCTAGCTATAGGCCCTAGGTACTCTATCAAAACTGTGTTGATGATGAAAGGTCTAATAAGTTACTCAGACTATCCCATTTATCTTGTCTCTCTCCTCTGTAGGTCCAAGCTCATCTACATGTTCTATCTGATATTGTTAAATTTATCTAGCCTATATTTTCTCTCTCATATATAGGTGCAAAGTCATCTACATATTCTACATAACCTTATGAAATTTATCCAGCCTATGATCTTAATGCTGTTCATGATTTCCTACATATTTTTATATGCAGTCTATACAGAATCAGACAGAGAATATCACACATCAGGAAATTAAAGCACATTAGATTAGATCAATCAAAAATTCAAATTATGGTAAGCATATAAAAAAGTGGTGAGCATCAAGCGGGAAAACATAATCAGGCAGCAGTAGAACTAGCCTCCCTTTGCAGAACATCAGCAAAATCATCATCATCCAGATCAGTCTGTCCCTGGGCTCCTTTGGGCAGATTCCGGCCAGCAATCCTCTTGAATAACTCATAAGAAAATAAAAGTAAGTCTTATAATAAAACGTACCATGCATCAGTCCACAGTTTTGTCTGGAGCACAGCAAACTGTGCTAGAGCCACCTTCTGGTACTTCTCCAGACCGCTGATGTGCCTTCGATAGAGTTCAGCATAATCTTGAGATGTAAACATATTGCCGCTGGGGCAGAAGACTCCAGTCTCATAATCGAGCAGAGCGCACTTGACCTATGAAACCCGTTAGACAATGCGCAACAAGGAAGATCGGCACTTACCGCAGTGATGACAAGAGCAATCAGCGGTATCGGGCAGGGATTGAATTGGTGACTATATTTTCCCGTGCCCTCCGCACCCTTGCGTTTGAACCACTGGTCAGCGAGGACCATGGAGAGTATTGGGTTCTCAAACATTCCTTTGCGCTATGAAAAGGTTAGAAACAAGTAGCACATGATGAAGACAACGTACCGTTGCAGTGTCTGCAAAGTAGAATGAACCACGAGTAGTCAAGCGCAAGATTTCAGCCTTGATGTCATCCTTCGACAGGATCGAAGCAAGGCCATACTGTGCCGAAACAATGTCTTGAGCCTTCGTCTTGACTTCACCGCGGAGTTGCGAGGCCCTTTCGCCCACCTGCAACAGAGCCAGTCGATAAACATGAGTTCATGATATAGAAAACGATACGTACGGAGACCGCCATCCTCTTCGCGTATATTTTATCAGCCTTGAACCGCTCCAGATGACGCGGGACATTATCCTCCTGGCAAGCTTCAATGAAACTTGCCTTAGCCATTTTCACCTTGATGGCATCCTCAGGAAATGCCTGTTCCAAGGCGACCTTGAGGCGGAAGTGATGGTATGCCATTTCGAGAAGTGGCTTCGACACCGGAGACTGCTTTCCTTGCGTGGAGAACTGCGAGTTGGCCTCGCTGTACGGCGTGAAAAGCCATGTCCCAGCTCCTTGAGATGCTTTCGCAGGTGTGCTGGGGGGATCAGACGATGGCGGGAGTTGAGAAGGGGAGGAAACAGCAGTAATGCTGCTAGCTGTCGACGCCGTGCAGGAATGAAGGCGACAACATCTGAGTGGCTTCTGGGAAAGCTTCTTCGGACTACCAATGGTGATCTATCGAAGGAACAACAGCGCGCGTTGAGTAATGCATCAGGAGCGAAGAACAGCGATGCACCTGAGGCCCTCGGACTTTCTTCTGCTGAGGCAGCTCAATGTCCTCCTCCGAGCTTCCAACGGGTCCTTCCTCGTCCGATTGTCCCCAATCTACGGTGTGTGTTAGCCTAGAAGTCGAAAGCAAGGGTGCAAAGGAAAGGAAAGGGAAAAAAAGGGGAAGTATGAGCCACATCTTGTCGAAGTTGTAGCTTATCGACGAGGGGAGTACATTGTAGACTCTAAGAGCAAAGACAGCACAATCAGGATGATGCGTCAGTGTCGTGCATCACGTCACGTCACGTCACTAACGCTGAGCATTGACAGCGACAACGCATCTACCATAGCTAGCACATGCAACGACAACGGCCAAGCTCGAGAACACGCACACGGCAGCAGTGCATAGCAAAAACAATCGAAGTCAAAGGTGAGTATAAGCTTGCTGTCATCATTGAAGCTAACGTACCTGTGCAGTCTCTCAATGCTCGAGCATTCATGTCTTGTCCCCTCGAGCTCAGACCGGTGAATGCGGAGCGTACCAGCTATGTCGATATATCGAGGTGCGTCGAGGTGCGTGTACTTTTTCGGGAGGCCAGGAATTGTAGATATGCTTACATCTACCATTTCGCCCCCCTTGGGAACGTTCAGGCTTTCTCTTCTTCGGGGTCTTGCTGGCCTCATCTTCATCGTCGTCGGCTTCAGCATCGGCCTCGATTTTGTCGAGTTCCTCTTGACGGAACTGTTCCTCGTCTGCTGCAGCCATCTGCTTTTCAGCACGGGCTGCGGCGCGTGTTTCTGCATCATGATCAGAACGATCATAGCGTTGGTGGCCAAGCCAGGTGCATACCACGGGTTTGCTGAGCCTTGAGTTCTTTTCGGCTCAGAGCAATGACTTCCTGTAGCTGGTCAGAAGACATGGAATCAAAACCATGACGGAGTGCATCAGACGCGGACTTAGGAGGCATAGGGAAGTGAGAAGGGGATGATTATCTATGGTAAGTAAGTAGTAGTTTGGTAAAAGGAATTGGTGCGAAGGAGTGAGAGTACGAGTGACACGACAAGATGACGCGTCGACTGGGGTGTTAGACTTTGTTATTTGACTGCGCGTGGCTCCATCTCGCCTGTCGTTTTGGTTTGGCGCTTCATCCTCAGCTTACTTGTAACATGCTTGCCCCTCGTTTCTAGGCTTCCTCTTGTTCCTCCCTCCCCCTCCATTACCAGCATAATCATCGGATCATGGACTATCCGTTCAAGTGCGCTAGCTGTAAGCGAGGCTTTCGGAGCAGCAAAGCCCGACGGGCACATCAGACGCAGGCCACCGACTGCAACTGGATCATTCGCCTCGAAGATGACATGGAACCAGCTCAGATTCGTAACTATCTGGCTGACGTGGAGCAGGAAGAAGACCCGCCGATACTTGATGACAATGACCCCCACATCGACGATGCATTCACAGAATATGACGATGACATGCGACACAACCATGCCCAATCCCCACAGCCTCCTGCTACTTCCGCATCACCACCTCCTTCACCGAACCCTTTTGATGCAGCACCTCACGGCACGCCTGCGGACGAAAACACCGGCGATGACCGGTGCAGTGTCCCCTATCCTGGCGCTGGCAAGGTCCTCCGTTACGACAGCGATGCGAGGTCAGCATATCAGGAAAATATGGTGCCCATGGCCAATCCATACCACCCGTTCGATAATCGCCTCAATTGGGAGCTTGCCAAATGGTCTCAAGAGGAAAACATCGGGCAAAACTCATTCACAAAGCTCCTCGCGATTCCAGGTGTAAGTAATGACAGTAAAACTCTCGTTATTTGTGCTGATATCTTAGTTCAGGTCTGCGAGAAACTTGGGCTGTCTTACAACAACTCACGGTCACTCAAGCAGACGATCGAGGAGTTGCCAGCCTCAGCGTCGTGGCAGACGGCACCCGTTAAAATCCACCATGATGTATATGGCGATGTGACTACCGACTTCTTCTTCCGTGATGCGTTGGAGAGCATCAAGTCCATCTTCAGTAACCCAGCATTTGTTGATTACATGGCCTTCGCGCCTGAGAAGCAGTACGATGACAACACCAAGGATGAGCGGCTTTATAATGAGATGCACACTGGTGATTGGTGGTGGGAGTGTCAGGTACGTTGCGAACCAATGATTGGTGCAATTTCGTGGCTGATTGTTATCTAAATAAATAGGCGAAGTTACCAGACGGCGCCACAGTCGTTCCAGTCATATTGAGCTCCGATAAAACGCAGCTCACAATCTTCAACAGTGATCAGAGCACTTATCCCGTGTATATATCCATCGGCAATATTGCGAAGGACATCCGCCGAAAGCCTTCACTCCACGCCCAGGTCCTTATCAGATACTTACCCTTGCCCAAGTTGTCCGACTTCAACGAGGAGGCGCAGCGCACCATCCGAGCTCGCCTTTTTCATGCAGCTCTTTCCTTGATCACGAAGTCTTTGACGGGCGCTGAACGTGACGGCGTGGAGATGAGGAGCAGCGACGGCGCCGTTCGTCATTGTCACCCTGTCCTTGCGGTGTATGTCGCAGATTATCCGGAACAAGCACTTGTCACATGCACGTGTCAAGGGTCTCAATGCCCGAAGTGTCATGCTGTCAACATCGAGTTCGAGGACCACAACTTCAATTGGCAAACAAGAAAGCAAGAAAGCACGCTTAAAATGCTACGGCGCGCTGAGCTACAACCAATCGCTGCACATCGGGAAGCTGCGCTCAAGGCTGCCGGTCTTACTCATGTCGCAGAGCCGTTCTGGAGGGACTTCAAATATTGTAACATCCACGACACAATCACCCCCGACATCCTCCACCAGTTGTTACAAGGCCTCCTCCAATATCTTGTAGCCTGGGTCACATCCATCATTGGCACTGCAGAACTTGATGCACGGTTCAAGCGCTTGCCACGTGCTCATGGAGTGCGCCTGTTTGCAAATGGGATTAGCGGTCTAACGAGGGTCTCTGGCGGTGAACATAAAGAGATTTGCAAGCAACTGCTTGGATGCATCATCGGGAAGGCACCAGATCGTGTTATTTGTGCAACACGGGCACTCCTCGAATTCCTCCACCTTGCTGTATACGAGAGCCACTCGACAACGACACTTGGATATCTCCAGGCTGCGCTTGATGAATTCCACAAGAATAAGAATGTTTTCATTGAGTTAAAGGCTCAGACACGTACGTGATTCAAGTTTATATTCTTCCTCTTTTGTCTTATTGACTGTTCTGTTCTTTGTCGTAGAGGGTCACTTTAACTTGCCGAAGCTTCATTCATTACAGCATTATGTCAACATGATACGCAAACTCGGAACGACTGACAACTTCAATACAGAGGCCACGGAGCGCCTGCACATCGACTATGCAAAGGACGCATATCGGGCAACCAACAAGAGGGACTATCTTCAACAGATGGTCTCCTGGCTCGATCGGCGTGAACATATTGCGACATTTAATGTTCATCTTCACTGGCGTCAAAACACGTTGCCACCATTGCGTGTGACACGAAACACCATCCTTGGGCACATCATCGCAAAGCGGGCCAATCACCGTTCAATATCTTTCCCTCGCCTTTTTACGGACTATGGAGCTAAGCATTTCGCACATGCTCTTGAGAATTTCATAGCTGGATACTGCAAGATCTCGGCTCGTGAACGACGGCAAGAACCTATTATCATTCCGTTCAACCATGTTCAAGTATGGGACTGAGTTAAATTTCGACTAAAACATTTACAGCTTGATGATGCCCCTGCCGTTATGGATACTGCTGTAGCAATGTCTTCAACTGCAAAAAAGCCTGCTCAGTTTGACACAGTCTTGGTCACTGTCGGAGACGATGCAGAAGAAACTGGTGTCACCGGTACGATTTCCATTTTTAGATTGTTCTACAATTAGCTCAGACTTTGCAGGTCTTTGTGTTGGTCGGTTGCGTGTCATCTTTCAACTTCCACCCGACTTTGATCAAGCAATATTCCTTTCAAGAAATCTTTCACCACCTGGTCATATGGCCTATGTTGAGTGGTATAGCACCTTTACAACAACAGATGCAAAGCATCGGATGTATCCTATTGCTCTGCTGAAGGGCCGCCTGGCCGATGTGTCAGTTGTTGAGATCACTGATATTAGAAGAAGCTGTATGCTAATTCCAGACTTCGGAGAGAGAGCAAATAGGGCATGGAGTTCAGATAATGTTCTTGATCGTTGCAAATCTTTTTTTGTAAATAATTTTGTTGACAAGCATACATATCAATCTGTTTATTAATGTTATGATCATTATATAAGCCTGATAGTTTTCAAAGTCAATGATTAGTATATCTGCTATGACAAGTGATGTAGTGAATATAGCATCAATAGGAATGCTGCTGATATATATATGCTATATGTATGCTATAGCACACATAGAGACCATACTATGGTATATAGCAGTCATAGTCAGCCATAGCTGTTCCTTCTAGGTATATAGCACTATATAGCTTGTACCTAGTGCTATGAATCATATATAGACTATCATAGATCTATATAGATTATATGGGTAACTATATAGACTATACAACATTATAAGTACATGTATATTTGAACACTGAGCTCTGTAGAGTTTACTTTTTCCAGAAGATCGCGCCGATCGCCACGCGCACACGCCTTCCCGCCTGCTGCCGCTTTCGGCCACCTTGCGCACCCACGTGCCGTACCTCATGCCTGCCTGGTGTGCCTTGCACACATGCAATGCACATCACATCTAATTGTAGTTGTAGTACTACTAATTGTACTAGTAATAGCATATTGAATATGATTAATTGAAACTTTTCATTATTTTGTCCCTTTGACATAGTAATAATAGCCTCCATAGTTGCCATAGCTTACCCTTATAAATATGATAGTACTATATAGTTCACACTACTAGCTATGGAAGATATGACAGCTCTTAGAGTGCTACATAGCTAGATAAGCAAGCTATATAGCTTATATAGCTCTGTGATAGCACTCATAACATAACCTGCAGCTATATAAAATTTAGATTTTTCAGATGTTGCCACAGAACTCGCGCACTTCTGCGTTCCAGAAGTGTGAACCACCATCCATCATGAAGTCTTCTGGGGGTAGAAAGCCTTGAAATATATGGCATAAGGAGTCGATAGTCGTTTTCCCTGAGCCCTTCATGGTAAACTTGAAGGCCCACAAGTGCTGCGAAAATGTGTCGAGGAAGACACTGATGGTAATGTGTTTGCCTTTTGCCTTTGGCATCGCCAGATAATCGCCGACAAGCAGCTCGAAAGGATGTCGTCGGGTGATGGGCTCGAGCAATGTGTGGATGTGCGGTGTACCATAGTTCTTGCACTGGGGGCATTCTTTGACTGCGGCTATGATCGAGGCATCAAGTTCAGGGCTGCAGATGCGATCCATGAGTGCAATCTTGATGCTATCCCGGCCCCAGTGGCCGCCTTCGATATGCTGCAAGTACGCCAGCTCCTTGGCTTCTGCCCGTGTAATGCATTCCAGTCGATGTTGACCGCGCGCTGCGGTGCCACCTTGTAAACACCACAATTTACCGTCATCGAGAAAGTACTCCGGCGAACGGTGTTGAGCACGGCGTTTGTCATGCAAGTGAGTGGGACCGTCATGCCGCCTGATGAGTGCCTCGAGCACCTCCATGTACAATGGTTCCTCCATGAATCGGTCAAAAAGTGCCTGATGTACGGGGTCACGCTCGATCGTTAGCGTCATCACATCGTTATCAATCCTGCGCGAGGCCTCCCAGTCTTCGCTCACTGTCCAGTCACTCCCATCGCCCGGTGTGTGTGGCAGTCCTTCGCCTTTATGACTGAGCCCGTCTGCTACAACGTTCATCTTGCCCGGTAGATGCTTAACGTCGATGATTTGGTATGCGAGGATCCCGTCACGCCATCGTGCATGCATCGCGTTGAGCCTGTCGCTGAGCAGCACATCACGGAGAGCTTGGCAATCTGTTTTGACAATCACCGGAAAACCCCATATGATGTCTGCAAACTTGTCCAAGGCAAATTTCAGCGCCGCAAATTCCAAAAGGAATGGTTTGTACTTCTCCTCGGCTGCTGATGTACGTTTGGACGCGAATGCAATGGGGTGTGATTTGCAGACGGTTTTGCCATTGGGGAGTTGGTATGTCGACTTCTGTGTCAGAACTGCAGTGAACCCATCTTGACAGCCATCCGAGGTGACCGTGAAAGGCGTGCCATCCCACCGAGGACCATGTAAGACCGGTTCCATGGTCAGCGCTGCTTTGAGACATAGGAACGCTTCGGTGTAGATGGGCTGCCAGTGCGCAGCTAGCTTGTGGCCCTCCATGACCCGGCGATACGTGCTTTTTGCTGATTGTGCAGGCAAGTCCACTTCGTGAAGGAGGTTGCGTAGCGGTGCTTCCATCCGCGCGTAGTCTTTCACCAGGTCACGGAAGTGACCCGTTAGCCCCAAAAATGACACCAGATTAAGTGCATCCTGCAGCTGCGCCCAATCCATGACAGCAGTTAATTTGGAGAGGTTGGGAAGTACACCTTTTGGTCCTATGCGTGCGCCTGCGAAGACAGCTTCTGACATGAAAAAGGAAGACTTGTCTGCCAATAAAGAAAGATTGCGTGCCCGTATGCGTATGAAGACTGCTCTTAGTTTGTCCATCATTTTGCCAAATGTGTCTGCCGCGGCACCTCCATCGTCCACAAAAAGCTCCATGATTTGTGCTGTGAGCAGGTCGTGCATATGCATACCGGTAATGTGTGCGAAGGAAGCAGGCGCTTCCGTCATTCCAAAAGGCATGCGGAGGTACCAGAAATATCCGCAGCCTTCGACATAGAAGGCGGTGTACGGCCTGGAATCGATATCCATTGTGAGTGCATAGAATCCCAACGCAAAGTCGAACACCGATATGTAGCGATGGCCACTTAAGTTTTGCTGTTTCATGCAGATGTCGCCCTAGGGCATGGGTGTGATCGTAGTAACCTTATTGACTTCGTTGAAATTCTGGCATATGCACCATTTCGTGGGTGGTTCCGTCGGGGTCGCGGCCTTCACGCTTTGCGGACGTGGAGGTAGGTCAAACATGGGCAGCAAACTAGCCCCGACGCACTCCTCATTGATACGCAGTTGTAGCTCATCGAGGGTGAGACCGCCACCCTCGTGAGCCTTCTGCGCTAACGTTGTCGGTGATACCGCTTTGACTTGCAATGGGTGGACTGCTTCGATAATTCCCACCTCCAGCATTTCGTCAATCTTTTCATTCAGGTATTGGCATTGTGGTGGTGTTAGAGGACGTTTCCGTGGCTTCACCGAGAACTTCGCATCCTCGGGTATGTTCAGTTTGTGGATCGCGTCATCTGCCGGTTTGACCTCGCTGACCGCCAAAGCAAAACAGTCCGCAAACTCGGTGAGCAGTGCGGTGATGTGCGCGCGTTCCTTGGTTGATAGGTCCGTGCCTATTTGGATGCATCGGAGCATTTTGGCTATGTGCATGGGATTGTGGGGGTCCATGAGACGGGTGTAGAGATGGGCTTTAGGGTCTGCTGCATCGATCACCCAAACTTCTATGCCAGGCTCGGTTTCAATACAAAAGGGTACGGTGCTGGGTGACATGTGCAGAGGGACTTCCCTCAGTGTAGACCCACTCCCCATTGCATATTCACGCTTGCATCTGAAATGCACATGCTCCTTGTCCTCGATCTCCTCCACTGATGCCCAGCGGCACGCATTGTTGCTCTGTTCCACATGGCAGCTGGGCATATCCCCTCATGGCGTACAGTGCATACTTGTGCCTGCTACTGCTCGCCTGCTTGCTCCCTCGGTCATAGACGAGTCATTCGACTCCGTGTTATCACCTTGGCCCATGTTCACCCGTTCCGATTCACCTTCATGTGCCTCTCCCTTCTCCTCCAGTTCCCACTCCTCCAATTCCCCGTCTCTGCTCATGCTCTCCGTCTCGCTTATCTGCTCGATCCACGCACTACACAGCATGTTCTGGTCCTCGTAATCGTGCAGCATGTCAATATGCCCGTGTGCATGTTTGAGAGCTAGGTTAGCATGGGGCAGGTCTGCTGGTTGGGCATGCATAGGGACTTGCCTTGAGGGGGGATGTGATTCTCCCCCTGCTAAGTGCTCCCTCTGTTTCTAGTCTAGTACCGCGTTCGCTGCCTGTACCCCCTTTTGACGGCCGAACTGCATCTTGTGCAGTTGGTTATGCAGCGTGGTGGCTCTGTTGTTGCCCGTAATCCACACAACATCATCTTCATAGTCGTGGTTTGCTCAGAAGGCCGTGAGTAAGGGCTTCCCGAACAGAAACGACCAACCGCCACCACTGTCAAAGACCTCAAACTCACCCCAAGTTTGAATCCCGTTCAGTTCGATGATACCACGCCACGTTGCCTCTGATGGAACGTGAGCACCATTGGCCATCCGCAGAACGTGTCGCGACCTAGACCAGTTCGAAAGTCGGTGCTTGATTTTGTTGAACACCGACATGCACATAGCCCCCACCATGGCACCATCATCGAACAACCCCCACACGCGAACTCATTCGCCTTTTGGCCCATGTATGACAACCTCGTGCACAAATGGCACCACTTTTTCTTTCTCTGATCCCACCGCGTACAAATCAATGACCTCGAATTCATCAGCAAATGCTTCAGAAGGTACAGAAGTACAATCGATACAGTTCACAGGGCTGTCCAACACGTCCTCACCCTTCGCCGCCTCAAGTGCGAGGACCTCTGCATCTCCTAGGTGTTCTGGTTTTGGGGCTGCCTGTTCACCCTCTAAGCAAGCAGCCCATCCCCATTTCCTGACTCGGAAAGGAGGCTGAGTTGCTCGTCCCAGGACATGCGCGGTGGGTATTGAGCATCTCCCATGACAAGCTGCACCCACGGACCACCTCCTTCTATGCCAAGATGCTTCGTGCAGAACGTGCGACAGACCATTTCATTATGGGAAAGCTGCTGCTTGGGAGATGGTTTGCAGTCACCCACCCGGTGACCGACCATCCCGCATCAATAACACTCCTCGCTGCGAATGGCTGCCGTCCCTGGCCGTAAAGGCACGGGTATATGCTCGTCGATAAAGGGTCACGGGCCATGCATTTCCTCGAAGCGCGTGAGTTGGGCGCGGTATGCCACGAGTCCCATGTCCATGTTCGGGTGGTGCGGTAGCATAGCGATGGCCACTTGCAAAGTGCTGCATTGCTCCGCTGTGAGCGCGGTCGGCAGAACGGGATTGAGACCGCCGCTAGAATGTGGGAATCCCATCGTGCGTTGCTCGGGAGGCGGAGTGGCTTGCGTCGTTGGCATTGTGCCTGCGCGTGGCTGGGAACCCGTAGCCGGCACTGCATTGTTATACGACATGCGACCGAACTGCGCTGTGAGGTTTGCCATGGTGCATTGTGTTATCTGCACCTCCAGCCGTGCGATTTGCGCCTTCAAGAGCTCCATTTCCTGTGACCAGCCACATTTTATGTCCAACCTGTCACGCAGGACACCCACGTTGACGTTGGTCACTGCCGTGCAGAACGTGTTCCAATCGTACAAATTCCTTCAGAACAATGGGCAGGTTGTCGCATACAATGAGGATGAGCTGCGTCATGGCCACGATCTTGGCGTGTCCCGCCAGATCGAGCATGTGTGCGGCCCAGCACCCATGCGAGTAGACGTTGATGCTGCCAACCTTCTCCTGCTTCCCCAGCTCTTCCTCCTTCAGGTGATAGTCCAACATTTCATCTGAGAAAAGGACCAGTGGTATATGGCACTATGTAGCCTATATAGCTCTGATAGGGCCATAGCAGTCCCCTTTTCTACATAGCTGCCCCATAGCTGCAAGGCAATTTATATAGAGCTGTATAGCATGGGGTGCTTGCTATAACATGCTATGAGAGCTATGAGAGCTGAGGTTATGTTCCTCATAGAAACCATAGCTGTTATCATCATAATAGAATACATAATGTCTAGAGTCATCATAAGGCAGATATGTGTAGTAATCAAGAGAGCTGTCATAATGTCCTGAGGCTATGGAGCCTGTGTAAGTTATGTGAACTATTGGTAGTCAGCTTGCTATGGGTTATATTGGCCATATCAGGTCTCTCACTAATATGGACCTTGACATATCTCTCAAAGCACTCAAATTTTAGACTATGCTATAGGACCAATGATTGTAAATTCCATAGCATTGATACTAAGCATGGATAGCACAGTATAGTATAGTATGCATATCAATCAATTCCCAGCTGCCTCTCTTGCCTGAATGTCCTCAAAATCATCATCATCAAGATCAGAATCAAAACCTGCAGAAGTCTCAACACGGCCAGCCATCCTCCTAGATCACATAAAAAGTCAATACAGAAATATAGTGTACACGAACAAGTAGTCAGACCATGCATCCCACCAGGTTTTCTCTTGCAGACGCGCAAATTGTACGGGAAACTTCTTCTTGTACTTTTCGAGACTTGAGGTGTGCTTGCGATAGACAATACCGTATTCAGCCTTTGAGAACGGGTTCACTATCTGAAGGCAGAGACCAGTCTTCCAATCAACTAGGGCACATTCAACCTACGACCAATGTTAGTAACAAGGTTGGCATGCAGCAAAGCAAAATTGATACCGCAGTAATTATGAGAGCGAAGAGGGGAAGGGGACACGGGTTGAAGTGATTACTATATTGCCCAGCACCTTCAGCCGATTTGCGTTTGAACCATTGCTCGGCCATGATCATCGGGATGATTGTGTTTTCGAACATCCCTTTACGCTGCGAGAAAGATCAGATACGGTGTTCAGGAACATAGATAAAGACTCACATTCTTCGGATCTGCGAAGTGGAAAGCGCTGCGCTTCAGTAATGCACTCACCTCAAGCTTGACATCTTCCTCAGACAAGCCCGCCAGCCTATATTGTGCCGATACAACCCTTGCGCCTTCGTTTTGACCTCGCCCGGATTTGCGACGCACGGTCTTCAACCTGATAGATGTTGTAAGCGACTCGAACAGAGAGTAAAGAAGAGCAAGTATACCGAATCCGTCATGCGTTTAGAGTAAATGTGATCATCATTGAATCGTTGGAGGCGTGGGGATATTGAGCTCCTGGCATGCCTCGATAAAGCTCGCTTTGGCCATTGCAAGTCGGATCGTGTCGTCCGGGAACGTCTTCCAGAGCAAGCTTGATACGGAAGTGGTGGTAAGCAGTATCTAGTAAGGTCTTGGACTTCGGTGATTGCTTGCCCTGCGTAGCAAACTTGGAATGTTCTTCGCGGTAAGGAGTGTACGCGGGCGCTGTGCGGCGGCGATCGCTGCGAGGCGGGGTGCTGGGAGGATCGGAGGATGTGGGTGGTGCCCGAGACGGCGAGGACGAACTGACTGTCGTCGCTGTCGAAGTCGACGTGGTGCGCGTATGACCTCGACGTCGTGATAGCTTGCTAACGACCGTCTTCGGAACTCCAACAACGATCTGTGAAGACCTGGCATGAGCATCACAAATTGAATGTCATTGCAGACGCACCTGAGGTCCGCGAGCCTTCTTTGGCCGTGGTGCAACGATCGTAGCCTCATCCGAGTCACCATCGGGACCATCTTCGTCGGAAAGGTCCCAGTCTGCGATAAAGAGAGTAAGTATGAGACGGACGCCAACAGAAAGCATAGCGAGGAGGAAATATGACCGGTGAGTCTACTGTGAGTCTGCAGTGGCGACGCGAGTGCGACAGTGAGTGCGACACGTCAGCCACAGCATTATGTGACCGTCACAAGCAGAGCACCTTGAGCATGCAACGACGACGACGCAGGTCGCATCAACAAGCTCAACCGCGTTAGCAGCATTGATGCAGTGAGGACTGCAACACATTCTTAGTGAGTTGCGCAGCGTATTATATATGGGAAAGGCATTGCTTACCATCACGTATGCTCCTCGTACTAGCCGAGCATCTGTAAGCTCGATGTCCACGATGCTGCCAAACGGCATCGACGATGCGCTCGTAGAGACGGGCAGGCACCGGTAGGTGTGTATGACATTGAACGTGTAATGTTACTTACATCCACGCTTTCCCTGCTGGCTGGTGCTTGATCGAGCAGGTTTGTTCTTCTTAGGCGTTTTGTCCGTGTCGGTGCAGCCCTCATCCTCGGCCAGCGGATCGTCGGCTTCTTCTTCCCACTCTGCAGCGCAAAAGGCTGCTTCATCGGCAGCGATTGCGCGTCGCTCTGCTTGAGCCTCAGCCCTTGCATCTGGTTCGAGATGCACTATCAGCCAGCACGCACTACCGTGAAGTCAATTATACCGTACCCTTTTTTTGTTGCTCCCGTAAGCTCTTCTTGCTTTCAGAAACGACAAATGCTAACTCGTCAGCAGTCAGAGTATTCAAGTTTTGGACGAATTCCGTGGCCGTATCGGTCATAGCGGTAGAGCGTAAATACGTGCAGGGGAGGGAAAGGACAATGGCTGCGTGGAGGTGGAGGTATGAAGCTAGGATGACACGGAATAGCCGTGTCAAGACGTGGCATCCTTATTTGCCGGAGTCTGGTGACGCGGAAGCTGCCGCAAGTCCTGGTAGGACGAGACTGTTCTTCGTCACTAGTCAAGTCTAACTGCGCGTTGCGACTCACAAGACAGGCCTTGCCTTCAGAATTATCTCGTATACTCCCTCCCGTCCACCTTTCTCATTCACCCTCCCTCCTCGCCCCTGCCCTTCTCGAGTTCCTCATGCAATCATCCATCCACATCGACCCTTCTCGTCACTGCATCAGTTGCAAGGGTACATTCCTTACTAGTGTAGGTCGACATAATCACCAACAACAATCAAAGAAATGCCGTTGGGTGTATGACCTTCAAAATGAGGTTGCTCCGGCTCGAATTCAGAATTATCTCGCGGACCCAGGCGAACAAGAGGAAGACCCACCCATCTTGGATGATGATGACCACACTGCTGATGCTGCCGTCGCCGACAACAACGAGGTCTTCGCTACATACAACGACTTCCCTCGTACCTCCTCATCTCCGACGCCTGCCCCTGTCGCCTCTGAATCCAATCCCTTCTATGATCCCTCTCACCGTGCACGTGTCGAAGACGAGCTCGATGAAGAACCAGCGGAGACATTAAGGTTTCCTGGCGCTGCCAAAGTTCTCGAACATGACCTCGATGCCCGGGCAGCATACCAGGCGAACTTGGCGCCGGAGAACAACCCGTACCACCCTTTTCAAAGCCACATCGACTGGGAGCTTGCGAAGTGGGCGAAACAAGATGATGTCGGCCAAAATGCCTTCACAAGGCTGCTGGCCATACCTGGGGTAAGCGTGATTCTATTCTTCATTATTCTGCCATGCTAATTTCTTCTGCAGTTTTGCGAGAAGCTCGGCCTCTCGTACCATGACTCGAGGTCACTTAATCAGACAATCGACGAGCTACCGGGGACTGCTGCGTGGCAGGCCGTACCCCTTAGTGTTGAGTACGGAGAGTCAGGCAAGATTGCGGTCGAGTTTTTCTTTCGCGAAGCTCTGGACTGCGTCAAGACACTGTACAGCAATCCGGCGTTCATCGAGCACATGACGTTTGCGCCTGAACAGCAATTCAGCGACAAGACCAAGCAACATCGTTTGTACAACGAGATGCATACGGGCGACTGGTGGTGGGAAACACAGGTAAGCCGCACATGTATTTCTTTAAGGGAATTTATCTCATAGTTGTATCTCTCAAATCAGGCTAAAATCGCAGTCGGTGGTACTATCATACCGATCATTCTCAGCTCGGACAAGACGCAGCTCAACACGTTCAACGGCGACAAGTCCGCGTACCCAATCTATCTCACCATCGGGAATATTGCGAAGAACATCCGCCGCAAACCCTCTCTCCATGCTCAGATTCTATTGGGCTATCTTCCGACACCCGGCCTCTCCGATCTGTCCGAGGAATTAGCGCGCACCGTGCGCGCACGGTTGTTTCATGCAGCAATGACCGTTGTCACGCAGTCTCTACAAGAAGCTGGCAAAGACGGTGTTGATATGACGAGTGGCGATGGCTCGGTGCGGCACTGCTATCCAATCCTAGCTTGCTATGTAGCGGACTACCCTGAGCAGTCCCTTGTCACTTGTACTCGGATGGGTTCGCGCTGTCCCAAATGCCGTGCCGTCGAAATCGAGTACGGCTTGCACAATATCGCCTGGACTCCACAGAAGCCTGAAGCCACACTGCAGACTCTCCGTCGAGCTGCGAAGGAACCAACAGCTGCCCGCCGAGAAGCTGCGCTGAAGGAGGCTGGCTTCACACATGTGATCTCACCATTCTGGGAGAACCTGGCTCACTCTGACATCCACGGCACAATAACACCGGACATTCTTCACCAGCTCTATCAAGGCCTCGTCAAGTACCTTATCGCCTGGGTATCATCTATCATAGGAGTCTCGGAACTCGATGCGCGCTTCAAGCGCCTCCCTAAGGTGCACGGCGTCCGGTTGTTCACCAATGGCATCAGCGGTCTCACAAAGGTCTCCGGTGGTGAACACCGGGAAATATGCAAGCAGCTTCTCGGATGCATCATCGGGAAGGCGCCGCCTGGTGCAATTCGCACTGCACGTGCTCTTCTAGATTTTCTTCACATCGCGCTCTATGAGAGCCACTCCACTGAGACGCTGAAATACCTCCAGTCCGCGCTCGACGAGTTCCATCAAGATAAGAAGATCTTCCTTGACCTTGGTGCTCGTGCTGGTACGTTTTGTTGCAATTCAAAAGCATCTATTCTGATCAGTTTCCCTAGGCGGCCACTTCTATATACCGAAGTTACATTCCCTTCAACATTACGTTGATTCAATATGCGAAAAAGGGACTACAGACAACTACAATACAGAAACCACGGAACGGCTTCATATCGACTTCGCCAAACATGCCTACCGTGCAACGAACAAGAAAGAATACCTATCCCAAATGATCTGGTGGCTCGATCGTCGTGAGCGCCTGGATCTGTTCGAAGTCCATTTACATTGGCGGCAAGGAACTCTTCCTCCATTGCACTTACCTCGGAGGTCACTGCCTGGCTTGACTCTTGCAAAGCGGCCCAACCATCGTGCCGTCAGCTTCCCAGCCCTCATTCAAAGCTATCAGTCACATCATTTCCCCCGTGCGCTTCAGGACTTCCTCGCTCGCCATTGCAATTTACGAGCCAATCGCGATGAGGTCCTGATACCTTTCAATACCGTTGAAGTCTGGGATCGTGTCAAGTTCAACCTAAAGAACCTGCAGCTCGAGGATGGAGCAACGTTTGTCGATACGGCTGAGGCAATACCCGCACAAGGCAGCAAGAGCAGTCGCTTTGACGCTGTCTTAGTTGCAGTCGGAGAGACGGAGGAGACCGGAGTTGATGGTATGTTCTTGCTCCTCTGTTTCATGGCTACAAAATTCATGACTTGTACCAGGTCTTCGAGTCGGTCGCTTGCGTGTTATCTTCCGACTCCCCAAAGAGTTTCACCGACAATTATTCCATGTACACAAAGTTTCTCCCCCTGGTCATCTTGCTTATGTCGAGTGGTACTCGAAGTTCACAACACCTCGAGCTAACCATAAGATGTATCAGGTAACTGCCAGTGCAAACCGTGTAGCAGATGTTTCCATTGTTGAGGTATCAAGTATCAGAAGGAGCTGTCAGCTTCTTCCTGAGTTTGGAGACAGAGTCAATCGGGCATGGACTTCGGAGAATGTCCTTGATCGTTGTAGACATTTCTTTGTAAATAATTTTGTAGACAAGCACATGTATCAATCAATCTGGTGAACATAATATCTTGGCTGCATAGATTCCCAATAGTCCTCAAAGTACTTATAGCATATGATAATGTCGATATTGACTATAGTATCTTATAGTTAGGATAGCTGCCCATAGGTCCCATAGCACTACCATAGCACTCCATAGATATGACTCAGTACTATATAGGCTATATAGACAAGTAACCATGCTACATAGGCTATAATAGCACCCATAGCTCTATATAGCATAGTACTATGAAATGATAGCAGAGATAAGATATTTATAGCACATATATTTTGACAGTTAGCTATATAAATTTCCATTTTCTCAGATGTTTGCACTGCCAATCATCTGCCGTCTTCGTAACTGCACGCCCAGTCTGCCACTTTGCTACGAATTCTGTCTCGAACATACTTCAATCGGCTTTCTTCGAGTGGTCTAAGGCTGTGAACCACACTTCGGCCAGTGATTCAGAGTCAATCCAGTCTCTGAATGCTGTGACCCAGGCGTTGCCGGTATTGACCGTACTGGAGAATGTCATTTTGTGCTTGAAGAATCGGAGGAAATTTGTCAGATTCATCGCATCCCTCTGATCGCCTTGGAAGAAGAACGTGTCATCGACGTTAAACATCTCGTGCGCAGCCGGGTTGGATGGAGGGACAGCTGGGGCTGGCGGCGGTTGACGAGGCAACGGCTTTGGGGCAGCGGCGAATGAAGGGAAGGGGTGGCATTGTGCAGCAGGAAGTGGGATGGGCAGGCCGGCAGCGGGTTTGATATCCAGCTTCGTGTCAAATTTGGGCTCTGGCTTAATCTCGACCTTGACGTCTGGCGTAATGGCGCATTTGTTGTCCGGTTCTGTGTGGTGCTGGAATGGGGATGGCAGGATGAATTGTGAGGTGTCGGGGCTGTCGTCCAGACTGCGCGTGGACAGTGCGAGCGAATGGGATGGTGAGACGTCGAAATTAATAACACTGTGTGCATCAGGAAAATGTGCAAGTGCTATATAGCCCTATCAGGGCTACATAGATTTCCTAGGGCCATAGAACTGCCCTTTACTACATAGCTCATATAGCACCCCCTTAGAGCTATATAGAGCTATATAGCTTGAGTGGAGTGCTATATAGTCCTATCATAGCTATCATAGCTAGTTATGAAGCTATGATAAGAGGCATAGTTATAAAATCTATAACAACTATAACACTGATATCAACTATACCAGATAGATATATCTATTATGACTATTATAGCTATCAGATGACAAGTCTAGCATATAGATCTACTGAACTGTATTCCACTTTGCATTCACTAATTTCACTTGTATAATCTTCCAGATCAATTCAATCACACATTGATAAGATAGCAAACAACAAATATATTATTCAAGATACAACTATACTACAAAACTAATAACTCAAGACTAGACATCTAAAAGAAAACATAAGAGTTAGTCAACATAACTTTCAAAGACTACAAGACACTTACCACTATTACAAAAAAGCGAAAATCTGATTTAAAAAAAAACATAAGAAACATAAGATAAGAGACCACAAGAATTACTTACCAAAATGACAAAAAAGCGAAAACCTAACATTAGACATAAGGATAACAACATAAGAAAGATTATGAGCAAGCTTACCTTTGAAGAAGCAGCAAAGGCGGACGAAACAACAGAGATGGTAGTGGTAGAGAAGAGAGAGACAACGTGAGTCGCGCGCGCCTTATGTAGATGTGGCGAGCGGAGCCTGAAATGTTGCTGCCGCGACTCGGCCCGGGCACTGCCGGGTGCTGCGTCAGAGGCTGGCAGTAGACTTCACTAAGTTCATCTCGCTGCCCGGGAGTTTATAGTGCCTAAGGTCTTTGGTTTTCTCATTCAATCGGATGACTGTAGTAGAAGGTAAACATTCGTTTTTTTCTAAAATTTTTGCGATTTTATTCGAGTTTATAGATTCGATGACATTCGAACTCGCGCGCGAGAGGTGGTCCAGCCACCGAACGCGCGTCGAAGTTCGACTTGTCTGAGGTCTCTCTCTTCCCACCACTCCCTCATCCCCTCCCTCCCTTCCTCTCCCTCCTTCTCTCGTCAAGCCAAACACCGAAGGCGGGTAGCAGGACAACGAGGGTGCCCAAAGTAAGTAAAAGAAAACTCTCTTAATGTTTATCAATGCTAATGCAGAGAGTACCGCTCGTTCGAGTGGTACTCTCGTTTTCGTTCCCTCCCGCGCGCCCCTCCCTCTCCCTTGCCTCCCGCCGTCGCCTCCCGCCATCGCCACCTCGTCACCCACCCCTTCGGCGTCGCCGCCACGCTCGCAGGGGTCGGCGCGCCATCTCCAACGCCCAGGTCTGCGTGTGACAGCACACGCACCCTGCCGGACAGTGCCCACGCGAGCCCGTTGCCTCGCGCACGGGCTCCGCCCCTCGTCCATACCCTCTCCGTCCAGCGTACGACGCCGCTGCGTGGCGCACGGGCCAGACGCGCTGCACGCGGCCTCCCCGTCTCGCGCACAGGCCTGCTCGTTGCACGCGACTCCGCCATGCTGTGTCCCCGGCTGCGTGCGCACAGCCCCGCTCGCGCACACAAGGCCGCCAGTGCACGGGCGGCCGGCATTTTGGCTCAGCCGCGTGGGATCCTGGCACACACGCACGGACGGGCATGCGCAGATTGCGCGCGACCGAGGGCGGGCACCTGCGGGCCCGCCAGCGCAGCACGACGCGGGATGGGCATGCCAGGCAGCAAGCACACGCACGCACATCGCGCACGGCTGTGCGTCAGCGCACCGTAGCTCGACGCTTCGCAGGCGTCTCCGCACCATGTGCGGCCATAGTGCACGTGCCTGCCGTGTTGGGCCTGCTTGCCCGCGCCCCGTGCACAAGCCCGTTGCACTGCGACGGCTTGTGCACGAGCCCGATGCCTCCCGTCGCTGCCCGCTGCCTCCCGCTGCCCTCTCGATGCCTCGCGCACGGACTCCGCGCCCTGCGCCGTGCGTGCCTGCCACGTCGTGCATGGGCCCGCCGCAGCCCGACGTCTCGTGCATGCCGTGTTGCACCTTGTGCACAGACATCATACCCCGCGCCTCATGCTGCGCCTTGTGTGTGTGCCCGCCCTGTATGCACGTGCCCTGGGCGCTGCGCCTGCCTCCGGCGCTATGCATATGTGCTCGCCTCTGTGTGCATACAAGTCTTTCAATTTTATTTATTTGACTCCTAGTATGGTAGAATAGATTTCTTTGCTTCTTATCCCTCAGTACCTAATATAACTATTTTGAACCCAGACATTTGGTTTGAGATGTTCTTGCTTAAACTTGGAGTTTAGATACAGTATGGTAGAAATCATAGCATTGATAGCAACACTGAGATAATATATAGCTGCCATAGCTGTCACCCATGACTATATAGCTCTATATAGTTGGCACTGACAACTATAGAAGCTATGATAGTTCTCATAGGGCTATATAGTTATGCTATTAAAATATATAGGATACATAGCACTACGATAGGTAACATAAGTTGACTGGATGCTATATAGAAAACCAATTTTCCTGATGTGGTCGTGCGCTGCAGAGTGAACTTCTGCACAGTTGGGGCCGAGAGTGCAGTATTTCAGTAAATGCAGACACACTGATGCTTGGTGCAATGCCTGATAAGGTGGCAGAGTTGGTCGCTGGGGAGTCAAAAGAGCTACTGAGGCTAAAGTCAGATAAAGCAGGTGAGGACGGTAGGGCTGGGGAGCTTCCGGATGACTGAGCTACTTCTTTAGAGATAAATTTGCTGTCAGGAGCGCGGGGGCGTTCGGGCAGAGGCGGTTTCTTCAGGGCCATCTGGACAGTCTTTATGGTTGATGACCGCACGTATGCAATGTGGTGGACAGCCTATCGGATTCAGCGGCACACAGCAAAAATGAGGAGATACATGTGGGACATGCAATGCAGCGCAAAATGAGGCATGGGCGTGAAAGGATGACAAACAGAAAACTCGAGGAACACTGAGCAACGCGACACAACACTAGTGGGTCGAATCCACTCTCATCACCACGATAGAGCAGGCCCAGAGGAGGGAAAACCCAGAAGGCTGTTGTGGTATCGATGATGTGTATGCTACTACATGCTGCCTCTGATCTATCTCTGTGCTGACTAATCCTCGCTCTATGGCGGTGTTATCACGTGATCAATGCCTCTGCTCCCCCTCACTCTCCTACTCCAGTGGTCAATGGAGGAAGCGATGACAGTAAGTGATGGATCAATAGATCGATAAATGGCTAGAGAGTGTCATCGCAGAAGAAAAGAAATGATAAGTCCTTGTAAATGAAAAAAAGAAAATACAGTCATAACAAAATCCGATCATGTTGCATCTCTGTTAAGGAGACCGACACATGTTTGAAAACGTATGTAAACAAAAAAAAACAAGTTCATCTTGCTTCATGTCAAGACTCAGTCGAAGACAGCAAAAGTGCCGCCCAAGTCACCAACCAAACACAAGAAGAGAGAGACGAGAGTGAAAACAACAAGAAGCAGTGCAGTGCCCTGGATTGGAGGTACAGTACGGTACAGACGAAGTGGACAGTCTAGGGAAACAGGTGAGCTACAGCGAGCCTATAAGTACTGGGAGAACAATGGGAAAAGGACAATGGGCACAGGGATGGGTCAGACAATGGGAATGAGAACAATAGCAGCCGAAAGGGGATAGGGTATAGGGCATGGATAAGAGACGAGCCAGGTCATGTGATGAGACGCGCAGGTGATGAGACAATGGGAGCATGTGACCGATGCGACGCGCATATGGAAGTGAGAAGAGTGGAGAGAAATGGAGCGATTCGTGACATCACCCCCTCTCTAAGACGCACTTTCTCCTGGAGTGCGTGATGGGCATGGACAGAGTCGAGGTAGAGGAGCCCGAAGGTTCGGGGGCTTGGTGCCTTGGGATGTCGAGTGTAGAATGCCGTGAGTGCACCTTGAGCATTGGACAACGATGTACGTGAGAGCCACTGATTTTCCGAATCAGGGTATCCAGCCACTTGACAAGGTATTCAATGCCGTTTGTTCCGGGTGAGGCGAGCATCGAGGATTGACTCAACTTCGTACTCCTCTTCGCCCTCCACTAGTTCAGGCGTGTGCAGGGAAGTTGGGACCATGAGCTTCCATCTCTTTATAGGGCGAGAGTAAGGAAGCATGGAACACTGGGTGGATATGCCATGTTGGGGGCAGCTTCAATCGATAGGTGACTGGTCCTAACACGTCAGTGATTTCGAAGGGTCTTAAGCGTTTAGCTGCCAGCTTAGCTTTGGGATGCGTGGTCTTGACATTTTTGACATCAAGCCAAACCTTGTCACCTTTCTGGAAGTGGATTGTTTCATGCATGTGGTCCTGGTTGTTGCGCTTCATGAGATCAGCAGCCAGTCGCAAACTGGCTTGGACCTCAGTGCGGATTTCTTCCAAGTGACAGAGACAATCCTCGACTGCAGGGGTGGAGGATACCGGGTTGACCGAGGGAATTGCAGCAGGGATATAACCAAGGACCATTTCGAATGGGGACTGGTTAGTGACACTATGGATACGGTGATTGTGGGAGAACTCAGCAAAAGACAGCCACTGGACCCAATCGTCCTGCCGGTAGTTGCAGAATGTGCGAAGGAACTGTTCGAGCTCTTGATTAACACGTTCAGATTCACCATTGGTCTGGGATTGGTATGCTGTGCTAAGGGCAGACTTGATTCCGAGTTTGTTGAACACGCCATGCATGACCTTGCCAGCATATTGAGGACCTCAGTCAGAGATAAGGCGTTCCCAAAGACCATAGTTCCGGTAGATCCTGTCAAGCATAATGTCGACGGTGCCATCACTGGTGATTGTCTCTTTGCAAGGAGTGAATGATACGTGCTTTGAAAAACGGTCGACAATGACATTGATGGAGTCATACCCCTGGCATTCAGGGAGCTTGACAATAAAGTCAGACATGATATCTTGGAAAGGCCGGGTTGGGACAGCATTGGGCAGGGTTTCGATGTGAGGGCAATGATTCTGAACCTTGGTTGCCTGGCAGACAGCTCAGCCATCGATATAGTCATGAACAAATACAGACATACCAGGCCACCAGTATTCTCGACTAACGAGTTCGTAGGTCTTGTAGCATCCTGGGTGACCGGCCATAGGAGTGTCATGGTGCATTTTGACAATGTCACGTCGTAAGTCCTTGTCAGCTGGTACATAGACCTTTCCACGAAAGAGGATGATACCGTCTTCATAGTTCCACTCTTGTAAGCTCTTGGCCAGGGAGCAGGGACCATTTTCACGGATCGTTTCAAAGGCCTGCACAACTTCAGTGTCCTGGGTTTTGGTGTTGCGGATCCTTCGTCGCAAGCTAGTATCGCCAATGGATTGAACTGTGGCAGGGCGTGTAGCACGGATCTGGAAAAACTTAGGATCAAGGAGGACACGGTCTGAGTTGTCCTCTGTTACCCCCTCTCTATGGTCAGGTCGCCTCGACATGGCATCAGGTCGGTGATGAATTCCTGGCTTATGAATGAGGGTGAAGTCAAAGCGAGTGAGGAACAGGGCCCATCGAGCTTGACGACGATTCAGCTTCTGGGCTGACTTGAAGTACTCGAGGTTCTTGTGGTCTGTCCAAATCTCTACTTGATGAGGAGAGCCTTCCAGGTAGTGTCGCCAAGCTTCCAGTGCATGGATGATAGCCAAAAGTTCCTTGTCGTAGATGTCGTAGTTGCGCTCCGGTTCGGTGAGGGCCTTGGAGTAGGCAACTGGATGCCATTGATTGTCGTCTCCTTTCTGAGACAGGATCCCTCCCGTTGCATAGTCAGAGCATCAACTTCACAAGGTAGGCCTTGGTTGAGTCAGGCATGATGAGGACAGGGGACGAGTAATGCAGCTTTGAGATCAAAGGAATGTTGGCAATCCTCTGACCAGATCCAGGGTTGATTCTTCTTTGTCAGGTCAAACATGGGGCGGGCAACTTTGGAGAAGTTGCGGATGAATCAACAATAGAAGTTCCCAAAGCCGACAAAGGACTGGACATCCTTGACATTATGAGGGGCCGGCCACTCAGAGATGCCTGCAACTTTAACGAGGTCCATGGCAAGTGTGTTATGAGAGACGATAAGGCCAAGGAACTCAACAGAATTCTGCTCAAATGAGCACTTTTCCAGCTTAAGAAACAGGTCATTGTCTTGAAGTCTTTGGGATACTCGACGGACGAGTTCGCGGTGTTCTCCCATAGTTTCAGTGAAAATTAGGATGTCGTCCATGTAAATGACGACTTTCCCGGTGTTGATGAGGTCCTTGAAAAGCTCATTCATCATGGCTTGAAATGTAGCAGGGGAGTTCATAAGGCCGAAAAACATCACCATGGGTTCGAAGAGGCCACGATTGGTTTTGAAAGCAGCTTTCCATTCATCGTCATCCTTGATATGGACATTGTTGTAACCCCAATGGACATCCATTTTGGAGAACACTTTGGCACCCTTGAGCTTGTCAACCAGCTCGGCCCTCAGGAATCAGTGGTAATGGGTACTCGTTTTTGATGGTGCCTTTGTTGAGAGCACGATAGTCCTGTACGGGGCGTAGTTTTCCATCTTTCTTTTTAATGAAGAAGAAAGGACTCGCCATGGGAGACTTTGAAGGACGAATATAACCTTTCTTGACATGGTCATCAAGGAAGGTGTCCAGTTCCTTTTGTTCTGAAGGCGACATAGGGTAAACCTTGCAAGACTTTGGTTCGAAGCCATCTTTAAGATCAATTGCATGATCCCAGGGACGTCGTTCCGGAAGCCGCTGGGAGGTTTCTTCATCGAAGACTGGTTTGAAGTCACGGTACTGGGGAGGGATCATGTCATTGAAGGATTTCTCCTTTCCTCGTGCTGCTACACGTTCGGCCAGCTCCTGAGCATTAGTGAAGGAGCGACGTATGCGAATGGTTTCTTGGTAGGTTTCATCTTCATCAGGTGGAGCCGGGGGTTCTGTGTCGGGGATGATGCCAGCAAGGCGGAGGCCCTCCTCAACCCAGGAGTGATCGACATAGGGGTGATCATCATCGTCCTCAGTGAATAGCTGTTTGGGGACAGCAGGTAAACAGACATCAGGAAAAGGTGTCTGGACTACCTTCATCTACAGTAGAAAATATAGTCTACAATAGCTATAATAAATCATATATTCTCTGTAGCATCTGTTGATAGGTGGGTCTTTATTACAACTACATGTAGCCATCTGTAGCCATCTGTAGTGATCTGTAGCAGTCTGTAGATAGTATATCTACTATAGCTTATGTTAGCTACTGTAGTTTATGCTAGCTATGAGAGTGCTATATTGCAGTATGTGAGATTCAGTATGAGATATAATTCATTAGTCTCTTCAATCAACTCTCCAACAATATATCATGCAAAACATATTAATTTGGTTGGTTACAACTGTATACTAATAGTATTAATATATAAAATCTCCCCCACCATATCCTTCTGCACCTCATGGGAACTGTTTTGCTGCACCAGAACAGTTCCCACGCACTACAGGAGTGGGGCTCGGGAGGCAGCAGGAGGCCGTGCAGGCATGCTGGAGGCTGCAACAGGCAGCGCGGGCACGCGAGAGGCCGCAGGAGGCGGCACAGGCGAAGGGGTGGTGCAGGCATGCGGGCGGCCACCGGGGCACACGAGAGGCAGCGGGGGGCACGCGGGGACACGCGGGAGCGCGAGAGAGTGCGGGGGGGAGGGGCGGGGGCGCAGGAGGCTGCAGGGGCTCACAAGAGGTGGCGCCGGCTTGCGGGAGGTGGCGCCGGCTTGCAGGAGGTGGCGCCAGCTTGCAGGAGGCGGCGCGGGCTCACGGGAAGTGATGCAAATGCGTGCGAGGTGGCACGGGCACGCGGGAGGGCGCAGGAGGGCGTGGGATGCCGCAGGAGGCAGCGCATGCACATGTGAGGGCACGGGAGGCAGCACGGGTGCATGCGAGGCCATGGGCGCATGCGGGAGGCCGCGGGAGGGCATGGGATGCCGTGGGAGGTGGCAGCAGGCTCACGAGAGGTGGCGTGGGCTCGCGAGAGGCAGCGCTGGCGCGGGCAAGGCAGCGCCAGCGTGAGCGAGGCAGCGCAGGCGTGTGGGAGGGCACGGGAGGTGGTGCAGGCTCGCATGAGGCAGCACGGGTGTATGCGAGGCCAGCGGGGCGCGCGAGAGGCCACGAGAGGGTGCTGGAGGCGATGTGGGCATGCTAGAGGTGGCACGAGCATGTGCGAGGCGGCGTGGGCGCGCAGGAGGCCGTGAGAGGCGGTGCAGGCTTGCGAGAGGCAGCGCGGGCACGCAAGAGGGGGCACAGGTGCGCTGGAGGCGGCAGCGGCATGCGGAGGCGGCGGCAGTGCGTGGGAGGTGGCAGCGGTGCACCGAAGGCGGCAGCGGCACACTGGAGGCGGCGAGGATGCGCAGGAGGTGGCGAGGGCATGAGCGAGTCCGTGGGGGTGCACGGGAGTCGGCGAGGGCCTACGGAGTACAAAACGAGAGTATCGCTCGTGGTGTCGAGCGATACTCTCTCGATTAGTATAATAAAGCTACAATAAAATTATAGCCACGCACCTGTACTCTCAGCCCAGCAGGGATGAAAAAAAGATGCTTAAGAGAAAAGTTCCCGGGTGAGGAACGAGTGGGTAGGTGGAAGATGATGAGGTGGCAAACAGGGATTGTGTGCACAGGTGTTGCACACGGAGCCGCGCGGCCCGTGCATTTCTTTTGACCATATATGGGCAATAAAACAGCACGGCACCGCACCGGGCCGTGCCTAATCAGCAAATGTCTCCATTTACTTGGTGACCTTGTTTGCCTTGTTTTGGTCTGACTAATCTGGGTTTGATTTGGGTTTGATCTAAAATATTTTTAAAAATGTGATTTGAGCTTTGTAATGTCTGTTATTATAATCCTATATCCTTTTAGTCTATAATATGAACATCAAAAACTATTCAAAGCTATTTTTAAATTCAGACAAAACCCAGATAAAATCCAGATCAGCCAGATCAAAACAAGGCAAATAAGGTCACTAAGTAAATGGAGACGTTTGCTGATGTGCATTTCAACTTCGAACAAAAAAAGGTGCGCCACTGCTGTTTTCTCCTACCGTCTTGCGCGCGCCCCCACCACCTCCTGCACCCTGCCACTGCCTCCTGCGCGCGTGCGCGCGGCCTCAACACGCACCCGCCGCCTCCCGCACACCGTTGCGGCTGCCAGCGCGCCCCTGCGGGCACTGCAGCCTCTCGTGCACCCCTACGCTCCCTCGCCGTCCCCCGCGTGCCCTCGCTGCCCCCCGCGCGCCCCTGCCGCCTCTTGTGCACCATCGCGGTCTCCAGCATGCCACCGCCGCCTCCCATGCACCGCCGCACGCCCTTGCGGCCCCCAGCGTGTGCTCACCCCCCTTCCCCCCCAGCGCACTCTCACCGCCTCCACCACACCCCTGCGGCCTCCCGCGCACTCTCGCCATCTCCCGTGTGCCCTTTCCGCCTCCCGCGTGCCCTTCCCGCCTCCCGTGCATCTCCTGCTACCTCCCGTGCATCCTGCCGCCTCCAGCGCGCCGGCGGTGGCTCTAGCACGTCACCGATGGCTCCAGCATGTCGCCGACGGCTCCCACACGCTGCCGCGTGCCCTCGCCGCCTCCAGCGCGCCCTCTCCACCTCCCACGCCCTTCCGCTGCCTCCCGCGCACCACTATGGCCTCCCGCATGGCCTCCATGTCCTCCAGTACGCACCAGCAGCCTCTTGTGGTCTCTCGCGCATGCCTGCAGCCTCTCGTACATGCCCGCGGCCTCTCGCACGCCGCTGCTGCCTCCAGTGCGCCGGCGCTGCCTCCAGTGTGCCCCCACCGCCTCCCGCACCCCGCCGTTGCCTCTCGTGCGCCCCCGCCGCCTCTCGCCTCCTGCCGCTGCCTCCCGCGCGCCCTCGCGCCCTTGTGCCTCTCCCTCGCGCCCTTGCCACCACTTGCGCGCCCCCGCACGGGGCCTGCGCGCCCCGTGCAACCTCCTGCACACCGCTGCACGCCTCGTGGCTTTCAGCGTGCTCCCGTGGCCTCCCATGCACCTGCACCGCCTTCCGCGTGCCTCCACGGCCTCCCGCATGCCCCTGTGGCCTGCCGCGTGCTCCAGCCACCTCCCGCTTACCCCTGCCGCCTCCAGCACGCTGCCGCCGCCTCCCGCATGCCGCTGCATGCCCTCGCGGCCCCCAGTGCATGCTCAACGCCTCCAGTGCGTCCCTGCATGCCCTTGCGGCCTCCCACATGCTCCCGCGGCCTCCGCCACGCCCGTGCCACCTTCTTCACGCCTGCATCACCTCGCCCGCGCCTGCGCTGTGTCGTGCACGTCACCATGCCCCTGCCGTCTCCCGCGCACGGACGTCGGTACCGTCTCGTGCGTGCCCCCCTGCTGCCTCCCCACGCCCACGCCGCCTCACGGACGTCAGCGCCGTCTCGCGGATGTCGGTGCTGTCTCACGGACGTCAGTCTGCTGGCTCACCCCGCATCCGCATCGCCTCCCTCCCACTTGTGCTGCCTTGCCTGCACCCCTACCTGCCTTGGGGCCTCACACCTGCACCCAGTCGCTCCCCCATGGATGCAAAAAGAGGGCATGGGAAATGTTTGGCTGCAGCCAAATGTTTCACACGCACCACTTTTTTTTTTTTCTCAAGCCATGGTTTGACTTCAAAATACACAGCAGTAAGTGCCATTGCTTTTTTTCTCTATCTTTCATTGGTATCAATGACTGAAATTCTCATGCATGCTCATTGCACAGCGCACATGCCCTCATGTATTTATTTAGTTTGTAACATGCTATCTAAGCCCAATAAATATATATTGTGAATGTTTACAGTAAAAGCAATGACTGTTGCTTTGGAGTGTGCTTATCAGGATGCAGGATGGTCAAAATTCAGCTTTTTTATTTTATGATCTACATGTGCTATGGGAACTACTTGTAGCCATGATTCCGGATTGTAACATCTCTGGGTCAACGGATATCAAACCGGTTATCTATTGGTAGCCAAGGCTCAGCTACGGTATCCAAAGTGTGGCTCCGGTAGTGCTACCCTGGCTATCACCCAAGGAACCATTTTTCCTGATGGATTCGGCGTAGGCAGACACCTTGTACTCATCGAGCGGGGACCACATATTTTGAAATGGGGCCAGGGATAAAAGGGGTCTGTAGGGGTGGGGGAGGCGAGGGACAAGATGGAGTGACAGGCAAGGCCGAGGTACTGACTGAGGAGGGTCGAGCAGCTGGTTGTCACCATTCAGTGCAGGATGACAATTTCTTGACAGGAGGCTTGTGTAGTACGCAAGGAGGAGGGCATCGTGTCATGTCAACACGTCGGGCCGTCCAATCAATCTCAGGATTGTGCTCCTGAAGCTAGTCTGTTCTCAAGATAATGTCATAATCGCCAATGTCGATGAGATAGAACTCAGCTGTTTCTTCGTGGTAAGAGTCCAAATTTTGCGCATGTATGCGTACGTTCTGTGTTACTGAGTGCCGTACCCAGCCCATGATATTTTCGGAGTTGTCCACATTACGGATGGGAAACGGGTTAGGGAGCTTTTTGAGGGGAAAGCCATGTTTCTTGGCAAACTTGGGGTGCATAATGATTCCTTCAGCAGCACTATCGAGAAGTGCCTCAGCGTCGATTTGTTTCTTGATCGGAGTCGAGATAATCTTGACTTGGAGCATAATGGATGGTGTCTGTTGGTTGGGTGTAATAGCGGACATGCGCAGGGACAACAGATACGATTGCTCACAGAGTTCAGATAGTGCAGAAAAACAATTCGATGGATCAAAAAAAGTGTCACGAATCGCTCCATTTCTCTCCGCTCTGCTCTCCTCCATCCGGGCAGCACGTCCAGCCTCCCTTCCTCAGACCGGACCCCGCATCCAGTACATGTGCCTGTGACCGGACCATGATCCCTTTATGCTGCCCTAGACCCAACCAGGTCCTTCACGGCAACCACCGGATGCCCCTTGGAGACCACCGGGTCCCTCGGGCTTTCCCTGGAGGTCACCAGACCTCCCATGACACCCCTCGACCATTCCTTGGATCTTCCTCGGCACTCACCACAAGTCTCCTCCCTTATCTCATCTCTTATCTATACTCGCCCATCTTGTACCTATCTGATACTCACTGGCCCGCAGGTCCGACCTGCTATCCGGACCCTATCATCTTTCGGACCTCTGTTCCCCTTGTACCTATCGGATATGCACCGGACCGTAGCTCCTGATCTCGGTATTGGATTATCATTCTCCTCTGCCATCATCGATCTCCCTCGTCCTTATAGTCTCTCGGTCGTTTATCTGTTCCCTTAGACTGTCCACTTTGTCTGTACCGTACTGTACCTGCTATTCAGGGCACTGCGCTGCTCATCATTGTTCCCACTCTTGTCTCTTCTCTGCTGAAGTGTCTGGTTCGTTGAACTGGTTGGTGACTTGGGTGGCTCTTCTGCTGTCTTTGACTGAGACTTGACACCTGGACAGTTTCTCATATGCCCGCCTCACCATTTCTCTATTGCCCGTCATATCTTCCCAAATTCAATTCCCCCTTGATGCCGACATCTTCACAGAGTCCCGACACCTATACCACCAGCCGCACCTTCCCTTTGCCATCAGTAACACCATCGAAACGAGCTCGCACCTGTGTCATGAATTGGTCCTTCATGACTTAGAAGTGTATATATACCGTGTACCGGATGTCAAGCCAAGCTTGACATTGCGCCCTTTTGGCGTAGGTGTTTGATTGTGGTACACCAGTCACTGTAAATCCTAACAACCTGTGCATCCAGCCCTACATCGAATGGACTGGCTGGGAAGCAGACAGAGTTTGGTACCGGTTAAAATCATGGAAACCACATGCAGGTGCTGTCTCTGTTGCCTTATACGTCCGGATTCGGATCATCTTTCACATAGAAACCCAGACATTTGTTGCCTTCATTGCGGACCTCACGTATCACCATCGACGCCCTGGACACAGATCCCCATTGATTATTCCCCCATCGACACTGTTTTCTTTCCAGACCTACGGACTATTTATGCTGGAACCCTCCCCCGAACCTGTGTTGGCCTGCGAGAAAATAGAAAGTTCCTTTCTTTGCACCCCATATGCTGCCGATACCTTGGCCCCTCGACTCCTTGGCCATCGCCCTGTTGCGGCGGACTTCTTCTAGACCATCACCATTGATCCTCCGGACCCCCGCTACTTCCAAACCTCCGAGCCATATCCACTCGGGATATTCGAGTCCCTAGACGAGTACTACGTTTACACCTTTTCGGGTACCGCCCGGATTCAGTTTGACCACGAGGACGAAGATCTAGCTGACCGGTGGTACTTTGCTGATCGTGACGAGAACCCCTATCTAGAGTTCCACGATTTCCAAGCCGCTGCAGAGGAATACCACCGGAGACACCCTGCGACCCCACCTCCCCCACCAGCTCTTCCTCGAAGTGTCGACTCTCCCCCAGCACGCACAGAACCGCTCTCTGTACCCCTCGGACTTACCTGGGACGACGTCACCCGGAAGTACTACGCGTACCGGTCTAATACAAACCGGAGAGTTGTTGCGTGGAGACCGAGTCTTACGGAAGAGAGAGACCATTGGTTTTGGCAGGCGAGTGATCAGTTCATCAGTGAATCCGAGCTTGCGCTTTCGCAAACAATCCTAGAACACCTCGAACAAGAACAACGCACACGACTGGCGAGCCTTCGGAGATCTGAAGAGATTCACCACCAGGCTCTTTCAATCCCACTCCCACCATCCCGGAACCGGACCCCGCCCCCACATCCCGTCACCATTGCGCCTCCGACGTCTATCACCAACGTCAACACCCACCAGTCATCCTCCCTGCCCCAACCCCGGTCTCCATCGTCAACATGTCTACCAGTGAAATCGGCGTAACGCCAACCCCATTTCAGGGGGATCGCTCCAAGTCCAGGGAGTTCAAACTCCGGATCCACCTCTTCCTCCGTGCAAACAGCACCAAATACAAGGATGAGGCAGCCAAGAAATCCTTATTCTTGGACCTTTGCCAAGGTCCGATCATAGGATCCTGGGCCATGCAACGTGTTGAGGGGATCCTCCAGGACGATGAATCATGGGATGCAGATACAAACTCACCAAGAACGTTCGTCCGGCGCTTTGATACCATTGACCACCTCTTCACCCGCTTTGACACGGACTTTGCCCCTCTTGACGCTGCAACCGAGAACCGTGACGCCCTTCATCGTCTCAAGATGGGTACCCGACCGGTTGTGGACTACATCACCGAGTTTGAATCCTATGCCCCGCACACCGGTTACAACAACGAGGCCCTCATACACTAGTTCAAGGTCGGACCCAACTCTGCCCTATTGGATGACTGCATGCGAACCTTTTCCATGCCCACATCACTTTCGGACTGGAAGGATAGGGCCCAGGACAGGAATGCAGCATTTATAAAATGCTCCAGGTTTCAGAAACCACGCCCCCCTACGGGGAAGACACCGGTGAGCAATTGCTCATCTCCAACGCCTTCTACTGGCTGACCTCGCACAGTCGCTGCAGCCGGGAACCAACTCCGTCGCCTCACTGACCAGGAGCGGGAGCGCCTTCGCCACAAGGGAGGGTGTTTCCGATGTCACCAGAAGGGGCACATCTCCATCTGCATTGGGAGCATGTAGAATGGATGTGCTCTCCTCGATGGGCAACGGTGTGGTGTTGACCACTTGGCCAAACAGAAGTTGAAGGCGGTTGTTGAGCGTGCGGACCGCTGTTTCTAGGTGGTCAGGCCATGACTTGTGGAGAGTCACCCAATGGACCTTATTGTATTCTTCCTTGCTGAGACCGGGCGCAGTGAGTGGAGCGAGGACATGTAGCAAGATCTTGTTGGTGCCCTCCACTAACCCATTGACCCAAGGGGAATATGATGCGACTACGTGGGTTTTGATGTTCCATTTCGCGCAGCACTCGCAGACTTCGTGGCAGTGGAAGTAGGACCCACCATCGGACATGAAGTCTTCCGGCGGCGCGTATGTTTTGAATATGCATTCCAGACTATCAATGGTGTTGGCTGCAGACCTGGGTTTCTTGTACATGAAAACCCAGATGTGTTGCGAGAACGTGTCAAGATACACGCCGAGTGTTTTGAAGCCGCCCTTACTGGGGGGCATGGTCATGTAGTCACTTACTAAGAGCTCGAAGGGATGGCGGCATGTGATTGGTTCAAGGAGGGAGTGAAGGTGACATGCACCAAAGTTTTTGCAGTGCGGACACTCGCGAATGGCGGTCATGATGCATGTGTCCAGGCCCGGGCACCAAACACGATCCATGATGTTAAGTTTAACGTGATCGCAGCCCCAGTGCCCACCTTCGACATGTTGCTCATATGCTCAGGCTTGAGCTTCTTCACGGGTGAGGCATTCGACGCGTGCTCGAGCTTGTATATTGGAGCAGCCTCCGAGTCTCCAGAGGCGGCCCTCCTCGATGAAGTATTCTGACGCGTGATGATGCACACGTTTTTTGTCCCGTATGCTCGTGCCTTGGTCCTGGCCCAGTATGGCATCGATGACTTGTAGGAACAGGGCCTCATCTTTGAACCGTTCATGCAGTTCGAGTTCACGTAGTTCCTTGGCATCCGTGAGTGCGAAGACATCGCAGACGAGACCTTGGCTCGTTTCCCAGTCCTTTCTAACGGTCCACTCGCTGCCGTCATTCGCAGTATGTGGCAGCCCTTCCGATTTACGACTGAGTCCATCAGCGATGACGTTGATGCGCCCAGGAATGTGTTTGACGTCAATGATCTGGTAAGCGAGGATGCCATCATGCCATCGCGCGTGTATGGAGTTGAGGCCGTCGCTGAGCAGCACGTCTCGTAGTGCCTGACAGTCAGTTTCCATGATAACGGGGAAGCCCCAGATTACATCCGAAAACTTGTCCAGTGCAAACTTTAAGGCCGCGAATTTGAGGCGGAAGGGTTTGTAGTTCTCCTCCACGCGAGATGTGTGTTTCAAGGCAAAGGCGATGGGGTGCCGTTTCTCGATGACTTTACTGGACGGCAGGGTAGTTTTGGCGTGCTGAGACAAGACGCCTGCGAAGCCATCTTGGCAACCGTCAGTAGTTACAATGAATGGCGTACCGTTCCACTGCGGTTCTCTGAGAACTGGTTCGGACGTGAGAGCAGTTTTGAGGCCGAGAAAAGCATGGGTGTGCTTATTCGTCCAGTGTTGCAAGAGGACGTAGTCCTGTAGGACTCGTCTGTAAGTTGCTTTGGAGCATGGTGTCGGCAGGTTGGTGCCTTGGAGCAGGTCCCATAGTGGTCTTTCGACCTTCGTGTAGTTCCTGATCAAATCGCAGAAGTGGCCTGTGAGTCCCAAGAACGACATAAGGTTGAGGGCATCCACGGGCTAGGGCCAATCGACGATGGCCGTCAGCTTGATGAGATCAGGGAGTACGCCGACCAGTCCGACCCGCGCGCCCGTGAAGACTGCCTCCATCATGAAGAACGAGGACTTGCTGGCCGAAAGAGACAGATTGCGTTCCTGTACTCGAGTAAAAATTCGACGGAGTTTCCCCATCATCTTGCTGAATTTGTCTGCAAACGTGCTGCCATCATCCACAAATAGTTCCATGACGTCCTCGACAAGGAGGTCGTATAGGTGTCGACCCATCGTGTACGAGAACGAAGACGGTGCGCCTGTGAGTCTGAACGGCATGCGGACGTACCAGAAGTAGCCGCGGCCTTCGACGTAGAAAGCAGTGTACGGCCGCGACTCTTCGTCGATCTCTAGAGCGTGGAACCCGGCAGCGAAATCGAATACAGAGAGATATCGATGGCCACTTAACCATCTTTGTTTAGCTCTGATATCACCTTGGGGCATGGGGGCGACTTCAGTAACTTTGTTGACTTTGTTGAAATTCTGGCAGATTCACCATTTCTGCGGGGCCACAGGTTGGGGCTCATGCATGGTGCCTGCCTGCCGTAGAGGAAGCTCGAACGCGGGCATCATCCCGGCGTGTTCGCATTCGTCGTTAACCCGGTGCTGTAGTTCTTGCAGGGTAAGGCCCATGCCTTCATGTGCCTTCTGCGCGAGTGTGGTTGGTGAGACCGCCTTGACTTGTGAGGGATGTACCTGGACAATGATTCCGGCTTCTAACATCTCGTTGATTTTGGTGTTCAAATACTGGCGCTGCGGCAGCGTTAACGGTCTTTGACATGGCTTAACATTGAACTTCATGCCCTCGGGGATGTTGAGGTGGTGGACTGCTTCGTCTGCATGCCACACTTCTCCTATGGATAACACGAAGCAGTCAGCGAACTTGGCTAGTAGCGCATTGACCTGTTCTCTTTCTTCGCTCGACAAGGACCCATCTATGGTGACTTCTTCCAGTATGCGTGCCACGCGTTCGGGCAGGAAGGGGTCGGTGTGTCTGGTGAATACATTGCCTTCAAGGAGTACATTGACGTCCCATATCGGGTCTCCGTTGGGGGCTAAGGGAGGCTCGATGTCAACGGGCGTACGAGCTGGATCACGATCCATGTGAGGCGGGACTTTCCTTGTGGGGAGCGGCGATGCACTCCCCAGATCGTGGTCTCGTGAGTTTTCATTCCAGCTCAACTGCACTCCTTTGCGTCTCTTTTCTGGTGTGTCTACATCCTCCACTTCTTCCACTGTCGCTCGCCTCATCGTTTTGCACGTTTCCCTAGCTCTGTCGTCGTTGATGTCATTTTCCACGACTTCCTCTATGTGGGCAGATAGCGGTTCTTCGTGAATAGCATGCAGCTCCATGAGATCAGCTAAGTACATTTCGTGAGAATTAGGGCTCGAGACTCGCCTCAAGGGGGGATTGTCTCCTCCCACAATGTTGCTGAATTGCTTCCAATCAAGGAGGAGATTTACTCCTCTCGTGATGTGGGCTCTCTCGTAGAGGGGAGCGTGTAACTGGTTGCGCAGCGTAGCTGCGCCGTCATCAGTGCCGTGAACCCGTACGGAGTCCGTCCGGTAGTCGTGGATGGCGTTGAACACCCTCAATAGCGGTTTTCCTAGGAGACAGGCCCATCTACCACCGCTGTTGAAAACCTCGAAGGAGCCTTGCACTCCCACACCGTCCAGCTCGATTCTCCCATGCCACACTGCTTCTGACAGCACTTTCGCCCTGTTTGCCATTCAAAGCAATCTTTTCGAAGGCACCCATTCCCTGAGGTGGTGTTTGATTCGCCCGAATACGGAGGTGTCCATGGCTCTCACCATGGTGCCGTCGTCGAACAATGCGTGGACCCTCGTGCGTTCGCCCTGTAGCCCGCACAGGCAGACTTCATGTACAAACGGTGCGACGTCGCGATCTAGCGACACCGGTACTGCACCCACAGCATACAAGTCAAAAATGTCAGATTGCATAGTTAGTGCGAACTTAGTTACATTGCGACATTCCGGGACATCTGTATCTGTGGGGCAATCGGGCTTGTCCTCACGTGTCGCCTCCTCCATCGCGAGGACCTCTATGTCCTTAGGTTGGAAAACTTCTGGGGCCACCTGTTCACCCTTTAAGCAGGTGGCCCTTGACCATTTCCCGACTGATCCTCCATGCCTGCAATGCTGTCTGCCCATGAGACGCGCAGTTCATATGTCTGCTCCGTCGCAATGTACTGGACGCACGAAACCGGTTCCCGCATCATTCTTTGGCAGTAATTGTGCCACTTGCGCTCAACGTCCGGTACGCAGTCCTGAGGCTTAGCTTCACATGCATCGCCACGGTGGCCTTGCCAACCACAACTCCAGCACTCGCCTGAACACAGGGGGTCGGTGCCAGGGCGCAGGGGCACGGGAGTGCATTTGGTGACGTAGGGGCTGAATCTGTGAGTCTTCGTGAATCAGGTAAGCTGTGTTTGGTACGCTGCACGACCGGCGTCTGTGTTTGGGTGATGCGGCAGGGCATTTATGGCCTGGCGTACAGCGTTGCGATGCGGTGGCGTACTGGTGTTGGCGGGTGGGCCTGGAGTGGGTGGACGTGCGACGACGGGGTTGGGGCCCACTGGCAGTCGGCGGTACTGGGGCGGGCCCACAGGTTGATACTGGGGCTGTAGACCACTGAGGCGTTGGAACTGGGTGGTGAGCTGTTGTACCTCCGTGCTCATGCGTGCGAGTTCCCTGTCGCAGCACCATTTCGCGTCGACTTTGTCACGGAGCCTGCTGATATCGATGTCAGTGACGGTCTGCGCGAAGGCTGTCCAGTTCTCATGAGTTTCGGGGACGAAGTCTTTGACGATGTCAGGCAGGTCACGCCATATGAGCCATATATTTTATGTGGAGGTCGTGATGCTGGCGCGCTTGGCGAGCTCGAGCATGTGCATCGCCCACTGTACGTGTGTCCACACTTTGCATCCGCCGATCGTCACTTTTGTGCCCAATATCTCCTCCCGTAGCCGGTACTCCAACATCTCCTGCTGGAGTTCAGCGGAAGACTTCACCGCCTTCTTCGCACATCAGGAAAATTTGTAGGTACTACATAGCCCTCTGAAGGCTATATAGCTTTCCTAGGGCCATAGGAATGCCCTTTACTCCATAGCCTATATAGCACCCCCTTTGAGCTATATGGAGCTATGTAACTTAAGTGGAGTGCTATATAGTCCTATCATAGCTATCATAGCTGGTTGTGAAGCTATGATAAGAGATATAGCTATGAAAGCTATAACAACTATAACAACTATAACACTGATATCAACTATACTAGGTAGATATATCTATTATGACTATTACAGCTATCAGATCACAAGTCTAGCATATAGATCTATTGAACTGTATTCTACTTTGCATTCACTAATTTCACTTGTGTAGTCTTCCAGATCACTACAATCACACCTTGATAAAATAGCAAACAATAAATATATTATTCAAAATACAACTATACTACAAAACTAACTAACTCAAGACTAGATATCTAAAAGAAAACATAAAATTAGTCAACATAACTTTCAAAGACTATAAGATACTTACCACTGTTACAAAAAAGCGAAAATCTGATGAAAAACAAACATAAGAAACATAAGATAAGAGACCACAAGAATTACTTACCAAAATAACAAAAAAGCGAAAACCTAACATTAGACATAAGGATAACAACATAAGAAAGATAACAAGCAAGCTTACCTTTGAAGAAGCAGCAAAGACAAACGAAACAACGGAGATGGTAGTGGTAGAGAAGAAAGAGAGGATGCGAGTCGCGCGCGCCTTATGTAGACGTGGCGAGCGGAGCCCGAAATGCAGCTCGGCCCGGGCGCTGCCGGTCGCTGCGTCAGAGACTGGCAGCAGACTTCATTAAGTTCATCTCGCTGCCTGGGAGTTTATCGTACCTGAGGTCTTTGATTTTCTCATTCGACCGAATGATTGTAGAAGAAGGTAAGTATGCTATTTTTCCTAAAATTGTTACGAATTTACTCCAGTTTATAGATTCGAAGACATTCGAACTCGCGCGCGTTCGGTGGTCCAGCCACCGAACGCGCGTCAGTTCGACTTGTCATTCTCCTCCCACCACTCCCCCATCCCTTCTCTCCCTTCCTCTCCTCCTCCCGTTTTCTCCCGTCAAGCCAAATGCCGAAGGAGGGCTGCAGGATGCTGAGGGCCCCCTGGGTAAGTAAAAACAATTTCTTTGTGTTTATTCGTGCTAACGCAGAGAGTACCGCTCGTTCGAGCGGTACTCTCGATCTCACTCCCTCCCGCACGCCTCTCCCTCTCCCTCGCCCCCCGCCTTCGCCTCCCCCTTGTCGACCCACCGCCTCAGCATCGCCGCCACACCCGCAGGGGCCAGCGCGCCGTCTCCAACGCCCGAGGTCCGCGTGTGACAGCGCACGCCCCGCCGGACAGCCCGCACGCGAGCCCGTTGCCTCGCGCGCGGGCTCCGCCCCTCGCCTATGCCGTCGCCGTCCCGCATACGGTGCCGCTGCGTGGCGCACGGGCCAAATGCGCTGCACGCGGCCTCCCCGTCTCGCACACGGGCCCGCTCGTTGCGCGCTATCCCGCCGTGCTGCGTACAGCCCCGGCTGCGTGCGCACGGCCCCGCTCGCGCACGCAAGGCCGCCAGTGCACGGGCAGCCGGCATCATGGCCCAGCCGCGCGGGGATCCCGGCACACGCACGCGCAGATTGCGCGCGACCGAGGGCGGGCGCCTGCGGGCGCACCAGCGCAGCACGACGCGGGACGGGCACGCCGGGCAGCGAGCACATGCGCGCATGTCGCGCACGGCCGTGCGCAGGCCTGCGCCGCAGCTCGACGTTTCACAGGCGTTGCTGCGCCGTGTGCGCCATGGCGTATGCGCCTGCCGTGTCGGGCCTCCCCGCTCCCCGTGCAAGCCTCCGGCGTCCCGCGCACAAGCACGTCGCACTGCGACAGCTTGTGCACGGGCCCGATGCCTCCCGCTGCTGCCTGCTGCCTCCCGCCGCTGCCTCCCGCTGCCCTCCCGACGGCTCGCGCACATCCTCCGCGCCCCGCGCAGTGTGCGCCTACCACGTCGCGCATGGGCCCGCCGCAGCCCGACATTCGTGCATGCTGCGTCGCACCTCGCGCACGGACGTCATATCTCGTGCCTCACGCTGTGCCTTGTATGTGCATGTGTGCCCATCTCTGTGTGCATACCAATGTGGCCTCATCCATAGTGTCTGTTAAAATTTTACTTACTTGACTCCTAGTATGGTAGAATAGATTTCTTTGTTTATTATCCCTCAGTCCCTAATGTAACTATTTTGAACCCAGATATTAGTTTGAGATGCTATTGCTTAAATATATCTTTGGGGTTTAGATACAGTATGATAGGAATTATAGCATTGATAGCAACCCTATGATAATATATAGCTGCCATAGTGGTCACTCATAATTAGATAGCTCTATATAGCCTGTACCAATGACTATAGAAGCTGTGATAGGCCTCATAGAGCTATATAGGTGTGCTATTAAAATATATAGGGTCCATAGCACTACCATAGGACTCATACCATTGGCTGGAAGCTATATAAAAAACCAATTTTCCTGATGCAAGCTTCCACCTCTTGCAGAACTCAAGCCGGCCAGTCGGCAACATCCGCCAGGGGGAGTGCCTTGTACCAATCTTCTGCGGGAGAGTCCTCGTAGAGATAGTTGGCGAAACCCGTTACCCAGTCAATATTCGGCGACTTGCCAAGGCCCTCCAAGTAGCGCTTGTAGCAGCGTAGGAAATTTCCCGGTGGGTGTTCATTGTCATCATTGCCCCAAAAGAAGGACTGGAATTCAGCTACCGGCTGGGCTGTTGCCATGGCTAGAGGTGGCGGCGCTGGCAGGGGAGGTGGTATGTGCGGTGGTAGTGGAGACTGCTGAGGTGGAGGCTTCGTCGATAGGATGAGGAACGGGAGTTTGCACGTGTCTGGTGTGGCGTCTGGGTCTGGTTTAATTGTGTGCTGTTGGGCCCGAGCTGGGGTGTCCGGCTCCTTACGCTTCGCAGCAGCTGGTGATGCAAGGTCGGCTTTTGGTTTGGGCTCAGCTTTGGGTACGACAGGTTCCTCATTGTCAAACGTGGGAAGGACAAACTCGATGCCTGCGAGGCCGTCTGCCGATTCGGTGGTGGGGGCATCCGATAAGCAATCAGAGGAGTCGTTGAGGCTGGTGACTCCGTAGGGGTGGCGGCCAAACGACAGGTGGTCTCGTGTGCATGTGGGAGGGCGGCTAGCAGCAGCGCTGGAGAATTCGGACACGTTCCACGAGTCGATGCCTGAATCAGATCCAAATGAAGCTGGGGTTCCTGCAGCGGGCGAATCGATGGAGCCCTCGGATGGAAGGTGCTGTGGTGAACTGGTGGACGACAGCTTAGCGTTGTCGACTGTGGTATAACGGCCTCGGGCGTCACAGGGGATGTCTCGGTTGGCTGCTTTTTTCTTTCCTCTGGGAGGCAGTTTGGTGAGTTTCTGGTATGGGAAGGGCAGAGTGTGTGGAAAAAGCCTTTATCGCTGCGGGCATGCAATTTCTGACACGGAAGCACTAGAACCGCGAGGCTTCGAGGGCACGAGGACACAAGGACACGAGGGCGCGAGGACACAAGGACGACTGAGAGCGCTAAGACACGAAAACACGAAAGATGAGGACACGGGTGGAAAGGACACTGAAAATGCAGAGCACAGAACTGTGTTTGTCAAACTCACACTCTCGTCACCAGGTGGAATGGGCTTGACTGACTCTCTATGATGATCGTGGCCTATGCTACGACAGACTCTCTACCTATGCCTATGCTCGCTGACTAAGCCCCGACTCCGGCTGATTCTGGCCCCTAACCCTATCCAACCCTGCTCCTGACCCGACCCGACCCTGCTCTGCATCCCGCAGCCCCCACTCCACCAGAAGGTTGACATGACCTGGTGTCCGCCTTCTTGCAGGTTGCATAAACCGCCGGTCAAGAACCTTCGGGTACATCTGGAACGTCACTCACCAACTGCCGGACCGACTCTGGCCCATACTGTCACCGAACTGAGCACTCCATCTCCCAGCCCATCCCCCCTTGCACCCGACACGTCCTTCCATGCTGCTCCGATTCCAAAATACATTGTTCCTGCATGACAGGTGCACGGTGTTCGTCTCCGTCGCATCTGCCTACCAAAGACCCCCACCCGACTGTTCACTGAAGATGATGACAACAGACCACATGTTGAGGAGGCATGGACCGCTGAAGGCCTTCGCCTGGCCGGCATTGCCCCGGACTGGGAGTCGCCTACCCTTCCGGATGTGGATGCCACCCATGAAGAAACCATTCGCATCTGCCGGTCCTTTACTAATGCATAGCAATTGGCTGAGCGCATGGCAACACAGAACCTAGAGAAGTCCTTCGAGAACATGGTCCCTCCCCAGTACCAGGATTTTCAGCCTGTCTTTGACAAGAAAACCTCAGAGCGTCTCCCAGAGTGATGACCATGGGATCATGCCATCGATCTCAAGGACGGCTTTGAGCCCCGATCCTGCAAGGTTTACCCCATGTCACCTTCAGAACAGACGAAACTGGATGCCTTTTTGGACGACCACATCAAAAAGGGGTACATCCGACCATCGAAGTCTCCCATGACGAGTCCCTTCTTTTTTATTCAGAAGAAAGATGGAAAACTATGCCCAGTACAGGACTATCAAGCTCTCAATGCTGGTACCATCAAGAATGAATACCCCCTGCCCTTGATTCTGGAGTTGGTTGACAAACTCAAAGGCGCCAAGGTGTTCTCGAAGATGGATGTCTGCTGGGGATATAACAATGTCCGGATCAAGGATGGTGACGAATGGAAGGCTGCATTCAAGACCAACCGTGGTCTCTTTGAACCTTTGGTAATGTTTTTCGGCCTCACCAACTCTCCTGCGACATTCCAGGCTATGATAAATGAACTTTTCAAGGACCTCATCGATACCAGCAAGGTTGTCATCTACATGGACAATATCCTGATTTTCACTGCAACCATGGAAAAACACCGTGCCCTTGTTCGCAAAGTGCTTCAATGCCTTCAAGACAATGACCTCTTCTTGAAACCGGAAAAGTGTTCCTTTGAACAGACCTCAGTTGAGTTCCTCGGTCTCATTGTCTTGCATGACACACTCGCCATGGATCCGGTTAAGGTTGCTGGCATTGCAGACTGGCTGGTCCATCAGGAAACCTCTCCGTGTACTTTTGAATCTTGTTTGCCTTATTTTTGTCTTAAATGATCTGAAAGAACAAACAATTCTGGTTAATCTAGAAAATAAGTTGTTTCTGGTTTTAAAAAAATCAGACAAAAACCAGACAGAAACCAGATGAAAATCAGACAAAAACCAGATGTTTGTCAGATGTCAGATAGGTTGCCAGATGGTAAACCAAAATCAGATAGGGACCAGACAGAAACAAGGTACTTCTCAGATGTCAAACAAATTACCAGATATTAGACAGAAAACCAGGCAGATGTCAGACAAAAACCAGATGATTTTGAAATGTCAAGCTAATTCTCAGATGTTAGACAAAAACCAGATACCAATCAGATGTTTGTCAGATATTTTTCAGATCTCAAACATCTTCTCAGATGTCAGATAAAAATCAGACAACAATTAGATAGTTGGTATAGTGTTATGTGATAGTTAAAGCTCAGTGAGCTAATAAAGATCATCAAGGCAGGAGATGAATTATGACTATAAAGACTCATGATACATCAAGTCAGACTCACACCCAAGAAGTTTGAAGCATCCTTACATCCAAAAGTTAGTAGTAGATTCAAGTTAGTCTGCATAGATTGATACAAGTAGTACACAAAAGAAAGTTGAAATACTTTACAGCTACTAAAAAGCAATCTCATAAGCATGATAATCAGAAAATTTGTTAACATAGAATTGGGAAAAGGCATCCATTGTGTAAAAGTGTTCAAAGTCAAAAGGAAGGTGTTGTTCTCCATATACTCCTATCAAGTGTGCCCCTCTGATAATACTATCCAAATGAACTACTGAGCAAACATTGTCCCCATCTTCATCTATCTCCCATTCTACAATCCACATACCAGTGTCTTCATCTGGTTTATCTTCAACAGGAGTAAGCCATTTGATAAGGGCACATGGATAATTTTTCTCTTGATATTCAAAAGAAAAAAAGAGCAACACTTGTCCAACAAACAATCCTCTCATTCCAGGGAGGTCAGGATTGCTCTCAACAAAAACACAATCATGACGTGGAAAGTCTTCACTATGTTGCCAAGAATTATTTGATCGAATATGATGCTGATGATATCCTGATCTTCCAGATATATCACTAGGTGAAAAATATGTGGCAATAGCAGAATGAAAGACATCAATTTTATAAGGTGGATTGGGGCACTCAGAAATATCAACATCAGATGAGGTCTTGTCTTCAGCTGGATGCTTTTGATCATATAAGAAGCGACGAATCATATCAGAGAGTTCTGGCTGTTGAATATGTTCAGCCAAATCATACACTCTTTTAGGATATCCAGACTTTTTAGATCGAGCAAGAACAACATTGGCCATGACTCATGAGTTATTTCCAATATCAATCTCTATAATATTGTTGTTTTTCAAGACTTTGGATGGATTGGGAAAGATTTGAGCTTCCAATTCCTCATTCATTTCTTTCATATGCATTGCAAGAGGTTTGTCTAACATGCCACGTTGAATAAAATCATTCAAACATGCTGAAAGCTTATCTAATCTTTGGTTTGTTATCAATATTTGTCCAAGAGCTTCAAACCGACTGGAGCGACGCCATGGCTCTTTTACAGCTTTTATGTGCTTGGCCTCAGTTATAGATGTGCATAAGCCATTTGGAACTGCAAACTCCTCAATCCATTCTCGATAATGCTTCAAAGAGTGCTGCCGAGGCAATGAAATACCCTTGGGGCACACACCAACATCCACAAAAATCTGACGCTCTGTCCAAAATATCTCCAAGGCTGCTTCCATGATATCCAAATTATCATCATTGATTGTGGATTTGCGTGCAATATAACAGAAGTCCAAAAATGCACGAACACATCTTACTATCTGTGGTGGAACAAGTCCATCAATAGCAGTCAAAAACACTTTCATCAAGGCTTTTGAATCATCTCCAGTCCACTGTGAAAATCTACGGCCATCAGGAAATCGACGAAGCTCAGGAAAAGATGGTACAGCTGCAAGTCTTCAATCAATCTCTGCAAGAATTTCGGAACCTTGAGCTTTACCATGAACCTTGAAAAGATATTGCTCAACCCAAATTACAAGATGATCATGAAAGGTGCCTTTGATAATCTGATGCAAAAGATCTGGAGAAATGAGCCTATGGATATCTGCTCGAGGAAATGAGTATGTAAATGGCTAATAAAAGAATTAGATTCAGGCAGTAACTTGACAGTAGTAAAAACATTCACCATTATATCTGGCACTATGCCATATTCTGTCCATAATTCCTGCTTTGTTTTGGACTCATGTAATTGACCAGTGTCCTCATGACTTCTTTTCTCACCAGGATCATCATCCAAGTGTTTTGGTCTATTTTTGCATTCAAAACACCATGCTTGAACTATGCAAGAAAGGGCACATTGCTCAGGATAATCTGCAATATAAGGACCAAGTCTATAAACAGCACGGCGCAAGTGTCCATCAGGACATCGAACAATATCTGGTATAGTCATGCCTGATTGCAGAGGGGACAAAATTGTCTTCAAAGACTCATGTAAAAGATGTCGCTTGAATCTACGAAATGCAACTGACTTTTTACGTCTGCGATCTGCCTTTGCAATGGAAAGAAAGCCCATGACAGTCAGGGCATCACGATGAGCACGTCGAACATTATTATGCACATTGCCAATAGAAGCATAAAGTGGCCAATATTCATTGTGGCCTGTACCCACTGAAACTATGGTCTTATCGCTGCCCATAATTAAAGGTACAAACATGGCACCATGTGTATTTGGATCCTCAGCAATCTTATCAGCCTGACGCCATGCCCAATTTCCAGACATAAAGTTTGTCCATACTCTCTTTCCATTTTTAAATTGGCGTTTTGGAGCATAGTCAATTTCATTCTTAAAATCAGGATTTGCCAGTTGGTTCTGTATCACAGTGCGTGGATCACGAAACCAAACATGATACAATTCTTTCATCCACTTTGGCACTTTTTTCTTTGGTTTTTTGCCACCATATTGCACAGAAAAATGTAGCCAAGGTGCATCACCTAATTGAATAGCATCAATCACATTATGCATGTCATGCACATTTGCAAAAGGTGGATTTCCACCATGTTCAGCAGCCCACAAGTCCATAAGATCATCATGATTATCCTCTGATACTTGTATTCGCCGAAACAATAAATCAGCAGTTTGAAATTCAACTCGATTTCGAAATGGAGACCAGTCATTATTCGCCTTGGGTTCTGGAAGGCCACAAGGTGCAACATCAAAAGCAAGGTCATGTCCATTCTCATTGCAAGGGGTTCCATCAAGTAGAGGATGTATATCAACTTCAAGTCCAGAAGCTCCAGATTTTAGATCATTGTAATCATCCTCTAAATCACTGCCCAGAGTCAATGGAGACACTTCTGGAGATGTCACATTCATGTGAGCAAAAGAGGGATGAATCGCATTCATATGTTGTGTAAGTCCCCATGGGGTAACAAAGCCACGCCGACATCGTGCAGAGGTGGGTGTTGGACAAGCATAATCTCGACCATGATGAGCCTTCCGCCGTGACCCAACCATAGTCTCTATAGCAATCAACACGAGGCTGTTTAATGCAGTTTCAATTAAAAATCAAACAAAGGCAAGCACTTTGTTTGCTGTCACAATGCAGTGCCAAGTCACGGAGCTAAGTCAACAGAAGATAATCTGTGCCGTAAGAAGCAGAAGTAAATCACCACAAGGCCTTGATGTGTGGTCACAGCACAGAGACAAGTCCACAGAACCAAGATATCAGGGACACTGAGAGCAATATAACTGAGCAAATATCGTGAATAGAGACAATAATGTTGCAAGCAGACTTGAACGAGTGAAGTCGAGTCCTTGGCAAATAGTGGCTGAGTCAAGCAGTGGCGCGGGGATTTGTAGCCGAGGTCAAACCAGCCGAGATCAAGCCAGCCGAGATCAAGCCACTGACGGTTGCCACGTCTCCGTGTCCTTCTGCTTACGACTCACCACGCATCATCCATCAGCCATGCCAGTTGCAGGAAGACGCAAGAAAAAGACTCACGAGGATGCCTCTCAATCAGAAGATGAGGCTGTACCAAAGCCTCCACGTAAAAAGCGCCGTTCTGAAGCCGAGATGCTGGCTGAGGAGGCTGCCACGCACACGTCTGGTGCAGCGCGAGCTAACAGGCGGGCTAATACTGCTAGATCCACCCGCGCGTCGACTACCGTACGCAGTGTCTCCGGTCAGAACACCCACAACCGACAGACAAGTCAAGCTGTCCGTGCAAGTCGCGATCGTGGCAATCGCGTGGTTCACAGAGACCACAGGACTAGTTCTGTTGTCAATGGTGAGTTGTTTAATTAAACAAACCAAAAGTTTACTCACTAGAACCAATAAAATGTAGCCAAGAGGACGCGAGCCGACCGAGAGTCGGATGATGAAGACGTCGAGGCCGAGGTCGAGGTGCTTGACGAAGGGGAAGAGATCGAGATGGCAGATGGAGAAGTCGGGGTCACAGAGGTCGAGGACGGAGATGTGGGGATGGAACCGGACAATGGACAGATCAACGAACGAGGTGAGGGCGAGCTTAGCTTTGCGGCCCAAAAGGCTGCACGGCTCGCCTACTTGGCCGAAAAGATGAAGGTCGCGAGGGAGCTGCGGGAGGATCTTGAGGGTCTGGAAGAGAAATTAAAGGAAAGTATGGCGAAAAAGCTGGTTGATTGTGAGTAGAACCTTCACTTTCAAATATGCTAGCACTCACTTGAAATCAGCTTCCTCCGATGGTCCACGATCGGATGACAACACGTTCGAGAAACCCGAGTACGAAGAACTCGAGTACGAGGCACCCAAGTACGAAGAATCGGATGGCGACGACTCGGTCGCGGATCCAGACTTCGAAGTCGATATAGACCGGCAAACAGATGCCGACGATGACCGAGTCGAGACGGAGACGGATGAAGAGGAGAAGGCAAGAAGGAGGAGGGCGAAAGGCAAGGGAAAAGCAGTGGAGATTGTGTAAGTCGTTGATTGATCTGTCAAGTTGCGACGCTTACCATCCTAATCGGGCCTTTCTTCCTCCGTTCTATCATGCTCACCCTCGAGACCTCTAGCTTTACTCCACGCAAATCCGGCTTCAAGCCAGATTGGCGCACCCCGCCTCGCCCAGTCAAATCTCGCAAGGGACGGACTTCAAGCCTCAAGACAGCGGGACCGAATGACGTCACAAACGTACCTCAACCCGCGGCCGCATTCGAGTCTGAGGATGAGACCGGATGGTTTGAAGAGGACGATGGACAGCAAGGCCAGTTATTGAAGGTGCGTCATTGTCTTTTCTTCTCTCTCAAAGCCTTCTAACATTGGTCACAACTATATCTATGTATAGAGCAATGCCATCGCCATCGTACTGTTTGACGACCACCAACGTGGCCATCCTAACTCCCCTTACTCTCAACCACACCTCTCTCGACCCTCGCGCCTGCAAGAATCCGACTCGAGAAGCAACGCGCCGGTCGAAACGAACGTTTCGACTCGCGGAGCTTTCCCACAACGTGGTAAGTCAGCCTGTCTATCCATCTATGGCATGCCAATGTCCGCCTCGTTCTACGAGGCGGACGATCCTTATCCATGGACTCGCTTCCACAGGTGAGATGCATGATGCTACAGCAATGCCCTCAAATGCAACGAAATCCCATCCGTCCGCATCATTCGACGAGGCGGGCACTGCGAGACTCGAAACAGACGTTTCGAGTAGTGAAGTACAACGGCCCCACGGTAAGTAATTAATGTTTTTCTTTCTGTTATCCTGCTGTCCGCCTCGTTGCATGAGGCGGACGTGTCTTAATGTCTCGCTGCTTCCACAGACAAACAGCAACGTGGTACGAACATGTCCGTCACATCAGCCACGAAGTCACGTCCGTCCGCTTCATTCGACGAGGCTAACACTGCGCGACTCGAAACGGATGGTTCGAGTCGTGGATTTCAACGGAATTATGGTAAGTATTCAATGTCTTCTTTCTATTGTCCTGCTGTCCGCCTCGTGTAACGAGGCGGATGTATCTTATCATGTTGCTGCTCCCACAGGCAAGCAGCAACGTGGCACGACCACGTCCATCACCTCGGCCACAACGTCCCGACCGACCGTCTCATTCAACGACGAGGCAAACACCGTGCGACTCGAAACCGATGTTTCGAGTCGCGAAGTGCAACGGACTTATGGTAAGTGATCAACGGATTTGTTTACATGGTCCAGGTGTCCGCCTCGTGCAACGAGGCAGACGTGTCTGAACGTGTTGCTACTTCCACAGGGAAGCAGCAACGTGGCACGACCACGACTGTCCCCTCTGCTACAAAGCCCCATCCCTCCGCCTCATTCGATGAGGCGGACTCCCGTATGTATGGTAAGTAATCTGTAGTGATATCATGTCTTCTGCACCTTGTTCGCCTCATTCGATGAGGCGGACAAATCTCATTCTTTTCCTATTTGCACAGGTGATAGACTCGATATAGCAGAGTCTCCACAACTCGAAACGAGACCCCTCCTGCCTGCGCCTTTCGATGATGCGGGCACGTTTGGAGCCACCGCGACACGCGGAGGGTCCAAACGTCATGCACCAGACTCAGGAGTCCCTCCGCCTGCATCTCTCGACGATGCAGGCTCCATTCCAGCCACCACGACACGCGGAGGCCCCAAACGCTGTCCGCAGGACTCGATACCCCCTCCGCAGGACTCCATACCCCCTCCACCCACATCTCTCGACGATGCGGGCTCGTTTGGAGCCACTGCGACACGTGGAGCCTCTAAACGCCGTGCTCGAGACCATGGAACTCCCCCGCCTGCCTCTCTCGACAAGGCGGGCTCATCTCAATACTATCCAATGCGTGCAGGGCAGCCGCGCCGTGTCTCGGACAACACAGCACACCAGCCTGCCTCAGACGAGGAGGCAGGCTCGTTTCGACCTCGCAAAGGGCAGCGGCACGCACGACCAGCGCCCTCGTACGATGACGAGAACTTCCTGATACGAATCTCGGGCCATAAGGGTCCATTAAAGGTGCGTGACAGCCTTCTTACTAGCTTATTTCTACCCATCATTTATCTTCTACTTTACAGGGCCGTGATGTAGACGACAACACTCCCGATTCCTACTCAACTCGAGCGGGCCAATCACGCCGTGACTCGGGCATAGACGAGAACGGCTCGCGTCGGCCCCGTCCGACTCCCAGAGCCGTTCCCAAGACTTCCCAGCCCGCCTCTGTCGAGGAGACGGGCACATTTTCTGGTCATTCCACTCGAGAAGGGCATCCTCGCCGTGCCCCAGACAACGCAGCGTACCCACCCAAGGCACAGCAAGACAATACCAGTGAGTGACATATCTTCTTTTCAGCAGTCTGCCTCGTTGAACGAGGTGACATGTCTTACCACATTGTTACTCACACAGACAAGCATACCTCCATCCCCTCAATTATGAAGCCAAAGTCCTGTCCGTCTGTCTCATTCAACGAGGCAGGCTCTTCACGACTTTTGACTCGAGAGGTATGCTTTCAATATCATGCCATTGTTTATATATAGACTAATACTATTCTATAGCAGAACACCGAGGCTGCTCTGGTTGCCTACGAAGACGAAATGGACTGGTCCGATGACAACGAGTTCCCGCCAACAATCTCGCAGCTCGCTGCGCGCACACCAGCACAGCCCCCTCGTACACCAGCACCTGCATCACAAGCAGGACCTTCTACATCATGCGCTGGTCCTTCAACATCGCGCGCTGGTCCTTCAAGCTCTAAGCTCCCTCGTGTGGGTGTTGAGCACCCTCCTCGCACGCCAGGCCCATCGGGGTCACGTTCGACTACAGCACGCAACGGCCAGCGCTCTGCAACACTCAATGCGGCAACCTCACCTACACAATGGCAAGGACAGGACCAACACCGTACAAATACCTATGGCATGCCTTTAAAGCAGCTTGATGACCGTGGGGCTGATACGGTGAGTATAATTGTAGATCTGCACTATTTTACTAACTCTTGTTTATTTTAGAACACTGTAGCAAATGAAGATGCTGCCCCTCAAGAGGGCTTTGATGCAGAAGATGACACGGGTGTCGTGGTAGCTGGTGTCAGGATCACGAATGCTGTTCTGCCACCCGGTACTGTTAAGAAATGGCGCAAGAAGTACACGGTAATGTACCGTGATTATCTGGGGTGTTGCAGCAATGTCTGGGACCTTGATGATCCCCGCTGCATTCAGAAGGCACAGAGACTATGGGACAGGCTCTTCCCTGACCATCCCCGTGTTTTCTCAAAGCAAGACTATGTCTTCTTATTGGTAAGTTGTATCTTTATTTTCTGTTTCTTGGCTGACATGATGCATAGCTCAAACAGAGAATGTACGAGTGGCATACCAAGTTCGGCAACAAGGCTATTCAGGCAGTTTCTGATATTTACTGGGCTAGCGGCAAGGCCAATGCGACCATGAGTAGCAAAGAGGCATTTGCTGGATACTGGCTGGGCATAACAACTCAAGGTAATGATTCTATCGCACCCTTCATGTTTGCAGGGATGGAGAAGAGGCCAGATGGTTCTGGGGTAAGCTTTTACTCTTTTGAGTGTTTTATTGCTGATCTCTGTATTTGTAGGTGTTTTGTGGGATGTGGATGAGTTGGATGATTCTGCACACAGTGGCAGATGCTCACTTCAACCGCTTAAACACTATCTCTGAGGGGAGCCGGCAGACAGCCATTCTTGTGGGTGCTTTGACACTTGCAGCAACTGCAGTATGTCCACTTTGTTTTTATTTTTATTTTTCTGATTTTGCCTCAGGTGGAGCGAGCTTTGACCATGTGGCTTCAGCCAGATCCTGATGATGGTGATGCTATCCTCCAGGCCAGGATCACTGGTCAATTTTCTGAATCACTCTGGGGTGGTGTGTCTGAAGATTATGCTGAGATTGCATTGGAGATCTCAGAGGAGAAGTGGGGCATCATCAAGGATGCTTTGGCTGGGTATCTGCGTGCTCCAAAGCCTGGTGAAGTTCCTAGTGCTTCAGCAGAGGCAGCTTCTGGTCGTCGTGGTCGTTTGAAGGGTTTTGCTAATTCTTAGATGCAGGATTGTTCTGTCATATTTTTGATAGTTTGCCTCTGATGGTCTGTCTTTTTCTGATTTCTCTCTCTATATTCCCTTTAATCTCCATTCTCCTCAGTCCTTTTTGCTACTTTGCTAAATCTCTTTAATTTCTCTTCTTCCTTACCTCTTTGTTACTTTTCTAAATCCTTTTAATTTTCCTTCTCCCTTACCTCTTCATGATTTTCTATGCTTTCCCTTGCTATGCATATCTTTTGGGTCTTATGTATGGGGTCTGGTTGATTTTATACCCTGATTTGCAGAATTTAAAGCTGCTGTCATTATTCCAATCTGTCTGAGTCTGATCTGATATTTGAATCTGATCTTAATAATAAGTCTGGCCTGGGTTGATATCTGATCTGATTTGTCTGGTCTGACTTTATATCTGATCTGATTAGTCTGGTCTGACTTCATATCTGATCTGATTAGTCTGGTCTGGCTTTATGTCTGGTCTAGCTTTGTATCTGAACTGGCTTGTCTAGTCTGGTTTGGCTTGTCTAGCTTGTCTGGTCTGGCTTGTCTGGTCTGATCTAGCTTATCTGATTTGCCTGGTCTGATTTGTCTGGTCTAGTTTGGCTTGTCTTGTTTGTCTGATCTGGGTTGTCTGGTTCAATTTCATGATCTGGTTCTTAGCTGGTTTTCTAAATCTCAACTGGTTTATCTGAAAAAAGAATGACTTCTGAGGCCAGACAAATGTCTGGCCTGTCTGGTTCTTCTTTTTCCATATCAAATTCTGAAACCATGGATATCAGACAAAAACAAGGCAAACAAGATTCACAAGTATACGGAGAGGTTTCCTGATGTCTCCCGCAACGTCAAGGATGTCCAGTCCTTTGTTGGCTTTGCAAACTTTCACCGCCAGTTTATTCATGACTTTTCCAAAGTAGCATGCCCCATGTTTGACCTCACAAAGAAGAATCAGCCATGGCTTTGGTCCGATGCTTGCCAAGAAGCCTTCATGGACCTTCAAGCTGCGTTCACATCTTTTCCGGTCCTTATCATGCCTGACCCATCCAAATCCTACCTTGTAGAGGTTGATGCCTCAGACTACGCCATTGGTGGCATCCTCTCGCAAAAAGGAGATGATGATCAATGGCACCCCATTGCATATCTCTCGAAGGCGCTGTCCAAACTGGAGCGCAACTATGACATTTATGACAAAGAGCTCCTAGCCATTATCCGAGCCCTTGAAGCTTGGCGCCATTACCTAGAAGGCTCCCCCCATACAGTCAAAATCTGGACAGACCACAAGAACCTTGAGTACTTCAAGTCCTCTCAGAAGCTGAGTCGTCGTCAGGCTCACTGGGCCGTGTTCCTTACTTGCTTTGACTTTGTTCTTATCCATAAACTGGGAGTCCACCACTGACCGGATGCCATGTCACGACGACCAGATCACTGGGAAGGGGTGACAGATCACAACTCCGACCGTGTCCTACTGGATCCCAAGTATTTCCGGATCTGTGCTACTCGCCCCGGAGCAGTTGAGTCCGTTGGTAACAAGAACCTTCGCCAGCACATTCGGAATGCAAAGACCCAGGACGCAGAAGTTGTTCAAGCCCTTGAGATAATCTGAAACAGTGGTCCCCGCTTCCTAGCCAGAAGCCTCCAAGAATGGAACATCGAAGACAGAATCATCCTATTCCAAGGCAAAGTATACGTACCCGCGGACCAGGACCTATGTCATGACATTGTCACAATGCACCATGACACACTCATGGCAGGCCACCCCAGATGCTACAAGACCTACGAGTCCCTTAGTCGAGAATATTGGTGGCCCGGTATGTTAGTATTTGTTCAGGACTATGTCAACGGTTGTGCTGTTTGTCAGGCCACTAAGGTCCGGACCCACCATCTGCATGTTGAAACCATTCCAAATGCCATTCCAACATGCCCATTCCAAGACATTACCTCAGACTTCGTCGTCAAGCTCCCTGAATGCCAGGGTTATGACTCTGTCAATGTCATTGTTGATCGTTTTTCAAAGCACGTATCATTACAATTCCTTAGAATTGTTTACTCTATACCAGGTTTTCATATCAGAAACGACATGCAAAACAATGACTACCCCCATTTGGCAGTTGGCTTATCTAATTGCAAGATCACTGATCTGATGAGTTTGCAGGTTCAATTCCAGCTCTGGCCAAACTTTTGTGTACATTTGATTTAATGTAACTTGATCAGTTCTCAACCAATTCACCTGTTCTCAAATGCATCTAGATCTACTCATTTATCGCTTTCTGGCAGTATTTTTTGCATCCTGATCCGTGCAAAAGTCATAGAGTACAATGAATTCCTACATTTCTCTCTTGTAATACTTGAACTTGAGCTAACTCAGTCAATTCTCAACCGATTTACTCGTTCTCGAATGCGTCTGAATCCACTTATTCATAGCTTTCTAGGCATAATTGGTTAAGAACTCGCAGAATGCAAAATGTTTCTTTGTTTTTCCCCCTAAAAAGTTTGAATCTGAGCTAACTTGATCAATTCCCCTCCGATTTACTCGTTCTAAAGTGCGTTAAAATCTACTCATTTATATCTTTCTGTTGGTACCTCATGTGTCAGGATCGGTGGAAACCCGTAGAACATGAATTGCTTCTGTATTTTCCCCCTGGAATGCTTGAACCCCAGCTAACTTAATCAGTACTCAACCCATTCACTTGTTCTCAAATGCGTCCTAATCTATAGAAAGCCTGTCTTTAAAACAATTTATTGCTCATAAAAAGATACAGTCATTAAAACGATACACAGCAAACAAATATACATACTGTTTATTGATAAAATAAGCAAAAAATGCAATTTATCGGTGGCAGTGGGTCCTGAGACTCGGTCATGTGATTTCACACGACCTTGTGCGGCCGAACAAGGTCTTAGCGCCCGCTTACATAAGCAGAAATCGCCTAGAGAGCCAATACACTGTATACAGTGATTGCTTTATATGTCAGTAACAAAGCCATCAATCAACAAACAGTAAATTGCGTCCAAATAAGTTCAATCACATCTTCCCAACCCAATTCAGAATACAAAAATCGGATCACTACAAGTTGAGATATTTGTTGATCTCTGTGCCATATCAGCAGAACAATATTGTCTCCTATCTCAACAACCAGTGGTGCTATGATGTTGTAAATTACACTGTTAGAAAGCTACTGTAAATCCGCTTTCAACAAGCCCTCATACATCATGATTGGTCCAGTATTGGCAGAGCTATTAAGTGATTAGTGTGCCACATCATCATGGACATATCGTCCAATAGCTCAGCATACAGCCATGCTATCGTGATGTATATGGCACTATTTTAAAGCTATTCTAAATCTGATTCCAACAAGCTTTCACTCATTCTGATTGATGTGGTATTGAGAGTGCTATGGCACAATCTCTATGCCACATCATCAGAAAAGATCCAGACTTGAAGTTGGTGATGGCCCCACATCAGCAAATGTCTCCATTTACTTGGTGACCTTGTTTGCCTTGTTTTGGTCCGACTAGTCTGGGTTTGATCTGGGTTTGATCTAAAATATTTTTAAAAATGTGATTTGAGCTTTGTAATGTCTGTTATTATAATCCTATATCCTTTTAGTCTATAATATGAACATCAAAAACTATTCAAAGCTATTTTTAAAAAATTTCAGACAAAACCCAGATAAAATCCAGATCAGCCAGATCAAAACAAGGCAAATAAGGTCACTAAGTAAATGGAGACGTTTGCTGATGCACACCATCATTGGACACCTGAGGCGCAACTCGCTGCAGAAGGGCTCTGGGCGTGTCCAAGCCTTGTAGTCAGTGTGCACTACTAGTAGTATCACACTGACTTCAAAGCTATCTGAAGAAAAGAACAGAGAGCAGAGAGCGCAACATCAACCACTGCTGACATAAGCTAAGCACAGCCACCAGACCTTGTGCGGCCGAACAAGGTCTGCTATTGATCACGTGATTGGCCATTAGCTTTCTTCAACCGTACAATATCTGATATTGACCATATATATTTCATCTTTAATCTTGTTTGATTAGACATACAACTAGGCTACTACTAGTACAATTGTGGATATTACAAGTATCTATAGTATAAGCATATATAATAGTGCATAACGTACATCAGGCTAAGTATAATAAAATATGACAAGTGTGTACAATACAATATACAAGATTCTATATAAAATAAGGTGCTAAAATACATAACATGGTATAAAATGTAGAGTTATCAGAGGTAGGAGCCAAACTGCTTGTGATTAGATTAGATTAGATAGCTTTTGTATATACTTAAGATGACAATTGATGTCTTCATGCATTTGCATAACTTTCCTGTTATCCTGGACCCTTGTGCTGGTTGACAGTCAATTCTACCAGAAAGTAGTTGCCATATTTGGTAACTAATTTCTGCCAGTATACAAAATATGATTTGAAAGTGAGAATTCAATTAAAATAGTGTTCAATGCATGTAAAATAGAAAAATACTGACTAGATTATACATTGAAAAGATATAAGCCCTATTAAAAAAACTGATATGATTTGTGCTATTTTTTTTTTAAAGGTCAGAAAAAAATTTCCAAATATGGAAATCAAATTCTGCCTTTGGTGCTAGCAGCCATGTGCACAAATCAGTGGGAGATGCACAGGCTAATAGAAAATGTATGAGACAGTAGGAGGATACTGAGGGCTGTGCATAAGGCATAGAGGGTGAGCATGAGGCATGCAGGCCCATGTACGGAGCTGTCACTAGCTTGTTCGGGAGGTCGGCAGGGTGTGGTGGCAATGCACAGGGTGCTGCAGGCATGTGTGGGATGCTAAGATGTTGTGGGCCTGTATATGAAGTACAATGGGCATCCAATGATAGAATGGTGGCTTGTACACAAGATGTGGCACAGCATGGTAGGCATGCACAAGGCACTAGGCCCATGCACGACTGCACGCCTGCACATGAGGCACCAGGCATGGAGTATGGGCAGGCAACACACCTGCACATGGCAGCATACAATGTGTATACATGGTTGTGCTGGCTGGCATGCTGGCATGCAGCTGTAGCCATCTCTGAGCTGTTGCTGGCCCATCCACAAGCATCGAGGCATGGTGTGACAGCATGGGGTATGGCCAGTGAACACAAGGTGCAGTGGGCTGGTACGAGATGTAGCAGGCATGCATGAGGCACTGAACCCAGCACAATGCTACATGCCAGGCACAAGGCATGAGGTATGGGCCTGCATACAAGGTGTCGGTGTGCCTATGCATGGCCATGCATTATGATGTGCCTATATAAGTGTGCCTGTGCATGGCTATAGCCATTCACTAGCCATGCATATGCTGGCATGTATAGCACCTGGGCCCATGCATGAGACAAGAGGCAGGACATGGTGTGCCTGGTCCATGTGCGAGGTGATTTGTATACCTTCATTAAAATAAAAAAAAGAATTGTTTTGCCATGCACAGCATTGGCCCTCTTCCCCCAAGTTTATCCCATGCAAAGAGACCATTACTAGTGACGGAACTGTCAACATTTTGCTCAACAAAATTTATAGGAACTATGGCCTATGAGAATGGCTCATCTCGGACTGCAGACCCCAGTACACAGGAAAAGTGATGCGTGGCATCTTCGAAAAGCTTGGGATCAAGTCCGCTCTCAGCACTGCGTATCACCCACAGACCGATGGCAAATCTGAAAGGGTCAATCAAGAGCTGGAACAGTTCCTTCGTTCTTTCTGCAACTACCGACAGGATGACTGGGTGCATTGGCTACCTTTTGCTGAGTTCTCGCATAACCACCGTATCCACAGTGCAACTAACCGGTCCCCATTTGAGATGCTCCTTGGCTATATCCCCACGGCCATCCCCCGAGTTAACCCCACATCCTCCACGCCCGCAGTGGAGGATCGCTTCCGTCACTTGGAAAATATCCGGACTGAGGTCCAAGCCAGCCTCCAAATGGCGGCGGACCTTATGAAACGCAACAACAAGGATCATGCCCATCAAACCATCCACTTCTGGAAAGGCGATAAGGTCTGGCTTGATGGAAAAAATGTCCGGACCACGCGTCCTAAAGCTAAGCTTGCAGCAAAACGCTTGGGTCCCTTCGAGATCACTGACGTTCTGGGACCAGTCACCTATCGGCTGAAACTGCCTCCGACCTGGCGTATCCATCCGGTCTTCCATGTATCGCTCCTTTCGGAATACAAGGAAACCGAAGCCCATGGACCAAACTTTGCATTACCCCCACCAGATCTGGTGGATGGTGAAGAAGAATATGAAGTTGAGTCTATCGTTGATGCCCGCCTAACCCGGAACAAACGCGGCATTGAATACCTTGTCAAATGGGCAGGTTATGTGGACTCAGAAAACCAGTGGCAACTACGGACTTCACTCTCAAATGCACAGGATGCAGTCACATCATTCTACACCCGTCATCCAGGTGCGGTTAGACCCCCCAACCTCCGCAGTGTGCAAAAACCCAACTCCCAGGCCATCTGTGATCATGATGCACTCCAGGCGAAAGTGCGCCTTAGAGAGGGGGTGATGTCACGAATCACTCCATTTCTCTCCGCTCTGCTCTCCTCCATCTGGGCAGCACATCCGGCCTCCTTTTCTCAGACTGGACCCTGCATCCAGTACATGCACCTGTGACCGGACCATGATCTCTTCATGCCGCCCTAGACCCAACCAGGTCCTTCATGGCAACCACTGGATGCCCCTCGGAGACCACCGGGTTCCTCGGGCTTTCCCCAGAGACCTCCCATGACACCCCTCAGCCATTCCTTGGATCTTCCTCGGCACTCACCACAAGTCTCCTCCCTTATCTCATCTCTTATCTATACTCGCCCATCTTGTACCTATCTGATACTCACTGGCCCACAGGTCCGACCTGCTATCTGGACCCCATCATCTTTCGGACCTCTGTTCCCCTTGTACCTATCGGATATGCACCGGACCGTAGCTCCTGATCTCGGTATCGGATTATCATTCTCCTCTGCCATCATCGATCTCCCTCGTCCTTATAGTCTCTCGGTCGTTTACCTGTTCCCTTAGACTGTCCACTTTGTCTGTACCGTACTGTACCTGCTATCCAGGGCACTGTGCTGCTTGTCATCGTTCCCACTCTCGTCTCTTCTCTGCTGAAGTGTCTGGTTCGTTGAACCAGTTGGTGACTTGGGCAGCTCTTCTGCTGTCTTTGACTGAGTCTTGACAGAAAGCCCTTGTGCCACCACCAGATGACATTGCTGGGGGGCATCTCAAAAACCCACTACCATATCTTTTAATGCAGCCTGGGCCTCCTCTCTCTCTTCTGCACTCAATGCCTGTAGCTGCGCAGACAGGTCGGCGATGGACCTGTTGACAGGCGGGATGTCGAGAGTCCCCGGTTGGTCTTGTTGAGCTACTCCCAGAGCTGAGCCGGTTTCTAGCGCTCTGACGCTAGGGGTGGAGTTGGCGACACAGTCGCGAGACATGTGCCCTTTCTGGCAGCACTGGAAGCATGCCCTTCACAGCAAAGACGCTCCCGGTCTTGTTTGGTGAGGCAAGGAAGCCGGGTATCTGCAGCAGCCACAGTACGAGGTCGGCTAGCAGAAGTGGATTGAGGGGAGTGGTTGCTCATCGGTGGTTTTCCCATCGAGGGGCGACTCTTTTTTGGAACCTCGAGCATTCTATAAATGCTGCATTCCTGTCACATGCCCTTTCCTTCCACTCAGGTAGCGTCTTGGGCATGGGGAAGGTGCTCATGCAATTGTTGAGCAGCACCGAGTTGAGGCCCACTTTGAACCACTGAATGAGGGCCTCGTCCTTGTACCCAATGTGGGGGGCATGGGTCTCGAACTCCGTGATGTAGTCTACCACCAGTCGCGTGCCCATTTTGAGGTTATGGAGGGCATCGCGGTTCTCAGTGGTGGCATCAAGAGGGGAGAAGCCAGTGTCGAAGTGGGTGAAGAGGTCATTGAGGGTCGCAAAACGGCATACATGAGCCGAGTTTTTTGACTTGGCATTGTCATCGTCAAGGATCTCCTCGGCACGCTGCACTGCCCAGGCACCAGCAATAGGCCCCTGGCAGAGGTCCAGGAATAGCAAAACCTTCGCTGAGTCGTCCTTGTATTTCATGCCATTGGCCCGGAGGAACAACGGAATGCAGAGCTTGAACTCTTTGGACTTTGAACGATCCCCTTCGAATGGGGTGGGCTTCACACCAATGTCGCCGGTGGACATGTCGATGGGAGGTACAGGAGCAGATACTGGGATGGGATGGATGACAGGCTTGATGTTGATAGGAGGAGCAGCGACAGCGGGTTGAGAGACAGATGGGCCAGGGGCAACGTGGACAGCAGGGGGAGCCGGGATGGTGGGAATTGCCGGTGGGATCGAAGGGTTTGTAGACGAGGAGGGTACTGCCAGCGATGGGGCCTGCAGAGTAGCCTGTCGAGTTCGTTGATCTTGTTCGAGCTGCATTAAGACTGACTGAGAGAGAGCAAGCTCAGCGTCAGTGAGGAAGATTTTACTGGCCTGCCAAAACCACTGATTGCGATTCTCTGTGAGGTTCCTTCTCCACCCGACAACCTGTCGATTGGTGTTGGACCGGTATGCGTAGTACTTCTGGGTCGTGTCATTGTAGGTGATCCCTAGGGGTACTGAGTCTGGTTCAACACGAGTCGGGGGAGAGTTGATGATAGGTGGAGCCTGAGGTGTGACTGGTGGTGTAGCAGGGTGGATATGGTGATATTCTTCTTCTGCGACATTAAAATCACTTGATTCTAGGTACGGGTAGTCGTCGCGCTCGTTGAAGTACCACTGGTTGGGGTGGTTGTCCTGGTGACCAAAATGGACCTTGGTGATTCCTTCGAGGGTATAGACAAAATAGTCTCCAAGTGATTCAAAGATGCTGAGCGGGAATGGCTCGGAGGTTTGGAAAGAGTGGGGGTCCGGGAAAGCAATGGTTGTTGTCTAGAAGAAGTCTGCCGCAACAGGGTAACAGCCAAGGAGTTGAGGGATCAAGGTATCGGCAGCATATAGGGTGCGAAGAAAGGATCTGCCTATTCTCTCATGGGCCCACACAGGATCAGGGGACGGTTCCAGGGTAAAGAGTCCGTGAGCTTGGAAGAAGAATGGTGTCAAAAGGGGAATGGTGAGCAGAGATCTGTGTCCAGGATGTCGATGGTGATAGGCAATGTCAGAGACACAAGCAACGAAGGTCTGGGTGTCGATGTGAAAGATTACTCTGATCCTCACGTATAAGGCAACAGAGACAGCACCTGTGTGTGGTTTCCATAATTTCAACCGGTACCAAACTCCGTCAGCTTCCCAACCCATTTTCTTGACGTAGGGTTGAACACAGAGATGCGCATCTGTTTCGATGGTGCTTTTGATGGGGAACGGGAGGTGCGGCTGATGATGTGGGTGTCGGGACTGTGTGAAGATGTTGGCGTCGAGGGGTAGTTGGATTTGGGAAGATATGGTGAGCAGATAAGAAGTGGTGAGGCAGGCGTATGAGAGACTGTTTAGGTGTCAAGACTCAGTCGAAGACAGCAAGAGTGCCACCCAAGTCACCAACCAAACACAAGAGGAGAGAGACGAGAGTGAAAACAACGAGAAGCAGTGCAGTGCCCTGGATTGGAGGTACAGTATGGTACAGACGAAGTGGACAGTCTAGGGAAACAGGTGAGCTACGGCGAGCCTATAAGTACTGGGAGAACAATGGGAAAAGGACAATGGGCACAGGGATGGGTCAGACAATGGGAACGAGAACAATAGCGGCCGAAAGAGAAATAGGGTATAGGGCATGGATAAGAGAAGAGCCAGGTCATGTGATGAAACGTGCAGGTGATGAGACAATGGGGGCATGTGACTGATGCAACATGCATATGGAAGTGAGAAGAGTGGAGAGAAATGGAGCGATTTGTGACACTTCACAGCATTATAATCTATTTTCTGACCAATCAAACTCCCTTCTCCTCCTCCCATTCCCTCAATCCATCCCGCTCACTCGCAACTTTATGGCAAGAGGTCCGCTTCCACAGAAAGAGTCTAGGTCTGTCAAGACAGACCTTTCTGAGGACGAGGTTGACTTCCTGAAAACAGAGTTGAAGGCATTCAAGAAGACTGGGAAGGCTGGACGACGTCAGATCATTACAGACCTCAAGGCACCAAATGGACAATTCTTCAGCCGTTTCTCATACTGGGGCCTTGAGTTGACCCATGTCCAGCAGGTATGTCTATGTCTGTGATCAATGTTGACCGATGCTTGCTGTCAAGACTGGGATCAAGGGGACAGTGAGACCATCCAAGTCACTCCAAGGGGTCAAGGGTCAAAGAGCAGAGGATGACATAGAGAGTAGAGACAGGATGAGAATGACAGGGTACAAAGGGACTGGGTTATCAAGTGGACAAACTGAGGAAGCCAGTCAGAAAGGTAGCCCTATATATACTGGAAGGGTAACCCAAAGGGGAACAAGGGATAGCCCAAAGGGGAACAAAGGGAAAGGGAACAAGGGATGTCCCAAAGGGGAACAAGGAATATCCTAATAGGGAACAAGGGACATCCTAACTGGGAACAAGAGGAGTGAACAAGGAGGTTACTATATAGGGAACAAAGGGAATGAAGAGGACCAAAGGGCCTGGATAGCTGATACATGAGTGGCTGCTGAAGCATGGCAGACGAAGGATATGGAAGGCGGATTCATTTAAGTATGTCCGGAGGTGGACTCTGAAGGCTGTAGTCCAGAACATGGAACGTGATGCCATCATCGAGTGGGCTGAACAGCTATCTGGCGATGCAAAACCCGGAAGCAAAGCCTATCTTGCAGTATACAGCCAAGCCATGAGTGATGTGATGTCCAGCCTGAGCCCGGACAAGCGAGCACAATATGAGGAGCATGCTGCTTTGTGGACAAAGACAGAAGCTCCTTCAGATATGCAGGCCAGGTCTGTGTGGTCATGGTATTCCCTGTCTTTGTGTTAATCTCATATTTATGCAGACAAGCTTCCAAGCATGCGGGTGAGTACACCAAGTCATTTGCCATTCAGATGCAGTCACATTTAGGGATGTCAGTAGTCGTCCTGAGAACATGGTTGGATGAAGAGGGGAATGCAGTAGTTCACAAGTACATCTTATCCTGTCCATTCTAGAGCAATGCTGACCGAATGCAGGTTCGACTACAATGGCAATCTCGGACGTCCAACTCTCGCAGAAGCAGTGAAGGACTGGGAGGACCAGCCAATGATGTCTGCCCAGACTTCATATGCAGATGCTATATATGGTATGCAAGTCTTGTCGCTTCTGTCTTCCCTGCTGATGTTGGTAGGCAACGAGGATGAATCCAATGAACTGGGCCATTCTGTGAAGAAGTCTAGGAAACTGGCCATTTGATCTACAATCGGATGGAGGTGTGACAATCCCACCTGACTTCGACAAATACACTCCCAGTTCTTTGATATCGCTGATATGGGAGTTTTTGACCTTTCATTATGGTGCGTGATTCCTGTAGTCGGTATGCTTAGCCATGCTCATTTGCTAATGCACATATTCATCAGCACAAGTCATCCCAAAGGCATCTGCAATTCCCTGGGCAAAGATAAAAGCAGACAGCGTCGAGAACTACATCAACCCCATGTACCTTCTGACAGGATACATTTGGAATGATCCATCCCATATGAATCGACAGGAGCTCAAACCCATCATCAAATTCTGGATGTTGCACGAGTCTGAGGGTCTCACTGTCTTAGAGTTCAAGGCAGTGGTCATGAAGGGCCAGTGGACGCCTGTCACAGATGTACTGTCTGATGATGACCGCTACTGGTTGAAGCAAGACCATCCATATCCATCGACGGAAGGAGATTCAGGCCCGGTTTGCGGGACAGGTGGTGCCTGGCCCACAGGACATGTCGGACTCAGAAACAGAACATGACATCATCATGGCAGACCCGTGGTCAAGTCACCTGGGCTAGAATGCTCAGACAAAGCATTCCACCATTTACGATGATGGTGGAGAATACTTTGAACTGCCCTCTTTTGAATCAAAAGAGGAGGATGCAGATGCCACCAGTGATGCAGAGGAAGTGATGCCAGCGGGGAACTGGGAACAGGGCCAACAGTCCACCAAAGCCAAAGCTCTGCAACAGCTTCGGGAACAATGTGTCAAGATGATTTCTTCCAGCAAGCGAAAGGCAAAAGCAAGGCTCCCATTCGTCCAGATGATGGGCTTGACTCAGACAGCAGCCACATCATTGTCTTGTCACATCAGAACTCCCTCAAAACACCAAAAGACTCATCTAAGAATCAGATGGACAAGTTCACTTTCCTCTGAGGTCTTTCTAAACTGAAGTTCTATCAGGACCTTGTACAGGAGATTTCTTTGTGCAAGGTATGTGGTCATATTGCAATACATGTCTTGCTCCCAGTTTTTGATCATACATTCAGCAGGGGGGTTGCAGCAGCACAGATAGAAGTCGTCCTGAATGGGCTACATTCCAATACTGAAGGCCATGGCTGCCACGGATCATTCATGCCAATCCGAATTCCAAAGCGGAGCTACAATGGCTTTTGTACCCAGAGATGCCTTGGCAAAATTATGAGGAGGACCTGCTGAGCAAATTGGTGGTGATTTTTTCATATTGACTGAGCCATTGCGTCATTTGAGGTCACTTGTCACGGTGGTTGGAAGCTTGCCAGGCATTTTTGGCAAAGTCAATGTGGAACCGTTCAAACATTTCAGTGTTATAGTTGTCTGTAGTTCCAAACAACCATATTGACTCAGCATAATGAACAAGGGAGTGGAACTTGAGAATGTCGAAGTCTTTTCATATCCCCAGCTGCTTAAAGACCTTATGGTGCTTGTGGAAGTTATCAAGAGCCTTCTCTAGATAGCCCAAGGTGATCTCATCCTGTGTTGGATACTGGGCAATGTAGATGAAATCTAGAATGGAACAGATAGCGATAAGGGCATCGTTGGGAACCTGCCCAACTAAGCAGGCCAAAAGGATCTTTACCATGTTCTTTTGTTCTGTCCCTGATATCTGAGACAGAGCTGAGAATCCATTCTTGAAATGTCGGATGCCAAAAGCTGAAGGGAGATGCCAAATGTGCTCATCCAGTTCCACAGATGTAAGCATCTTTCCACATCACTCCAAAATGTGCTTGAAGACATCCTGATAGAGCTGGTGCAACACATCAGAAGTGATAGACTTGTAAATGTCTGTGTAAGAAAAGCCCTCCCAAAACGGCTCCTCAATTCCAGCAATATCCTTGGCAAGACATTCTGTCATGAAGGCTGATCGAGACTTGGTCCTTGCACGAATGTCTGTGGGAATGCCCAGAGTTTCCTTGTGCGTTCTCTTGGTGCCAGGATTCCAATCATCCATAGATTTGGGCCTACACTTGGGACATGGTGGACTTCGTGCATGTAACAAGGCATTATTTGGGATAGTCAGCGACGTAGGTCGCCAAAATGGGGTGAATCTTGTGAATCTTGCCATCGCCACAAGTGATAGCTACGCCTTTTCTTCCAGCAGTCTTCAAAGGGCTCAAAATCATATGCATGGAGTCATGAAACACACTTTGCACTCATGCCTTGCATTCTGCCTTCGAGAGTCCCTTCTTCCTGATCTTTGCCATGGACAGATAACCAATAAGAACACAGACATTCTGTGTTGGTCGGCATCAGAGGGAGTGGAGAATATTTCTCAGAGTGAGATACACAGGATACAAGGTCTTGTTCCCCATAAACTGGGTAAGGTGTGTTTTATCAGTGGCAATAATCACTGGGGCAATACAATGTCCCTCTGGGACATGTTCCTTGATTGTACTTGTCAGTACACACCAAGACTAGAAGCAAGATACTTACCTGCAATGGGTTCCACCATTTCCCCATCCACATCTCCTGATATATTCGAGTAGTTTGTTTGCTGTCCGTAAATACTTTCGATGGCCGGTATACAATGTGGTCCTTGTGAGCTGAATTTCCCAGTAGCATACAGATGGCATTGAGGGAATTACAATATTGAACGAAGTGTTCCTCATCTGGGCGGTCAGGAAATATAAGGTACTTTGTAAGCCATTCAGCTCTCACAGGAATGGAGTCCACAATCTTGAGAAGTTTCTGAGAATTGCTGAAACTGATACCAAGTTGCTGGACCATCTGCAAAGGTAAAAACTTAGTTCAAATTCAAAATAAAAGGTAGACAAACGAACGCACCCCTGGTATGGATAAAAATCTATCAAAACTCTTATGCCCAATGCCTTCCTGAACCATCCATTTCCCTACTTGTCAGTCTATCTCAGAGGTGAAAGGAGTCCACGGCATTGGCCCTTCTCTAGGGCTGCTTGTTCACCACATCTTCTTGAAGAAGACCTTCCACTGCTCATCTGTGGTTTTGCCCTCCCCATATTTTTGTGCTACAGTCTTGTGGATATCCTCTACTTGAGAGTCTTCATCGTCATCAAGCAAAAAGGAGTTCACAACTGCAGGAAGTTGGCGCCAGGAAGTGGAAGCTACTTGAGAAGGATCTGTGACATCTTCTGTGCGATTAGATCTGTCCAAAGGCAAAAATCTGTAGAAATCCTTGTTGAAGGATGCCAGGACATTTAAAGCATCATCCGATATGTCCTCCTCTTCACTTTCTTCAACCTGATCAGGCCATAGAGCAGCTGCCCTGAGACTGCCCCATTCTTCTTCCACATCCTGCCATACCTCCCTTTGCTTACCCTTACGGTACTCCTTACATGACTCGGCAGTATTCTGATGCACTAGGACACCTCGTACACTCTTGAATTGTCCACCACAATTTTCACAGACAGTGGGATCAGCTGCTGCCATTGCTGAACATGCAGCGAAGGATCCCCCGAGGGAGAGCCGTTGTTGTTTGCCCATCTCCTGGCTACAGATAAGCTTATCAAAGGGATATAAGGCACTGATCACACTTACGGAACAGTTGAGGAGGAAGATGTTGAATATCGGAAAAGGAGGGAGCCGTGAGACTTGTCCTGGTGCAACCAAATAGTTTCCACACTCCCGAAAGAGAGAAATAAAAGACTCAGAACAAAAAAAAAAGAGGACATATAGCATTCTGTATGATAACATACATGTGTGAGAAGGTATTCCCTTGTCTACCAGCCATCCCAAAGCCCCCAAAGCCTTGCTATCTCTTCATGATCTCAGGAAGATGCTCTGCTTGCACACACAAAGAGGCCGATGTGTCGCTTTGAGATTGAGGGGACTATAAACATCGACAGTTCTATCAACATTGAAAGGACATTGAGAAGACCTTGCTCTTCAAAATATATCAGGAAGACCCACTGCTGCCTGCTTGAAGAGACAGATACATCAGTTGACATGAGGGTGCCGACCAGCGATTGACATATCATGACATGGAGAGGACACGAGCTGCTGAAATGTGCGACAAACCACACTATCTAGTGCAACAGGCAACAGCTTGGCCCAGAGACCGGCGAGGCAGGCACAACAGCCATGAAGATGAGACTGCAGGGGTGCTGCATCGAATGCTGAAGTTCTTGGCAGCACCAACACATCACGACAGTCGGAAAGGCACTCAGCGGCATGCGTGCATGGAGAGGCCAACACCCCATGATGCCTTTATGCTGGTCTTCAGTGGCAACAGGCACCCATCGATCGTGACAAGGTATTGGGAGCACTGTGTAACGACAAGGTGGGAGGATGTAGCCTATGCAAGAGGCTCTGCAGGGCACAGCAAGTCAGTTGCTATGTAAGCTTGTCTGTTCAAAGACTTACCAGCCTGCAGTAGTGTGGGCACTGCGATGTACAGTGCATCAAGTCGCATGGCTACGACCACCCACAGGAGGCATCAGCCAGGTGGGCACCACAGGCGGCATCGTACAGCATCTTGAAGCCTGAAGCTGCTGGTCCACGACTTGAACATCACATGTCATGATGCGCAGGAGGCCATCATGCCTGCATGGGATACGGTCAACGTCCTGCATGAGGTTCTGTGCATCATGACACGAAGGCACCACAACCACAATATCCCCGGTGCTGGAGGCAAGTTGTGGGGGAGAGGGGCATGCGGAAGCAATGGATGGGGCACAGAGGTCCACAGGGAGCATGGCTGCAAGAAGGGCCTGCAGGTGAGTTCTTGCTCTGGTCCCAATCATCTCATGTGCTTACCTGTCTGCATCGCAAGTCATTATCACCCTCGCATGTTCGTCTGCCCACTGACCGTCCACCATTCCATCCACATCCATTGCATGTCCAAGTTGGTGGCAGGGCAACACTTGGCTCTTCACCTTGCTGTCTCCGCACTCTTTGTCTATGCTCTTTGCCTGTTTTGTCTTAAAAGAATGAGCTGCATGAGAAATAGATCAGCTGGCTGCAGACAGTGATGAGAATCACTGCGGCCATGACTTGACAAACTACTCACCATGGGTACAGGGATGGAGGGATGGCTTGTGCTACCTCGCAGCACGACTGCGTGAGATGCGAGCGTGCCATGCACATCAGTCTGCCAAGGTGTTGTGGGCGAGCGCACTGCCCGTGCAGACGAGCCCACTCAACCTTGCCATCGTGTCTGCATGCGCACTGCCCTTGAACGACACCGCAGCGCCTGCGCCGACGATTTTTGCAAAGGGTTAAGCCATGCTTGGCATCCACAAAAGCGAGTTTCTGCAGTGGTAGGTAAGTCAGAGATACATACCTAGGCTAAGACAAGGTAAGTATTGCAACTTACCAGGCCAAAAAAACATGATTCACATGCTCAAAAGTTGATTCCAATGGAAGCAAATCACGAGAAAAGATTACGTGAGGCTGGAGGAAGGAATGGTGATGGATGTGTTATGGATATGGGAGTACATTGTGTGAGTAGCCTATCTTAGACAGAATTGGAGCAGCTGAACATGGGCCATGGGCTCTGTTTTGTTTGAGCTACCATATTTGGTAGCTCAAACAAAACGGAGCCCGCAGCCCGTGCTTAGCTGTAAGTTCAACATCCAACGTACTGAATGCTAACAAGGTTCATACTTAGCTGTCACCTGTGAGTATAACACACTGAGTAAGTAAACACCATCATATTCAGTGGTTAATCACTGAAGTTCATGGAATCCTCAATCTAGCCACTGGAACACTGACATGGCTCGCACATGCTCGAGCCACTCGAGTGTTGGCGTCCCATATAGTGAGGAGGAGCATGTGTCAATGGACAAGTACAATGCAAAAAAGGCAAGGTGAGTGTTATAAACCTCTAATTAGAGGAATCTTGCTCACCTCTTTGCATATTCTAAGTCAAGCTCGTGCAAAGAAGTGGGCGAATGGATCAATTTTCGTCTGTTTATCTTCTGAGTCCCTGGCAGCAAAAATCGCACAGCAAGACACACGGGCTTATGCATAACGTGGCATGTCTTGCCCTCGCACACCATCCTTGAGCGACCTCTCCCACACACTCCTTTCTCGTGAACCTCAGCTCTCCATTCGGCTCTCCCAATCTGCCCTGTCACAGGTTGTCAATTTCCTCAATGGTATACAGGATTGGCTTGATGCGTCCGATATAATGTGGTTATGGACCAGTGACGATATCGACAGTGGCGCACTCTCGCGGCAACATGAATTCAGGTCCATGTCACCACATTACCAAAGGATTCGGATGATTATTCGTTAGTGCAGGCCCTCTAGTCTAGCTACGAGGACACCGTTGTGCATGGTCTAGGGCTTTCACGGGACTTTGAGTCCATCATGATGGGACTTGTACCACAGAGAGAGCCGTGAGATGGCCTTCGTGCAATCGCAGGTCATGTGTGGGATATCCTCATGGTGGTGAAGATGTGGGGGTTGTATGTTCGGTCAGAGGTAATCAGTTGGAGAGATAAGGGAGGCAAGAACATCACAGATGTGCTCAGCCAGGTGCGTGATGTTTTGTGGCTCACATTTATTTATCTCTGCTAATGTTTTCTACTCGTGAAGACACTACAGGAGCAGCTGACCAGCAATTTCGTTTTGAAATGTAGTGATGATGCTAGTCTCAGATGACAACATTATGGTAAGATCTAGAACGATCTGGACTCTTTGATTGTAGAATCACATGGAACGATCACATAGCCTTACATAGCCTTACTGTACAGGTTTGCCATATGCTTCGACACAGCCTTGTTACCTTTTGTGCTTACTGATGCTGTTCGGGCTGACTGATGCAGTTCCCATGAGATGATGCAATATGCTATGCTATGCTGTACGATTACTGTACAATTTCTGATTGGTTGATATGCAGAGCCCCCACTAGTATATAAGGGCTCTATTCTTCGCTCAGATACCTCAGTCTTTCACATCACAGACTGAGGTAAGCCTTACTTTGCATACTTAGAGTTACTTCTCTTTATTGACTCTCCTTGTAGTATAGACTAATGTCTCTCTAAGGTACTGCAATATAGTCTTTCATATCACAGACTGAGTATAGACTAACATCTCTCTAAGTCGTGTTTCTTCATTTCGTTGTTGAGGTCCATGCCCTTCTGGATGGCAGGATTGAAACTGAGGATTGCAAGTGGTTGGACATTGAATGACTACGACCTGGTGCCATGATCAATCAAGCCATCATCAATTACTTTGCCTGCAAGTGGTGCGGCCTTTTCCCGGAGAGCCTGGTGTTGCGCACAGAGTTTATGCCACTCCAGCTGCCCACTCTGCCGCTGCCGAACTCCTCCCTCATTCTAAAACATCTTGGTCTTTGGGTAAGTTACATCGTGCTGGCAATGTCATCTTTTAAGTACTACTTACTGCTGCTTGCCTTCAGATTGTGGCAATGCAAGGAATTATTTCCTGGAAACAAATTCTCATCCCTGTTCACTTGCATGACAAAACACACTGGATTGCCGCTGTCATAGACTTTGAGCATCTCTATATCAAGGTCTATGACAGCTTACCGGGTGTGCGTGAGGTAAACAAAGGCCTGCCTCTGGAGAAGCAAACCCATTGGGATATTGTGGCCAAGCTCAAATTCTTTGTGAGCAGGTTATTCCGGGGACTGGCCAAATACCACGGTATTCGCATTTCAAACTATTGGCCGGTGTGGAAGTTTTCCCCACACGCAAAGGTGGGGCTTTCTTGTTTCCATTACTTGAATTCTAATTCATTTTCTGAAGTGCCTCACTCAGTCAAACAGGGTGAACTGCGGGGTATTTACCCTCCTTTTCGTTCTTCACTGCCTTCACGGGGGTCTGCATGCACGCTCGGTTCCATCCAAATATGCCTTCACGTTTGAAAGGCCCCGTTTGCTGGATGGCATATGGCTTCTTCTTATGGAGGAGCTGATGAGAGATAGAGAGCAGGGTCACAATGTTCAACCTACAAGGAGCATGCAGTTCCTCTGATAATTCTGATGTGGAAATGCTCTAAGGTGGTACAGTACCTACGTTAGATCCAATATCAACCTTTTTTTTAGTATAAGGCATGAAACGATGTAAGAGAAAGTTTTGTGGGGGGATGTGGGAAACATATGGGTGCCCCCAAATGTTTCTCATGACCCATACACCGAGTGACTTGCAATGCATCAGATGCACTACTCTGCTCCATCCTCTGCTAAGGCTGTTGTGTCTCTGCAACAGGTGAGTTTGCTTGTTGGCTGTCCCCTGTGAAGTTCTAACGTATGGCATCAGATATGACTGGCCTGCCTGAAGGTCTTCGCATTTGGCCAGCCCTGCATCTACGGTGTACAAGATGAATGCTGCCCTTGCATCATCCAGCATCACTCCCATCGAGATTCCAGGGGACTTGTTGCAGGACATTATGCAGTCGCTGGAACACCTGCAGCAGTTTGAGTTGGCTGAGTCAGTGGAACGTGCCCAGCATATGTCGCAGCTCTTACACCGGCTCATGTTTTTGGCACAGAGCACCGTGCATATTGCGGTTTCCACATTCTGTAACGGAAGACCAGTTACAAGGATAGAGAATCTGTCCCGAGAGAACTGGCGGGAGTTGCTATGGTGTGACACATGGGACGAGCTGGCAGTCGAGTCAGGAGGAGCATTCTTGCCCGGGAGGTCTGGAGGTCCAACAGGCAAGCAGAAAGGGGGCCTCAGGCTCTTACTGGTGGGAGACCAACCAGTGAGAGGCCAAGAGACTCAATATTCTGACTAGGTTCAGAACCTGTGTCGTTCCCAAGTCGTACGGCAGTGTCAGCACGGCGCCAAGTCTGTCACTAGAGCGGTGACGCTGCTAGTGGTCTCGAGGAGTACGACACTAAGGCCCGTCCCTTAGTGAAGAGAGATAGAGGATGATTGAGGCAAGAGAGGAGCAAAGATGAGAGGAGCGAATCAAGCAACTATATTGCAAGTCGAGATACAAGATATACAAGAGGATAAACTTAGTGTTACAGGTCCGTGTACGTGGGGTTTATATATGTGTAGGTACGGTAGGATATCCTTTACGAAAGCAGCAGTTGGATATCCTAAATGGAGTCTTAAATAAGCGATCAATGGAGGAAGCGATGACAGTAAGTGATAGATCGATGGATTGATAGATGGTTGGAGGGCATCATCGCAGAGGAAAAGAAATGATAAGTCCTTGTAAAAGAGAAAAGAAAATACGGTCATAACATCACCCCTCGTCCAGGTGTCAAGTTGTCCCGACTTCTCTGCACCCAAAACATCCTGTCACAAGAATCTTCCATGCGAACCGTGAAGCAGTGATTGCAGGGCCTCCCTTCTTTCCCTTTGCAATGCCGTTGAGTGGCATAACATCGCGAACAGGAGCTGCGCCGTCTGCCAAGGGTGGTCTCCGTGGTGAGTCATAGGTTCTGGAAGTCCGTCTTGTCACAGGTGTCGTGCTGCTTGGCACGCTGGCAGGCCTCACAGGGTGGCAGACCGAAGCAATTCTGGTGAGCCTGTGCACAGTTGGTGCACCTGAGGAGTATTCCCTTCTCCTTCCATGCCGCGTTGGTCCGTCGAAGTCGTTCGCCTGAGGGCGCTATTACCCATCGTAGTGGACCGGAGTCGTCGGAGATGGGATTGAAACACGTCGCGGTAGATGTCACGGGCGTCGTGTCGGTTACTGACGGAGACTCGTTTGCGAATGGACTCAGGAAAGAGGGGGTGAGGGATACGTCCTCGAGGTCGCGGGGGTCCATTGATGTGGGGAGTATCGGCGGCGAGGTCATGGTGGGCAGTGTCGGCGGGTCCGGGGTTGAGTACAGCCCATTGAAGGGGTTGGGGATGAACAAAGTGTCCACTGCCGTCAGGTCGAATGGGGTTGGGCTGCGAAGCAGGTCGTCCGGCGGCATACCAGGCGACCAGTTCTTCATCGCGGTGTCCAATATCTCGTACGACCCAATCGATGTCGTTGAATCCCATGATGGATTGATCCAGGTGATCTCCGAGGTACTCGAGGTGTTGCCAAACACCGCATCCTTGAATGGTTCGAAAGGACTGCTGCTGCCGCTCGAGCGCTTCCTGGGCTCGACGGTTCACCTGTTCGAGCGCATCTGCCATATCCTGAGCACTTCGATTCAATGCCTCGCGTTCTTCTTGGTTCTCGAGGTGCGAGCGCCAGGCATCAACCACTGCATTAGCCCTTGCTGTGGCCTCGTCAGAGTATCCGGACAGTGCGTGGACAGTGTTGCGCATGTAGTTCTCGATGGCTCCTTGGTATTCCGGTCTTCCTAGAAGAAGGAGGTGTCGCACGGAAAGGAGGTCATTGATCGTGTTGAACTCGACATTGACGGGGTTCAGAATGACTGTATCGTGATTTCGAATGGGGAGGGGGCGACTGGTAGTATTCCGTGCGGTCTCGGTCCTGCGACGTTGGAAGGCGCCCGCCGTTGCGTCGTTCAACAACGCATCGAGCATGCTGATGCCATAGGGCGGCGGTGTACTGGGGTCGTCCTGGGAATGGAGATGCGTGTTCCTGTTGTCCTCCAGATCCGTCGAGAGGCTTCCAAGAGTTCTCGTCGTGGGCAAAGACGCGTTGGACAAGCATGAGCCTCTCCCATCTCGATGGACGAGACGTCCTGGGGTTCTCGTTGCGATCTGTTGGAACCAGTCGACGACCTTCTGGTGGTCTGCAACGCTGGGGTCGTTGTCGTCGATGATGCATTGGACTGTCGAGATGCTCGTCTCCTCGGGGTCGGGCTCCGGTGTGGCAGTTGTGAGTTCCGTGGCAAGTTCCTGCCACGTCTGGTGTCTCTGGGGCCATTGGCCGGCATCCCCCCACTCGATCCATTGGTTGTCATTGGTCTGTTGTCCCGCCTCCGTGTTGTTGGTGTTGATCGCCTGCCATCCTGTCCCGGTGCCGGCCCAGACCTCGGCGTTGGCCTGACTGGCGGCTGAGTGAAAGCTACCCACCTCGTCGTCCTCGTCATTGTCCGTGGTGTCGTCCTCATGCTCGGAGGAGGAACGATCGGTGTCGCCCTCGGCATCGTCATCCGTGATGTTATCCTCGTCATCTCGGTCTGTGGACTGGTCGTTGGCGATGGTGGGTGAGGTGTCGAGTAATGGCGTGGTCTTGTCGATGGGCATGGCCTCAGATTGTATGGGTACGGAGTGATACTGTTCGGGCTGGGGGCGGTAGGCGGTGGAGATACGTAGGTAGAGGTGAAGTTTGTTGTCGGCATTCCCATTGTAGGAGTCGACATCACTGTCGGTGAAGTCAGTCTGCATAGCCAGAGAAGCAGGAGAAGAAGGGCAAGGCATATTGCGATGAGAATGATACTGATTGTGATGACTAGAATGAGAAGAGCTGCTGGTGCGGTGAAGGACATTCGCTGTTGGGGTCAAAAGGTGAAAAGTTACCCCCCCTTTTATACTCAACGTCCGCGTCGTGTGGCTATGCTAGAAGTGCCTTTTTCGGTTTGGATATCCTGGCCGCACGTGGAGCGACGCAGGGCTGTTGTGCCTTTAGCTGCCAGATTTGGTATTCGTGGATTTCTTCCGTCGGAGGGAATCCCAGTGGCGGTGGACTGTGGCCGGAGGGCTTGAGGGTGCCATTTATGGAAGTCTACGATAGCGGCATCGGCCATTCCTTGTACATTGCCCATGGGTTCCCAGGTATCATCGGCATCCGAATAGCCCTTCCAGTGGACGAGGTATTGCAGCTGATTTTGGTAGCGGCACGAGTCCACGATCTTGTCGACCTCCCATTGTTCTTCATTATTGACAAGATCTGGTAATGGCGGCAGTGGAGTTGGTCCATTGGCTTTCGTAGTGCAATAAGGTGAGAGATATGATGCGTGGAAGACCGGGTGAATCTTCCAGGTCGGTAGTGCGAGCGCAAAGGTGACGGGTCCAAGGACCGAGGTGACTTGAACGGACCATATCGTTTAGGAGCCAGTTTGCTCGTAGGGTGCGAAGTTCGGAGATTCGTCGCATCGAGCCAAACCTTATCGTTCTCCTATAGTGAGGTGGTGCATTCGTGATCCGGTCCGCCATGTGTTGCGCCGCAGGCGGTGTGATGCTTGGAGGTCCTTGCGCAACCGTTCGAGGTTGTCGAGGATGAGTCACTCCGGGGGTATCAGCTACTGCGGATGGAGCAATATGGGCACGTGGCGTATAGCCCATAAGAGCCTGAAATGGGGTGGTCTTCAATGATGCTTGGAGTGTGGCATTGTGGAGAACTCCGCAAGCGGTAGTAGGCGTGCCCAATTGTCCTGGCGGTGGTTGCAGAATATTCGAGGTACTGTTCGACTTCTTGATTCAATCGTTCTGTTTGTCCGTCGGCCTGTGGATGGTATGCGGTCGTCTTGGCCTGAGATATTCCGAGTCGGAGACAGAGCGTCGCGAACCACTTGGAGGTGAATTGTGTGCCTCGGTCGGAGATAAGTTTCGTAGGAGGCCAAAACGTCGGAAGACGTTAGCTTCATAGAGCGTGGAGAAGTCGTCGGCCGTCATGCTTCTCGGCAAGGAACTAGGACTGCAGCCTTAGTGACATCATGGTCGATGAAGACTGCAATGGAGTCGAAGCCGTCAGACTCTGGGAGTTTGGTGATCAAATCTGTAGAAACCGTGGAGAATGGTAGCGCATCTGGTTCTGCAGGGATAGGCTGGATAGGGATGTGGGGACGGTGGTTCTGATTCTTCATAGCTTGGCACGTTGTGCATCCCTTGACGAAATCCTGAATGAAAGAGACCATACCAGGCCAGAAGTATTCTCGTTGTACAAGCTCCACGGTGCGCCACTCTCCTGGGTGTCCATATGCCGGGTTTTCGTGTACTTGTCGTACCACCTTCCTTCGAATTTCGTCGAACTTGGCCACATAGATTCGTCCTCGATATAAGAGTAGGCCATTTTCGTCTAAACTCCAACCGTCTAGTCCTTTGTTGATGAATGATGGTGCTTGTTTCCGCAGGGCATCGACGACGTCCTTTGACTTTTCGAAGCGATTTGCTTCTGCAATCAATTCAGCTTGAATGTCCGATTCCGGTGCTTGTACGCCCGTTCGTAGCGCTGAGATGAATACGTCTTGTGGTAATACAATCTGGTCTTCGTTGTCGTCCTTTCCTTCTCCATGGTCTGGTCGTCGAGATAGCGCATCGGCGTGTGTCATGGTCTTTCCGGCCGCATGTCGGATGGTATAGTCGAAGCGAGACATGAACAGCATCCAGCGTGCTTGTCGTCTTGTTAACTTGTGAGCGTCCTTGAAGTAAAGCAGATTCTGATGATCCGATACAATATCAATCTGGTGTGGTGACCCTTCTAGATAATGTCGCCACGTTTCGAGTGCTCGAATGATGGCAAGAAGTTCTCTGTCGTAAATGTCATAGTTCCGTTCAGTGTCGGTGAAGGAATGCGATAGGTAGGCACAGGGATGGGATCGTCCGTCTTCGCCTTCTTGTGAAAGCACTGCGCCATAAGCGAATGCTGATGCGTCCGTTTCGACCGAGAAGGGCTTTGTGGTGTCTGGTTGGGCAAGGATGGGTGCGGATGTGAACCGTTCTTTGAGAGTTTCGAAGGCTTCTTGCTGCTTTGTGTCCCAGACCCACTTCTCGTCCTTCTTGGTAAGGTCATTCAGCGGTCGTGCGATAGATGAAAATCCCTGGATGAATCTCCTATAAAAGTTTCCGAATCCTAAGAAGGATCGAACATCTCGGACGTTCTTGGGCACCGGCCATTCCTTGATTCCTGCAAGCTTGACAGGGTCCATCTTGACAGTTCCCTTCTCGAGAATAAGGCCAAGGTATTCAATGCTGGGGGCCTCAAACATGCATTTCTCTGGCTTGAGGTAGAGGTCGTTTTCCTGTAGGATGGTGAGGACTCGATGGACGATGTCACGATGTTCTTGTAGCGTGGCTGTTGCAATGAGGATATCGTCCATATAGATGATGACTTTTCCTGTAGCAAGGAGATCTCGGAAGAGGTCGTTCATCATTGTCTGAAACGTCGCAGGTGAGTTCGTAAGTCCAAAGAACATAACCATTGGTTCGAAGAGGCCTCGATTGGTGAGGAAAGCTGCCTTCCACTGATCTCCATCTCGGATGCGAATGTTGTTGTATCCCCATCGCACATCGAACTTTGTAAAGTAGGATGCTTCGCGAACTTTGTCGATAAGTTCCAGGATGAGCGGTAAAGGGTACTTGTTCTTGATCGTCATCGCATTTAATTGGCGGTAGTCCTGTACGGGGCGTAGTTTGCCTCCTTCTTTTTAATGAAGAAGAAGGGGGATGCGAGTGGCGATTTGGATGGTCGAATGTATCCTTTCTTGAGATGCTCGTCTAGGAACTTGTCGAGGGATTCCTGTTCTCCTGGGGCTAAGGGGTACATCTTGCACCTGGTCCGTGGAATGGCGTCGGGTTTAAGTTCGATGGCATGGTCCCAGGGTCGTTCTGGTGGAAAGCGGAAAGAGGCTTCTTCGCTGAACACTTTCTCGTACTGCTTGTACTGTTTCGGAATTTGATCTGCCGTATTGACCTTCCCTTCCTTCTGTTTCTTGAGGAAGTCTTGTATCGCCATGTCTTGCGCATTGTAGACCTTGCGGATCACCGCAATGGTTTCTTCGTCATCTTCTGGGAGTTCTCCTTCTTCGTATCCCGGTGTCCAAAAGAGTTCGTCTCCTTCTTCCAAGTTGGTGCTTGGGTCTGCAGTTTCGGGGTGGAGGACGCGTCGTACGGACTCCTCCATCTCTTCTTCTGTTGGGTCCGGGGCTACTGGCTGGCCTTCGTCTGGGTCTATGGGGTCCACCCGAGGTGCTTCATGAGGTATCTTGCTAATTGGTCGATGTCGTAGCTCGGAGCGATGGATTCGTCGTCCTCCTACCACTATAGCACTAAGTGGTCTTCCTTTGAACCGTTCCGGGGATTCGATGCGGCATATCGGAGGGCACTGGTTGAACGTTAGGTATCCGTTCTTCCAGTCAAATGATGGGTTGTGTCGGTGAAGCCAAGTCATGCCTAGGATAATGTCTTCTTTCCCTATATCTGTGATTAAAAATCTCGTCAGTTCCCGATGAGGACCAAGGTCCATGTATAGTTCCATTGCATGTGTAATGCGTCCAAGTACGTTTTCAGTAGAATCGACATTGCGTACTGGTATTTCCTTCTTCAGAGGCTGCGTTGCCAGCCCGAATTTCTTGACTATTCTCCAATTTATGAAGACATCTGTGGCGCCACTATCGACTAGTGCGACCACATCAGCTTGCGTCCACTGAGCTGAACAACAAAGTTTAGTGCTCTTAATGCTGGTGATACTGTTACAAATTCAGAATCTGGGTGCTCTCATTTCGCTGTCCTGAGCCACGCTGAAGGGTCAGGACGCTTCAAAAATCCTTTGCGTCATCAGTCTTCTTCGGCTGTTCTTTGGTCTTCATACGAGTTCTATAATGAGATCGGGTCCTTCTTCGTGGACATGGTATTGTTCTTCTTCGGCTTCTACTTTGCGAACGAAGGATCTCTGCTGGGGTCTTCCTGGGAATCGGCGACTGTTGGAGTATCCTCCTCGTCCCTGTGTCGAGGGTTGTCCTCGTCCTGCACCTTGAATGCATTGGGTGCATCGTTCGCAGTTCCTGGCTTCGTGGTCTTGCTGACCACACTCGTAGCATTGGCCGTTCTTCCGATATTTGTCTTGTTGTCCTCTGCTGAGGTATCGCCTGGCTGCTGGTCGTCCGTCTCGTCTGGTGCTCTGTCTGATGTCCATCAGTTCTCCTGGGGGTAAGGCAGTCGATCTGGTTCCTTGGTTCTGGAACCTGGTATAACCGTAGGGATTGGCGAGTCCTCCATCGATGGTACGCTCGATGGTCTCGAGTTCCAGGGCTTTGGTCTGCCAACCCTTGACGTCCTTGGGTGGCGTTCCCTGCATGGTGATGGTGGTCTGGTAGTGCCTCGGGAGTTCCCTACAGTATGTGTCAATCAGGAGGTTCTGGTGATGGGTCTCGTTGAGTTCTGCTTTGAGACGCAGGCGATTGAACTGTTCATTGTACTGTGTGATGGACAGTTTTCCCTTCTGAAGGCGACTGAGCTGTCCTGCTGCAACTTGGCGTTCTCTGGGGTCCTTGAAACGATTGGTGAAGGCTGTCTTGAAGTCGTCCCAGGTTTTTGGAACCGTCTTCAACTTGTGGAGTTCGTGTGCCCAGCTGAGGGCATCGCCCTTGTTGCAGTAGGAGAGAGCAAAGTTGACCTTCGCTTCTTCTCTCACCGTATTGGAGAGTTCTTGCTGTCCGATGTACAGCTCGTAGGCCAATATAAATGCATCTGCCTTGGTTCTATCACCGTCGAAAAATTCTGGCTTGTTGGCTTTGATTTCTGTCATCTTCTTGGGACATGCGGTGCTTGTTCCTCCTGGAGGGTTCGGATTGGGATTAGGATTGGGGGTGGGGTTCTGAATGGGTTGTTGGATGGGAGGAGGGTTCTGTACTGGTACCGCAGGGGTCGGGTCAGGGGCTGGTGGTGGTGGGTTTGGATTAGGTGGGTTTGGATTAGGTGGGTTCGGTGCTGGGGTCTGCTGAGAGCTTGGGTGCTGCGTAGGTGTGATCGGGGCTACTTTCTTTCGAAGAGAGAGTCGGTCTGCGGTCCACTGTTGGGCGAGTGTTCCTTTGGCTACTTTGCGGACATGTTCTTCAACCTCTGGGTTTGCTTGATCACAATATATGTGCTGGGCCGTTAATGCTGCGACCTTTTGTTGCTCGTTTGTGACTGTAGACCCGTCTTCTTTAATCCAATGTTCTCCAACCTTGAAGGAGTGTCGTTCATCATGTAGGAGGTACCTGTTGACTAGTCCTATCGATTCTGGTGTCCCTTGTTCTGATGTGTGGTAACTGTTCGTTCCAACGTGTGCTGCTACGGCTGCGAGGTAGCGAGCTTCTTCTAGTTCTTCTGTGGTTGCCGGTCATTGTACGGTGCTTGTCTGGATGTAGATGTTCCCTTGGATGTCTGTAAGGACTCCTTCGATATCTTCAGGTCGTTGTCGAAGTATGATCTGTCCGTGTGTCGAGTAATATGTGATCTTGAAGGGGCTGCCGTATGGCCCTTCTCCGATGTTGTAGTCCAAAATCTTGGCAGGGTGCTGTCGAGAAGTTTATCCTAATGTTCTGACTAGGTTCAGAACCTGTGTCGTTCCCAAGTCGTACAGCAGTGTCAGCATGGCGCCAAGTCCGTCACTAGAGCGGTGACGCTGCTAGTGGTCTCGAGGAGTACGACACTAAGGCCCGTCCCTTAGTGAAGAGAGATAGAGGATGATTGAGGCAAGAGAGGAGCAAAGATGAGAGGAGCGAATCAAGCAACTATATTGCAAGTCGAGATACAAGATATACAAGAGGATAAACTTAGTGTTACAGGTCCGTGTACATGGGGTTTATATATGTGTGGTACGGTAGGATATCCTTTACGAAAGTGGCAGTTGGATATCCTTTACGAAAGCCTTCTGGATATCTAACTGGAGATCCGTCGAGTAAGAGGCACTGGATATCCTAAATGGAATCTTAGTCAAGCGATCAATGGAGGAAGTGATGACAGTAAGTGATAGATCGATGGATCGATAGATGGTTGGAGGGCGTCATTGCAGAGGAAAAGAAATGATAAGTCCTTGTAAAAGAGAAAAGAAATACGGTCATAACACCCTGCCATCCTCGTCTCTTTGTCATTTCTCATCGTTTCCTGTCAACACAATGGCAGAGAAGGTTTTGCAGGGCTTGAGGAGCATAAGGTGAGTCCAAACAGTCTTTCCTTTCAGTGCTGTACTGATCTTGGGAGTCTCGCTCGATAACAAGCGAGACTCTCGTTTTCACGGTTCTTTGACAGTCTTCTGCTTGCCTTAGCGCTTGGTCTCACATCTGATGCACAATCTGCGCTTTCCCCTGTCACTTGTGCTTCATCCATGCCCTCTATGCCCCATCCATGCCTTCTACACTAGCTCAGCACCATCTACACCATCTGCGCCACATCTCTGCCCTCCATTCTGTGTCAGCGCCATCTGCGCCATGTCAGCACCCTCTGCGTCAGCTCAGCACTGTTCATGCCCCATCCACGCCCTCTGCACCAGCTTGATGCCCTTCACGCCATGTCAGCACTGTCTGTGCCATCTGCGCCAGCTCAGCACCATCCATGCCCCATTTGCACCCTCCACACCAGCTCAGCGCTGTCCGTGCTAGCCTAGCGTCATCCGCACTGTTTGTGCCCCAACTGCACCATCAATGCAAGCTCAGTGCCATCCGCGCTATGTCCTTGCTGTCTGTGCTGTGTCTGCGCTGTCTGTGCCGCATTTGTACCCTCACATAGATTAGCCAATAATGTACGACTCATGGGTGACCAGCAGGTCAATGAAAGTGTCACTCAGAGCAAGAGGCCCCACGGATTTTATTTCGTGACACGAGGGTTCCTTTTCCAGAATCCGGAAGATTCCTTGTGACCCACCCCCCCCTGCAGTTTATTTTATTTCAGGTCACCCGAAACCCAGTCAGACCAGCCCCCCCACCCCGATTCTAATCACTTTTTCGCTACGCTGTAATTGTATGGCAGTTGGTCAAATTTGAAGATTATACACTTCGTTTATGTGCGATCGTGCCTACTACTGGCCCTTCAGTCGCTTTGAGCGTGACCCTGCATTGTTTCCCTCTTCGCGCTCCCGCTTCCCGCTCGCATCACGTCCTAAGTTGTTGCCGCGCAGCTGATCCTTCGATTTCTTCAGGCCAAGATTGACGAGCTCTTGCTCGTCGACTTCGTATTGCTGGAGGATAGCGGTGACACGGTCTTCTGCGAGCTTGGGGTGCTTCTCAGTGCAGTGTTGCGGGACATTGTATGTCCATACGACTTGGCTAGAGTCAACATTGCCACGCCGAGTTGGATCGGCACATAGAGGACAAGCTACGGGTCGGTTCGTACTCGGACCGCTCTTCGTCGTCTTCTCAGCTGCTTTCATGGCAAACTTATAGTAGTACGGGCAGTCCTGTGAGATTGGAATCAACGCGTTTCGGCTTGCCTTTAAAGTCACAACACAAGTTCCTTCTCGACCACAGAAGCCGCAATATAGCCTATCTGCGTGCATCTATAGGCAGGTAAAATTAGCGCTGCAGATCATGCTACGAGAAACTCGTACTATGGGAGTTGAAACACGTACCTGTACACTGCCACCACCGTTCCTGTCTTGAAGACCAAAGCGTGCAGCCAATAAGTGTGTTGCGACGTGGTCTCGCATCTTGCTGAGTTGCACAAGTCCATCGCAAACGAAGCACTCGACCTCTCCTTCTTTCGGTAATCTTTTGATGACCTGGTCAGCGTCTGTACTCACGAAAGCCAACGAGCCTGTGATGAATCGATAGCATTAGCTGATGCTACAAGTTGAATCAAGTTGCTAATTTACTCACCGTTGTGTTGTCGATACGGGAATCCTGTGCTCGAGGGCCGTATTGGGATATCCTTCACGTCTTTCATCACGTCAAGCCACAGACATTCGCTCAATGCGTCAAGGACTGCAGTCTCGAACTCCAATGTAATGGGTGATGACTCCGTAAGGGGCGGGTTGACGGTGCGTACGAGGAAGGCTGGCACATCAACTAACAAGGCTTTCTTCGACAGCTTGGTCCCCAGTTGAGGTCCGAGCTTGCTCGACGACTTCTTTGACAAGCTCTTGTCAAATGCTTCCCACGAGCCTGTCCATCGCCATCGTGATGTCCCGTACGGCTTCAGGGAGAGGACTTGTCCACGTAGCATGATCTTGCGATCTGCGAGGTCAGAAAGCGAGATGCAGCTGATGTTCGTCTCATTCCCTTTGGTTATTGCAGTTACTTTGATTATGCATAGTGCCGCTTGGTCGTCAACGCGAAGGAAAGTGGCCGCTAGCTGCCCCACCATGAAAAGATCACCCGCGATTGAATCCTGGTTGATCGACCGCTTGGCGCCGTGTCTCGTGTAGCCACGCACCCGCAGTAGGCGTTCTGTAGACTTCAGTCCTTCATCCGTCCCAAGCATGAGCCGTATTGCAGACGCCTTATGAACTTGGTGGCCGTCAATATCAACCCACAGGTTGTCCTTCGTGAATAGACCATCGGCGTCCTCGCCTGGCGTGTCAGGGATGACGTCTTCCAGGTCAAGCGTGTCAACCTCGAGATGGTTTGTTGGCTCGGCAGCTGAGACAGTTGAGTCATGCTCCATAGCATTCATCTTCTCCGTCATGGCTGACACTTCCGACACAACACTCGTAGCTGCTTCCGCTTCGGATTCCCGAAGACCAACATAGATACCTTCAGGACACAGCATGTCAATGCTACGTTCGTCTTCAGTGATGGTAAAAGCCTGCGGCGCATCTGTGATGCCAGCCATCTTCAGAATATTGATCGCCTCGGTGCGCCCCGCATTCCAAGTTGTCATGAGGCTAACGTTCTTGACAATAACGTCTCCAGTCCATGACGCCGGATTTGTGTGATCGACACCTTCAGAGCCCTCAAGGCGCAAGCGTCGATGTCCACGATCCATCTCAGGACGCTCGGCGAATATCCGACTAAGGTCTGCAGAAGCGCCTGCCCGGTCTGCGAGCTGCTGGATGTCGACGTTTTGCTGATGTGTCATTGTCCGATAGTTTCCAAACTCGCCCTCAAGACGATCGGACCCACGTTGACCAATATACAGACCAACGTCTGAATCTGCAGCCTTCTGTTTCGCAGTATCCCAATAGAGGTTCTTGATTAGAGACTGTATATCATAGTATAGCTGTCCAGGAATAAAGGATCCCCCGTTCATACGCCAGAGTTTGAACAGAAGATGAGCACAGACCGAGAGCGAGGTTAACTGTTCGGAAAGAGACATGGATGGTGTGATAAATGGCTCGACTAGATTTCCGAGGAGCTTCCCAAGAATGTATATTCCACCATCGGTGACCGGTGAGAGAGTCTTTGAGTCACTAAGGCGGCGAACGAGAACAACAAGGCAAACTGCCTTCGGTACGTTTTGGTGATCACGGGGATCAAAGAGGCCATTGATAATAGCAGCCTCGACGTTGAGATGGTTTGATATGGCAGAACGTAGCATGCCTGGCTGAATATGTGAATGGGCAACCATGAACCCATCTGCAGTCCGAAGATGACTGGCAAAATCTGGGGGATGGACGAAGATAGCATTGGCATCAGTAATTTGACGCTAGACCCATCGATCGTGAGAACGATGCAACTTACTTTTCACCTTATGCTTGAGATCTTTGTCTGCTAATATTTCTCGCATCCCGCATTGCAGATTCATGAGACGCAGCGGCGCAATATAGCGATAGATTGCCGAAGCTGGACCTAACGTCTGCGACATGAGTAGCGAGTGCAACGAGGCACGGTATGTTGCATCCCCATCTGTCGCCACATTCCAGATCTCGCCATATTTGACTGCAAAGCTTCCTCCAGGTTGTTCGAAATACCATGCATCGATAAGGGCCATGAAAACCCGCTTTTGACTTGTCGCATTCTCTTGCTTGCATGTGCCCGATATCAAGACTGGTGCCATCGAGTAGTTGGAGCTTGAAAACGGTGCGATCCCGGCAACAGTCGCTTCCTTTGCACGATGTATCTCACCAGCTTTTAGGGATCCTTGAATTGCACGGAGGGGCGCTGCTGATGTCACCTCGAGGTCGCAACAAGAAGCATGTTCACGGCACATCCCCACGACAGCATTTCGGGTGTTATCGTACCGTAGCCGCTCTTCGAGAGCAATGTTGTCGACCATAATTGACCAGCCATGCTGAGGTGGGGGAGAGCCGCTAGGACTTGACCAGAAGAATCCGGCCTGCGAGAGAATCTCCATGTTGTGGATGATGTCGCTCAGAGTGGGCATCCCTAGCGAAGGGAGGATCTTTGGCGACGGTGCGTGCTTGTAGACTGAATTGACGTTGGGAAGGTCTAACGCGATATGTAGGGCGTAAAGGAGCTTTGGTCCCCCTAGTGTGAGGATCAATTTTGCAATATCAAAGTCCTTTTGCTGCAATTTCGTAAGCTCCTGTCCTCTGTGTGACGTGAATGCACTGCTTACCATGAAACTCTTTACATGATACAGGGCCTGGCTTGCTCGCTCGATGCAAGACAGTATTTCCTTCGGTCCGCGGTTGCTTCGGAGCGCTACGGTGATCAGACGGCCAATGGACGGCAAGTCATTCATCGCTATTGCCATCACTATATGCTTATGATCATCCAACCGCATCGAAAGCGACGCAATCTGACGACTCATGTTCAGAGTCTAACAATCCAATGTACGTCAGATCTTTTATCTCTGTAAGGCGAAGGACATAGGTTGTACCTTGAGCTTGAGTTCATTATGCTGATGAACCTTTTGTTCTAGCACCTTGCAGATCTGCTCGAATGTGAGAAAACGCCAGTTGGTCGAAGCAGGTGGGTTCGCAATTGCTGCGCGGTCACGGAGCTCTTCCAGCTCAGCACTTGTACGCAGGTGAACGCACATTGTGCAGGGCTCTCCGGCTGCACGCGGTACGTGCGTACAACGCTTGCTTCGTATTTGAAACAATGTTCCATCCTCGGAAACGTCGCAAAAGTGGTATGTGAGGTTCTTGAATTGGTGTAAGTGCCACGGATATCGTGTCCAGATACTGCCTGACCAACGTAAGGCAACACCAGGACACGGGCTCTGCGCACCAGGATTGGATGGCGGGAACATTGAGGGGGAATCCATAGAGATAGAGGGTGATAGATCGGGGGATGCGGGGAATGACAAAGGGGGGCTGGATTCAGGCGTGAACGATGCCGCAGGCTCGCGACTTCTCTGGGCAAACATGTCGGTGAGTTTTCGCTGCGTCTTGCCTTCGGCTTCGCGCTTTGCGTCTTTGGCACGTCGGGCTGCTTCCTTCTTGCATGCCTTCCCTGCAACATGCTCGTTGAATGAGTGCATTGATGATCCCTCACCGAGTTCGATGATTTTCGTGCAGGTGAGACACTTCTTGCACCGTACGGTGATTGTCTTGTCTCGGCGCTGACGAACTTCCCAGAACACGTTGCCCGGTGCGACATCCTTCTCTCCTGGAAAGGCATTCATATCCTCTAAACCGTCATTGCCATCTGCCTGCTCTGCAGAAGACAGGATGTTGATGGGTTCTTCGAAGACTTCTGACGCAGGCTCATCATCAAAGTGAGAATCACTGTACGAAGAGCTGTCGGCCTCGTCCAAGGCCTCATCTTCGCAGTCCCAGTCGGCATCCATGTCGCCCGACATGTTGCTGTCGTCGAAGTTCTCGGGCGGAGGGCTGTTCCAAGGTGATTCGGATGGCGAGAATGCCATCGTCGAGGACGCTCGGAGGACTGATGAGCAGACGGTTCGAGAAATTGCAAAGCATTTTTATTTTATCGGTGACTATTTAGGTAGTACTAGTGGGCGCGCTTCAAACACCGTACCAATAAGCTTCGCTATAGGCGTGAGATTGACTTTGCAGCGATCTGATCGCCTGGGTACCTTGGTAGCCGTGTCCCGGTGAGGGCTTCAACTGAATTTGGGCTGAATTCACATTATTTTGTTAATTCTGCACTTTATTCCGAGCCGGCCCATTGCCCGATGACCACCCCCCTCTGACCCCTTAGCCTCGTGTAAAAAATATGTTATCTTGGGGCCTCTTGACTCAGAGTGATACAAATCAGATGACAGCCGCATAATTGAAACCACCTGTTAGTAGGGCCATGCTATACTAATTAAGTACATCAGGAAAAACCTCCTGTCTAATTATCTGCTAATTACCATGTTGTGCTAATTAGACATGTACAAATAATGACAGCAGCTAATTATATGATGCTAATTATCCCTGTCTTATTATCTTTAGAGTGTGGGGGAACTTTAGTAGTCATTGAATCTACACTGTAGAGGGTTCATATAAAATTTGGAATGAGATCAAACAACTAGTCAAATTTTATTATATTGAAGTGTACTACTACAAAAAATATATTGCAGATGGCCGTGCGGGCACAGCGTGATAGTCGTGCACAATGGGGCATGACGGCAGTGGGCACGACGTGATGGTCATGCACGATGGGGCACGATGGCCACAGGCATGAGGCGCGACAGCCACAGGCGGGGCGGGACAGCCGTGTGGGCGGGGTGGAACAGCCGTGCACGATGAGACGGGACAGCCGTGCGCGACGGGACACGACGGTCATGTCAACGGGACGTGATGGTCATGCACGATAGCCGTAGGCAGGGCAGCCATGGGTGGGACGGGATGTGCGCGACGGCCGTGTGGGCACAAGGCATGATGGCCGTGCATGACAGGGCACAATGGCCGTGCACGACAGGGTACGATGGCCATGTATGACAGGGCACAAGTGATCGTGCACGACAGGGCGCGGTGGCCGTGGGGGCAGGGCGCAACGGCCGTGGGGGTGAGGCGCAATGGCTGTGGGGGCGAGGCGCGGCGGCCATGCAGGCAGGGCACGACAGTTGTGCACGACGGGGTGCGATGGTCGTGCGCGCGAGGTGCACACAATGGCTGTGAGTGCAAGGCACAGGCAACGGCCGTGTGGGCGTGAGGCATGATGTGGGCATGGGACACGATCGTGGGTGGGCGGAGCACAACGGCCGTGCGGGCGAGGCGCAGCAGCCGTGCAGGTGGGGTGCGATGGCCCTGTGCGCGACAGGGTGCGACAGCCGTGCAAGCCGTCGCAGCGACCGTCATGCCGTCACAGTGACCGTGTGCACGGGGGCGTGGCGATCGTGCACACGAGGTGCGACGGCCGTGCGTGCAGGGCACGACAGCCATGCACGCGAGGTGTTGTGGTTGTGCGCCTAGGGTGCCACAGTCGTGCGTGCATGGCGTGATGACGGCCACAGGGGACGTCACGTCAGTGGGCAGGAGGCGTGATGGCAGCAGCGGGGGGGAAGGGCATTGAAGTGAGGCGACAAAGTCGAAACGTTCAGTTTGACGCACGCGTTTGGCACTAGCCGGCCAGTTGTGGCTCTGCTCGCAACTCCGCATTTATTCTTCACGCGACGTGCGACACCTGTTCAACTTCAACCACTACCGTTTAGAGCCACATCACTGCGTGTTCGTCATTGTCAGGCAAGTCTTCACCCTTGACTCTAAGTGATACTGGTCTACACTAATGCCTTGTTATAGCATCAGATTTTCGAGTTGAATGTCTTTGTAAGTTCTCATCTCATGTGATGAGAATTCCATCAGCTAATGACTCTATCCTTAGGTGATTTTCGCTTTTTTGACTTCCTTAGTGAGTCTCATTGTTGTTGTTGCCCTCTTATCTTGACTGATCCTGCTACCTATCTAGGATCTGAGGTCTTTTAGTACATTTTTCAGGATTTATCTTGTTTGAATAGACTTTGTTATTACTTCTTAGTTTTTGATAGTATTCAATGCCAGTCTGTTTTGATGCTTGCCTCTCTGGTGTGATGCAAGTAATCTGCTGGATAATTAAGGAGAATCTCTATTAATTATCTACTCCCAATTCACTGGCTAGCTCTAACTAAGGCTAGTAATCTCCAAATTGAGTCTAATTAGAAGCTAATTTGTGTTGATTCATCTAGAAAATCAGAGGCAATTATCTAGATAGGACACTTTCATGATTATCTCCAATTATCTCCATTATCAGATAATTGGATTATCTGCTAGTTAGGGATAATTAGGGCCCATTTAGCAGAAAATTAGAAGGGGGTTTTTCCTGATGGTACGTACATCAGTAAATCTGGAAATCTCTGATTGATATCTGATTATGTCTGATTTCATCTGATTTAGACAGTCAGACAATCAGATAAGTCAGGTAGGCCCCTATCGTCCAGTGTCTTTCAGACAAGAGTGTCTGATTTCAGATAGTCATCTGGAGTCAGACAGTGATCTGGGTGTCAAACAGGCACCTGGTTGTCAGACAATTGTTTGGATGTCAGACAGAAGTCTGGGAGTCAGACAAAAGTCTAGGAGTCAGACAAAAATCTAGGAGTCAGACAGAAGTCTGGAAGTCAGACAAAAGTCTAGAAGTCAGACCTTGTCTTGGAGTCAGATCCTGTCAGATATGTCTCTTATTTGTATCTGAAGTCAGATTTTGTCTCACTGTCAGAGATATTATAATCTCAAGACATAAATCAGATCATAACTCCAGATCAGATTGAAATTGAGTCAGATCAGATGAACTTCAGAATAGGGTCCAGACCATCTATTTTGAAACACACATAAAAATCCTTCCATTAAACCAGTAAGACTAGAGCTAATGCTACATCATAAGTGCTAGAGATGCCATAAGATGTATAGGCAAATGGCAGGCAGAGGTATCAAACAAACCACATAATTAAAGGAAATAAAGGAAAAGGGGTCTATTGATGACACGAGACAGGACATTTATGGTCAGCATAGCAAACCAAGATAGCACATACCAGCACGTACATGTTCAGTATTCTTCGCTTCGTGCCCTAAAGCATGCACATATCCATAGTCACCAAGTGATATACTGACCCAATTGAAAAAGTAATGTACTTACTATGTTGGCTGCATGAATGTGGAGATGTAGCAGCAGGCGCAGGGGTGTGGGGGCTGCACAGACAAAGAACTGAAGCAAAAGTGACTACCACTCATTGTCAAGCGACAGTCTCTTTGTCAGCAGGCAAGAGCAAACAAGAACGAAAGATTTTTACTCACCTTTCATAAGACTCGGGAATATCATATCTGTAAGCTGTTACAGATGTGGCATGCTGGTGTTGCTGGCATGCAGAGATGGGGTCCACGATGCATGGTAGGTTTGTTAAGGTTACACGCACCAATGTTGGCCCCCAGTGACATGGCAGCAATGCAGTGGAGGTGCAGGAAAGGTAGGAATGACGAACAGAAGCGATGATGAAAATGGGGGCTGAGGGATGTGCGGGGTCAGAGAACGAAGACAACAGTGTCGCTCGATAACGAATGATACTCCCTTAATTAGTACAAAAGACACAAAGGGACTGTGTCTTTCACTCACCTGGGAGAGTGTATTGGGTAGAAATGAGGCACCGGGGACATGGATAGCATAAGAATGAAGGAAACAAGGAGTATTGCTCGTTACCGAGCAATACCCCCTTTGTTAGTACGCGAGAACGGTAAGGATCGACGGATTTAACTTACTTGGATAGCCTGCACACCCTATGAAAGCCTTGCGGCATTTACTCTGACAAGAGAACGAACTTCATAAAGAGAGACGAGTAAGTACGAGAGGATGGAGGACAGGGAGGGACAAGTTGAGTATCGAGCTCGACTCGACGACACGTTGACGTGGATGCGCGTCGCCGGGCATTGCCGATGGTCGGGATTTGCTGACCGGGCCGGTGGCTGCCGCACGCACAACGCGTTGAAACATTGAAGTCATAGTATGCAGTGGTAAGTTATCTTGCTATCTCTCGTTCTATTCTCCCCTCCTTTCTTCTTTTTTGATGCCTCGAAAGTCTGAAGGACGGATTGAAGGCCGGAGAGGCTCAGTGGAGCCTCAGGTAAGTCAGAAACATCATATTGTATCGTCCATTGTACTGACTCGGGGAGTACTGCTCGTTTTCGAGCAGTACTCCCTGTTTTTTTTGCTGTCTCAATAACCACCCCCCGCACCTCGCCACTCTCGCATTCCGCGCCCTACACCGTGCCTCTCCGGTCTCTCATGTCCCCGCGCGGTCCGCCTCACGCCTCGCTCGTCTCGTGCAAGACCCTGCACGGCTGCTCGCGACTCGCCCGCGCGGATCTCCCGACGCCCACGACCCCACACCTGCTCTCTCTGATAGTTTGAAGGCGGGAGGGGCGATCGGAAGGGAGGAGGGGCTTGATGGAGGCCCGAGGTGTCCAAGGTAAGTAAAATTTTTCATTTTCCATTGTTATTCATGCTAACATGGGAAGTACTGCTCGTTTTCGAGCAGCACTTCCTGTTTTCGCGTTCTCTGACATCAATTCGAAGGCCGAAGGGACGCGTTACTAATGCGTCGAATGAATCGAAGGTACGAGGGGCTTTTTGGAAGCCAAGGTGAGCCAAAGCTCCGTCGTTATTGCATTCAGTGTACTACATCGGGGAGTACTTACAGCTAGTTTTCGAGCAGGAATTCTTGTTTTCTCCGTCTCACACACACCCCGCACACCTCCGCCTTCTCCCGCACGAGACCTCAGCACTCGAGGGCTTGCCTCTCCCGTGCTCCGTCTGCCTCTCTCATACCCAACGCCGCCTCTCTCAACCGCATCTTCCCGCGCCACGGTCCACATCTCTCCGGTGCACGCTCATGGTCCGTACGTCCCCACCGTCTCACACGCGGGCCTGCACGGATACATACTCGGAGGGGCTCAGTCGAGCCTAGGTAAGTCATCAAATTTGTTATTGTGTTGTTCATTGTACTAAATCAGGAAGTGCTGCTCGTTTTTGAGCAGTACTCCCCGTTCTTCAAGTTCTCTGACATTGACTCGAAGGCCGGAGGGACGCGCTAGAAGACCAGAAGGGCTTGCTGGAGGCAAGAAGGTCATAAGGTGAGTAAAAAAAAGTCTATTATTTGATTGTCTTTCGTGCTAACTTGGGGCAGGAGTAGAGTATAGCTCGTTATCGAGCTGTACTCCCAGTTTGTATTTTATCTCTCAAGACCCCCCGCCCCCGCCTTCTCGCGCCCACCGGACGAGCCCCAATGGACTCGTTCTCGCTTCAAGGCAAGTAACGACACTTTTTAATCTCTGTCAGTCATACTAACTCGGTAGTATTTCTCGATAACGAGCAATACTACTTATCTAGTGTTGTATGTCAACGCCTACACCCCACCACTGACTCTCCCGTGCCCCGCACCATACTCCCCGCCTCACTCATATCACATTCCTGTGCATCCCCCATTTCCTCCGCCCCATGTTCAGTGCGCCGCCGCTGTTGTCCACACGCCTGCACTTGGACCCACAGGAATGTGCCTAGCATCACATGGCTGTGTGTGTTGTGCACGGCTTCACCATCGCACGTGTGGCTCGCCGTTGCCAGCGTGGTTCAGCTGTGTCGTGATGGCATTTGCATATCGTGCAAGGCTCAGCCCTTTGTGCATGGGTCTATGCGGATGCACGTGACACTGACGCCCTGCCCGCAGTGCAGCTGCATCATGCATGGGACGGACGCCTCGTGTGTAGCTATACCATGTCGTGGACGGAGTCCTTCCGTTGCACGCTGGCCTTGCTGCCATGAGTACGGTCCCGCACGTGTCGAACATGGTATCTGTGTTGGCCGTAACATCGCATGCACGGCTTCTGCGCCTTGTGCAGGCTCTGCTGTGCCCCAGCAGCCTCAGATCTAGGTCAAGCACCATGAGATTGAACCCCGACAGGCTCGTTCTCACTGTCTATGTTCGTCCTCGCACACCAGCGGTCCCGAGTTCAGCTCTGCGACAAGAACAAACCGCAAGAGCTCGAGCTCGCCACCCCTCGTGCCCTCTGCCCCATGCCTCCCGTATGTTCTGCATGCCCATGCCATCTCTGACTCTGCGCCCTCCTGGTGGCATCTGCACCCTTCGCGCCTTATTTGCACCCTTCGCGCGCCTTCCATGTGCAGTCTGCGCGTGCCTTCCATGTGAAGTCTGCACGCCCTCTGCACGATTTGTACGTGATTTACGTGCCACACGCGCACCCTCTATGCGCCGCTCTTGCGCACAGGTGCGCCCTCTGCGCTCCATGCGCGCTGTCTGCGCCATGCGCTTGCTATCTGCGCTGTCTGTGCACAATACACACCCTTCGCACCATCCATACCTTTCGCATGCTGTTCATATTGTCCGCATGCTTTGTAATCTGCACTGCTATCTATGACTCTGAAGTACTTTCTTGCATACAACTCATGTAAGTATGCCAGTCAGCTTTCTTTATTTTTGTACCTATCCAACTTAAGATCAAAATAACTGAAAAATAGAGTAGTGCTGTACCATTTCGAATGATTTGCCACCCCCTTGTGACTGTGACCTGCCTGGCAAATATTTTCATTCACCAGCCCCAGCATGTGACCACAACAGACAGAAAATTTTGCCAAAAGGTGTATTTGCTAGGCCAAAAGTGCACCTCTGAGATGCCAATCCCCATGATTGAAAGGCCTGACTTTTATTGGATGTCTGAAAAATCAATTCCATCTAAAGAAAGTTCAAATGTCTGAGATGTCTGAAAGTATCTGGATGATAGAGACCTACCTGACTTTGTCTGATCAGCAGCAATTGTCTGACCTCCATTCAACATCTGATAGAGTTATTGACATCTGATCAAAGTTTAAAAGTCTGATACATCTAGAAGCATCTGGATGATAGGGACCTACCTGACAGTGTCTGTAAAATAGCAAATGTCTGACATTCATTCAAAGTCTGATAGGATCACTTGCATCTGATAAAAATCCAATAGTCTGACATATCTAGAAGCATCTGGATGATAGGGACCTACCTGACTTGGTCTGAAACATGATACTTGTCTGACTTATATAGAGTATCTAACAAAATGATTTGCATCTGATAGATGTTCCAAGGTCTGATATATCTAGAAGTGTCTGGACGATAGGGACCTACCTGACTTGGTCTGAAAAGTAGTACTTGTCTGACTTATATTGAGCATCTGACAGGAAAGTTTACATCTGATAAATGTTTTGAGGTCTGATATGTCTAAAAGCATCTGAATGATAGGTGCCTATCTGATTGTCTCAGAAAAATAGTAGATATCTGACTATTATCTAATGTCTGAAAAATGTACCTATATCTGATCAAAGTCCAAAGATCTGATATATCTGGAAGCATCTGGACAATAGAGACCTACCTAATCTTGTCTGTAAAGTAACAATTGTCTGACTTTTACTGAATGTCTGACAAAATAACATTCATCTAACAGATTTTCAAGTATCTGATAGGTCTGACTACATCTGATATTCTTCTAATTTTGATAAATGATCTATACACTATTTTGTTCATGTATGAGTCAGACAAATGGACCTGATCAGACCTCTCAGACAAGAATCAGATGGTCAGACCAGTCAGAGATTTCCTCTTTTCCTGATGACTATGGGTTAACTGTTAGTTGTGGGTTACTTGTGGGTTACCCGCAGGTTAACGAAATTCTGAGAGACCTTGACCTGGATCTGGACATGTCTCAGCCACTAGGTAATCTGGATCCATGGGTTAGAAACCTGCAGGTCAGTTTCGCAGGTATACCTGTCTTGACCCAGGAGTGACTCTGACTCGTGTCAGTCCCTTGTACACACTTGTCATATTTTATTATACTCAGCCTGATGTACGTTATGCACTATAATATATGCTTATACTATAGATACTTGTAATATCCACAATTGTAGTAAAAATCTAGTTGTATGTCTAGTCAAACAAGATTAAAGTGAAGAGCCGTCGGTGTGACGGCTACACTAAGATGATATCAGACGAGACAGAAAGGAACCAAGCGTGCAATTGAGACGAGACCGGGTATAGAAGATACAGGTATGCGGGGAACCGGGAATGTCTACATGTCGAGGAGACGCGTGGACTATAAGGGAAAGCGTCGAACGAGGAACAAACAGAGCATCACAACAATGAACATCACGCATCGTAACCAGCAGGGTTACACCCTTCCCCTCCGTGAAGCAAGGCGATCAGCGTGCGGTGCGTTTGGAGCGGCGTGTGGTGTGGGTGGGGTGCTTCGAAAGCCAAACGTCGAGCGCTTCGCAGTCTTGCAAGTCGGCTGCCGGAAGCCAACGGATGTCTTCATCGCCCCAACCCTTCCACTTCACTCGGTATTGCCAGCCGCGACCCATGCGCCGGGCGCCAATGATTTCATCCACTAACCATTCCTCTAGTCCGTCGTTGAGAACGGGGCCTGGGCGTTCGAGACGGCGCGTTGGAAAGGCATCGTCGTCGTTGGCGACGAATCGGCGCAGGAGAGAGGCGTGAAAGGTCGGGAAGATGTTTGGGGTGTTTGGGAGGTCAAGAGTGTAGGAGGAGTGAGCTGGCGACGCTTTAGTGATAGTATAGGGGCCGTCAAAGCGGGGGAGAAACTTAGCCGCACGGGAGGAGCCTTCGGAGGCGAAGTCGCGCCGACGGTGCAACGTGGAGAGGAGGACGCGCTCGCCGACAGCGAAGGTAGGTTCAGGGCCACGGGAACGATTGGCGAATGCAGCTTGGGAGACTTTGGCAGCGGCAAGGTTGTCGAGCGCGTCAGAGGAGATGGCGTGAATGCGGTCGATGAGGGCGGCGGCGCGTTCAGCGCCGACCGGGAGGGCGGACGTTGCGTCGGCGACATCAGCGGGGACGAGAGGTGGAATGATGCGCGGGCTCCGGCCATTGAGCACCTGGAAGTGCGAGAACCCGGTAGAGGAATTCACGGAGTTGAGAATGTTGAAACGTACCAAGGGCAGGGCTGTAACCCAACCTGTTTGGTTGTTATCAACATGGAAACGCAGGCATTGGTTGATTGTTTTGTTTGTGCGTTCGCTGGCGCCGTCGGTCTCAGGATGGAAGGATGAGGACATCTTGAGGTCGACGCCGGTAAGTCGGTTGAGTGCGCGCCAGAAACGGGAGACGAAGAGCTTGTCGCGATCGAACACGATGTCGAGCGGGAGTCCGTGGTTGCAGTACCATTTGTCGAAAAAGATGTGGGCGAATTCTTCGGCGGTGATGTCGGTCCGGCAGGGAATGATTTGTATGTCAGCGCCAGCGCGATCGGTCATAGCGATGATGGAGTGGAAGCCCTGATCCTCGGGCAGGGGGCCGATGAAATCGATGGCGACGCTGTCGCCATGGCCGTCGGGAACGGGCAGGGGGTGCAGCGGGCCGGCCGGTTTAGCGTTGGTGGTCTTGTTGCGCTGGCACTCGGCGCAACCGGGAACGTACGAGGCTTCAAGATCACGGCGCATGCCGGGCCAGTAGTAAGAGTCGCGGAGCGAAGCATACGTCTTGTCTGTGCCGAAATGGCCTAGCGAATCATGAGCGAGGCGATAGAGCAATTCGCGTACCTCAGGGACACGGGGAATGACCAAGCGGCCAGCGATGTAGAGGAGGCCATTGTTTTCGGAAGCACCAGGAATCGTGTCGATATTTTGGCGAAGGCGCATGCAGAAGGAGTCAGTGGTATAGCCGTGTTTGATTTGAGAGACATACGAGGAGTCGATGGAGAGGGCAAGCGTCGAAGCGGCGAGGACGGGAGGGTCGGCAACGGTGCCAGTGAGGAGTGTGAGTTCGGGGCTGTCGGGGTCGCCAGGGTCCGGGCGGACAAGAACTTCAGCGGGGTCGTCGGGAAGGCGGGAGAGGGCATCGGCGACGGTGTTGTCGGGGCCGGGAACATATTCGATCTTAAAATCGTATTGGGAAAGGAACTCGGACCAGCGCGCTTGGCGGCGCGAAAGGTCCTTCTGACGCATGAAATGTTCTAAGGTACGGTGATCAGTGCGGACAATGAATTCGGCACCTAAGAGATCAACACGCCAGCGGTCGAGGGCGCGAACTATGGATAGCAGTTCCTGCTCGTGCACGGGGTAGTTGCGTTGAGCCGGAGTGAGTTGCATAGAATCAAAGGCGACAGGGCGTGCGGTCTCCCAGGTGGCGCCGAAGGAGAGGCAGGCGCCGGTGCGGCGGCTGCTGGCGTCACAGGTTACGAAGATTTTGTTCTGGCCGGGATTGTCGTGGTCGATGGTGGTGAGACACTCGCGGGACAGGACGAGGTCCTTGATGGCCTGGAAGGCGGTGGAGTGTGCGGGCGACCAGGGCGGCCAGTCCTTCTCGGCTTCCTTAGTGGTGAGGGGCGTGAGGATCGAAGTATGCTCGGCAAGCGCGGGGAGGTAGACAGAGATATAACGGACGAGTCCGAGAAAGGAGCGGACGTCGCTGGCAGTCGATGGAGTTGGCCAGTTCAAGATGCGTTCGACCTTGCCGGGAGAGGCGGAGATGCCATCCTGGGAGATGTGGTGTCCCAGGAAGTCTAGCGAGAGGCAAAACAGATCAGTCTTTTTGGGGGAGCAGTAGAGTTCAGCGGTACGTAACGCTTGCAGAATTAGCGCTACATTTCGCTCATGCTCCTCCAGATCGCGAGACCAGATGATAATGTCATCCATATAGACGTGGCAACGAATGCCGATGTGGTCGCGGAGTGCGTCGACCATGCGGCGCTGGTGGGTGGCGGGGGCGTTGCGGCCGCCCATGGGCATGACCAGCCATTCTTGTGGACCGAAGGGAGTGGTGACGGCAGTGAGGTGTACGTCGTCAGGGTGCATTCGGGTCTGGAAGAAAGAGTTCGTCATATCAATTTTACCCCAAATTTTACCCTTCGCGCAGTCCGCAAGGATGTCCTCGATTCGCGGTAGCGGGTAGTTGTCGGGCACGGTGTTGTCGTTGATTTCGCGGAAGTCGTTGACCTAGCGTGGTAACGCGAGCGGGTCGGCCTTGGGGACGATAAAGGACGGAGAGGCATGCGGCGAGTTGGAAGGGCGAATGCGACCGGCGGCAGTGTGTTGATCGATTAGGGTCTTCCAGGTGGCGAGATATTTCTTGGGACAGGTGTAGGTGCGCCTTTTGATGACCTGATCGGCCTTCTTGAGACGGATGCGATGGAGGACGGTCGTGGGAAGTTGCGATGTGTGGGGAATGTCCTCGGGAAAGCGGTCAGCGAAGCGAACCTTCATCTCGCGGTCTAGAGAGCGGAGGTGCTCTCCCAAGGCAAGACGATCGATACGAGCGCGGGTCGCAGCGACAACATTGACAGGGGTAACGGGACAGTGCAGAGCACAGGCGTCGTCAACGCAACGCCTCTGCGGAATCAATCGAGCCTTAAGCTCGCGTAGCATGGCACGTTTGTCGATGCAAACTTTGTTGCGAAACTGCTTGGGCGAGAGTACAGTACGGGAAACAGGTGCGGAAACTGGCGCAATGGGCGCGAGAAGATCAAAGGGGGAGCCAGGAGAAGTGCAAGTGGAAGCGGCATGATCGACAGTAAGGCCGTTGTGTGAAAGGAAAGGGAGACCAAGAATAATGGGGTAACAGAGGGAATCAGGCGCGACAAGTGCGCGGACAGAACGTGAAGTGTATGTAGAATCGAGCGAAGACAGTGCAAGTTTGACCCAATGGGTCGCAGACGAAGAACAAGAGTCCGGACCCTCCCCCGACCCGAAGGCAGACCCTAACGAAAACGACGATGGCAAGGGGCGGAGATGGAGACCCAGCTCGCGAACGAGGGATGCGCGAATCAAGACCACCTGAGAGCCATCGTCAATTAGGGCCTTGACGGGAGGAGGGTACGGCATAGAAGAAGAAGGGGAGACGGGAACACAAGACCAAATGAGGGAGGGGGCAACGAAGGGAGGGAGTACGCACGTGACGTCTTCCTCCGACTCGGAACCAGTGCCGAGGACGCACGACGGGTCCTCCGTCGTGGGCATGACAGCAGCGACGACCGGCTTCTTGGAAGCAGCGCGCGCGGCCGATTCGGATAGCGTCTTGTAAGTGGCAGGGTCGGGGAAACCGTTGGGGCAGTCGGCAGAGCGGTGCTTAACATAGAACTTGCGGCACTTGAGGCATCCTTCGTGGTCAAGAAGGAGTCGGCGCTCATCGTCGGTGAGTTTGGCCAGCGCGATCCGTTTAGTCTGTTGTGATGTCAGAGGCTTGACGCCGGCCTTCGCGCTGTCGCGCGCGGCGGCGATGGCATGAGGAGCGACGTTGACAGGCGGGGCGTAGCCGGCGCGACGATAAATGGCGGCAGCTTCGTTAGCGACGCGGAGTTCGTGAGCGATGCGGGCCATGTCGACGAGGGTAACCTTGTCGAGCCAGTCGGCGAAGGAGTAGGATGAGTAGTCTTTGCGTGCGAGTGTGGCCGCGTTATCTTCGTGGACGCCGGATTCGAGCTTGCGTCGTAAGGCGTCGTCGGAGAGCTGGGCGGCCGTGCCGGAGAGCAGCGCGTTCTTGGTTTGAAGGTCGAGATGCCAGTCTTGGAAGGGGCGGTCGCCTTGGCGCGAGTTGAGGATGTCGTTGGAGAGACGGCTGATCCAGTCGCGGGGCAACCATTTAGCACGGACCTGGATCATAAATCCGTCGAAGGTCAGCGCGAAGAACTTCACTTGTCCAAGTTTAATCCATTGGCGTATGCGCGGGTCCGAGAATCCGTAGGAGACCAGGCGGACCTGGTCCTTGTCGGCGATGCTCTTGTGCGCGAAGTAGCCACGCGCGCCTTCTTCCCACTGGGACAGTATTTTGGGGGAGATTTCACCAGCCGAGAGGACCGGCGGGCGCGTGATAGCATCTTGTAGGAACTTGGCCTTCGGGGCCGAGGTGGTAGAGCGAGACGGTTGAGACGAGCGGGACGGAAACGGACGAGACATGTTGAACGAGAGGTCAGAATCTGAAGAGTTTTGGCGAGAACGAGGTGAGGTCGGAGGGGATTGTGACGGCGACAGAACCGGTGTAGATGGTTGGGGGGTGAGGGAGGACAAGTTCGAGGGTGAGGACTGAATGGGCGGGAGCGGCTGAGAGGCAGAGGTTGAAAGGTCGGCGGGGGTCTGTTCGGGTGTTGGTAGTTCGGCGGGCGTTGGTGGCGCCGCCGCGGCGGGAGAAGCGGTTGACAGTTGGGGGGCGGTATTCAGGCGTGGGCGGAGACGGCGGTCAGTGTTGGCGGGTTTGATTTGCAGACGGGAGGCGGGCGGCTTGGGTGGAACGGGAGGGCGAAGAGAAGACAGCGTGTATGCGCGGAAGGTTCGTTTCAAAAAAAAAGTGAAGAGCCGTCGGTGTGACGGCTACACTAAGATGATATCGGACGAGACAGAAAGGAAGCAAGCGTGCAATTGAGACGAGACCGGGTATAGAAGATACAGGTATGCGGGGAACCGGGAATGTCTACATGTCGAGGAGACGCGTGGACTATAAGGGAAAGCGTCGAACGAGGAACAAACAGAGCATCACAACAATGAACATCACGCGTCGTAACCAGCAGGGTTACATAAAGATTGAATATATGATCAATATCAGACATTGTACGGCCAAACAACTTGAAAGCAAATGGCCAATCATGTGATCAATAGCAGACCTTGTTCGGCCACACAAGGTCTGGTGGCTGTGCTTAGCTTATGTCAGCAGTAGTTGATGTTGCGCTCTCTGCTCTCTGTTCTTTTCTTCAGATAGCTTTGAAGTCAGTGTGATACTACTGGTAGTGCACACTGACTACAAGGCTTGGACATGCCCAGAGCCCTTCTGCAGCGAGTTGCGCTTGAGGTGTCCAATGATGGTGTGGGGCCATCACCAACTTTCTGGATCTCTTTTGATGATGTGGCATAGAGATTGCCCCATAGCACTCTCAATATCACATCAATCCTTGTTGGAATCAAATTATGATTCCTTAGAATCGTTTACTCTATACCGGGTTTTCATATCGAAAATGACACCTCAAACGACCACTACCCCCATTTGGCAGTTGGCTTATCTAATTGCAAGATCACTGATCTGATGAGTTTGCAGGTTCAATTCCAGCTCTGGCCGGACTTTTGTGTACATTTGATTTAATGTAACTTGATCAGTTCTCAACCAATTCACCTGTTCTCAAATGCATCTAGATCTACTCATTTATCGCTTTCTGGCAGTATTTTTGGATCCTGATCCGTGCAAAACTCATAGAGTACAATGAATTCCACATTTCTCTCTTGTAATACTTGAACTTGAGCTAACTCAGTCAATTCTCGACCGATTTACTCGTTCTCAAATGCGTCTGAATCCACTTATTCATAGCTTTCTAGGCATACCTTAGTTGTCTAAATCGGTTAAGAACTCGCAGAATGCGAAATGTTTCTTTGTTTTCCCCCCTAAAAAGTTTGAATCTGAGCTAACTTGATCAATTCCCCACCGATTTACTCGTTCTAAAGTGCGTCTAATTCTACTCGTTTATACCTTTCTGTCGGTACCTCATGCGTCAGGATCGGTGCAAAACTCGTAGAACGCGAATTGCTTCTGTATTTTCCCCCTAGAATGCTTGAACCCCAGCTAACTTAATCAGTACTCAACCGATTCACTTGTTCTCAAATGCGTCCTAATCTATAGAAAGCCTGTCTTCAACACAATTTATTGCTCACAAAAAGATACAGCCACTAAAATGATACACAGCAAACAAATATACATACTGTTTATTGATAAAATGAGCAAAAAATGCAATTTATCGGTGGCAGTGGGTCCTGAGACTCGGTCACATGATCCCACACGACCTTGTGCGGCCGAACAAGGTCTTAGCGCCCGCTTACATAAGCAGAAATCGCCTAGAGAGCCAATACACTGTATACAGTGATTGCTTTATATCTCAGCAACAAAGCCATCAATCAACAAAAGGTAAATTGGATTCATATACTTTAAATCACATCTTCCAAAGCCAATTTAAAATAGGAAAATCGGATCACTACAAGCCGAGCTATTTTTCGATCTCTGTGCCATATCAGTAGAACAATATTGTCTCCTATCTCAACAACCAGTGGTGCTATGATGTTGTAAATTATACTATTAGAAAGCTACTGTAACTCCGCTTTCAACAAGCCCTCATACATCATGATTGGTCCAGTATTGGCAGAGCTATTAAGTGATTAGTGTGCCGCATCATCATGGACATATCGTCCAATAGCTCAGCATACAGCCATGCTATCGTGATGTATATGGTACTATTCTAAAGCTATTCTAAATCTGATTCCAACAAGCTTTCACTCATTCTGATTGATGTGGTATTGAGAGTGCTATGGTGCAATCTCTATGCCACATCATCAGAAGAGATCCAGACTTGAAGTTGGTGATGGCCCCACACCATCATTGGACACCTGAGGCGCAACTCGCTGTAGAAGGGCTCTGGGCGTGTCCAAGCCTTGTAGTCAGTGTGCACTACTAGTAGTATCACACTGACTTCAAAGCTATCTGAAGAAAAGAACCGAGAGCAGAGAGCGCAACATCAACTACTGCTGACATAAGCTAAGCACAGCCACCAGACCTTGTGCGGCCAAACAAGGTCTGCTATTGATCACGTGATTGGCCACGTGATTGGCCATTAGCTTTCTTCAACCGTACAATGTCTGATATTGACCATATATTCAATCTTTAATCTTGTTTGATTAGACATACAACTAGGCTACTACTACAATTGTGAATATTACAAGTATCTATAGTATAAGCATATATAATAGTGCATAGCGTACATCAGGCTGAGTATAATAAAATATAACAAGTGTGTACAGTACAATACACAAGATTCTATATAAAATAAGGTGCTAAAATACATAACATGGTAGAAAATGTAGACTAATCGCCCACCTCACGTTAAGGAGCTCCAGCGAGAGCGGGATCCGGCGGGAAAGGCTAGGGCAAAGCGGCGCCCCCCGAAGGAGACGCCCGGACAACAGAATTGACATTGCGGGCGCGTGACCAGAGACCGGACCGAGCAGTACAAACAGCGGGAGCGACAGATGGAGTGCGAGAAATACAGCAGAGGCATGAGGCGAAAAGATGCGGCAGAACGTGGAGGAAGTAATTAGCGATATGATAAAAGAAAAATGTCCTCGCTGGGTCAATGTTCACGATGCGTGCGTACGGGCGTCGAAGCGATCGTGTAAATAAGTAGAGTCCGGTGCAACAGGCGAAAAGACGAGCAAAAATAAGAAGGCGTTCAGTCGGATTTTGGGTGGGCGCGGTGGGAGCTCAAAATTTCTGCTACTCTGCGAGGAGAAATCAGTAAGCACGCGGTGCAAGGTTACTCAAGCGAGAGCAAACGAACCTGGGAGGAGAAGAGCAAGGCTAGGGGACTCAAAGTCCCGCTGTGCTTGACTCTTAAACCTCCCGCATCATGGCAGGGGGATCCGAGACACGCTGACCAACAACGGCGGGCAGCCGCAGCCAGCGCGTCACTCCCGACAAAGGTTCCGCATCGTCAGCGAGACTGAACCCGCGCGGCGAGCGTACGATGGTCGCGGACCAAATTGATATCCAGACGCGGTCTGAAAATTGCGAAGCGTCGCAAGGAAGGATCGCGGGCGATTAGCCTCGTGTAAACAAAGTCTAAACACGACTAATCGCCCACCTCACGTTAAGGAGCTCCAGCGAGAGCGGGATCCGGCGGGAAAGGCTAGGGCAAAGCGGCGCCCCCCGAAGGAGACGCCCGGACAACAGAATTGACATTGCGGGCGCGTGACCAGAGACCGTAAAAGCGTAATGATTGGTTGGATGGTGGGATGGATGGTGGTGATGAATGTGATGAGAGCGGTCACGCGTCCTTGCTGCGAGCATGGAGCAGGGCCTGAAGGACAACAGGATTCTTCCGAATATACATTCGGAAGGCCTCCGAAGTCCAACGCCCGACAGCTTGAATCCTGTCGTCTGGCCAGCCTTGAGAAGCGAAGAAGGTCGCACCGCCTGAGCGCAGGGAGTGACCGCCAAAAGAGCGAGGCATCTGCGCGTGCAGTCGGGTGAGGAACCATGAGCGAGCGGGGACGGTGCCGTCGGCCTTCAACCATAGCGCCGGTAATGTTGGGTGCCGCGCGTCGCGAGAGGCGAGGTAATCCGTGAAAATGCGGTGGGGGTCAAGCGGACCATCACGCTTGCCAATCACGATGATACTCCCTTCAAAAAAGCGGTCTGCTTTGTGAGCGGGAAGGGTGTAGCGATATGTCGAGTCATCGACACGAACGGAAAGTCGCATGATGACTTTCCGCCAGTCGCGCGATTGGATCCTATCTGGCCATGTGAGCTCTCCAAGGCGGTGAAGCCCAAAAAACCCGGAGAAAAGAATGGCGAAGAACAGCCGGTCGTCATGCGACGGATACGGCGAGGTAGATAGGAAGGACTGCAAGTCGTCGAGAGCAAGAGGATCCTTGCGGTTGACCGCGGTGCCCAGTCGCTTGCTACAACCTGCAAGGGTACGGGTGACGAGCGCGCTGTTGCGATTTGTGCGAACAGCAGGAAAAACGTGTTCCAGCTGGTTCGCGACGCCGGAGAGATATTGTCCGACGGAGCGTGGCTGGATGTGATGGCACATGAACACGACAAAGAAGGACAGCGTGTCAGGTGTGGGGTCGATGGCGAAAGCGTGAAGTTTGCAAAACGTGAGATAAGACTGCAGATGGGAAGTATAAGTCACATGTGATGAAGGATCAATAGCGTTCCCTAGCGCGATGGCGCGCTCTTGTAGGAGGCGCTCCATAGTCCAGGGCTGCCGTGCGGGCTGCCTGGACGTAGGACGTAGACTCAACATTTCTCCTCCCCCAGCGTGAGTCGAGGGGGTGTAAAGAGGTGCACGGCCAGTTGAGGCTGGTATTGGATAGCAACTTGCACGAGGTTGCGTGATAGGGCGTCTGCGACGATGTTCTGTTCACCAGGGATGTGGAAGATGCGGAGATTGACCTGGTGAAGTAAGAGCATGCGGCAAGCAGATAGAAGGAGCTCGTTGTAACCCGGCATAGCGCGCATCGAATTGAACATCTGAACAGTGTTGAGACTGTCAGAAAAAATTGCAAGGCGCTGCGGCTTGTGTGGAAGGCTGCACGCCCATTCCAAAGCCGAAACGACGGCGTAAGCCTCATACCAAAAAATGGTGTCAGCGTCATGCGGAGCAGGCGGGCGCTCAGCCATGAACCCGAGCTGGTACTGGGGGGTCCAGAAAGCAAGTCCACCTGTCAAGGAAGCGTCGCAGTAAATGATGAGGTCAGCGTGGGAGCTGTCCCACACGCGCGACGTGAAGAAATGGACACCGTCAAATTGCTCGAAGGCATCTGCGAACCATAAGAAGTTGCGGGTGACAGCGGCGTTGACATATATGGGCGCGTTGCGGATGTTACGGCCCGCGATCTTGTCATATGCTGGTTGGAGGGCAGGGCGAAGCAGGGGCGCGACATTCAGCCCCCAGTTCATCCATCCCAAGAGGCGTTGCCACTCGATAAGGCGACGCCGGCGGTGCGGGGCCTTGAGCACGAAATCGCGCACAGCGAGGACGAGGGCGTCGCGGCGATCTGCCGAAAGTGAGACCTTCATATTTGGTAAGTCAACATCCAAACCAATGATGGTGCACGTCGGCCCGAACAGCTGCTTGACGCGCTCGTGGGGCAGATGAATCTCGTCCCAAAGGAGGAGAAGGGCGACTTGTTTCGAAGGTAGGAAGTCGTCATAGGGCTCGTAGAACACGAGATGCTCGTTGGGATCGTCCGAAAAGCAGTCATCGATGTATGCGAGAAGCGCATCGATACCCTTCACGTGGACCGCGATCCATAACACGAGACTCATAAACGCGCACCAGAGTTTCCCAGATGCTCTTCCACCAAAATTGTTGCAGCGGTCGATTCGCCGTACGCCGTCAACCGTGATAACTTGCTTCACTTGCCAGAGCGGGTGCATTGGCAGCCGGCGGTAGGCCATCGAGACATCTGACTTGAAAAGCCAGTGCGACGGCCTGTTCAGCAAGCGCTGGCGAAAAAGCAGATTATGGCCGAGATCCTGTGTGTTGTCGAGATCGACATGGACAGCGTCCTTGTCGATCATCGAATTAAGGGAAAAATCGCCTGCTGAGTGGTCGACGACCATTCGAAATTTGTCGGAGTTCGGCTTAGGTACCGCGTGAACGGGCACGCAGTACATTCCGGGTAGCAAAGGGCCGTTAGGCTCACCAAAAGGAGCAGAGAAGCGCTCCAGCTTTTCCTCTTCCTCACACTGCTTCTTCAAAAATGCGAGGTCGGCAGGTGAGTGATCGCGCTCCGGGAAGTCCCGCGTAGAAGGGAAGTTCTCGAGATCTAGTTCAGCACATGGCCAAAACCCATGCCGAAGACCGTGGAGTATAGATTCAACAAAGGGCCTGTTGGGGTGAGTGACCAGCAAGGCCTCGAAACGATCAACATCAACGGGTGTGACAATCTTGAAAAGATGGGGGTTTTCGGCGATGGTACGAAGGGCGGCTTCGTTCATAAGTTCGGCGGGAGGAGGTTGGGGAATGGGTGATGCTGTTTCGGAGGCTGACGCAGACGGCGTGAGGAAAGCATCGATATCCTGAGGCCAAATGTGTCCGCGCATGAAGGACGGGCGCTCACTTGCGCTCGACCTTGGGCTGCGTGCCCGAGCCCGACGCTTTGCCGCAGGCATGCGCACCGTGGTCACGCGCCTTGCAGGTAAAGCAGGAATGTCTGAACTTGCACGTGCGAGAGGTGCAGACGCCTTCGTTGAACCGACGGCAGATCTCAGACGTGCTTCGGCTTCCCGCTCCTTGCGCTTTCGCAGGTGGCTTCCCAGCTTCTGCTCCCGCGCCTGTGAAGTGGGAGATACTGAGGTCGCTGAAGTTTCCGATGTCGGAGAGGAGGAGCCGATTGGACTTGGCGATGCGAGACCTGCAGGCGCGGTCGAATTGGATGACGCGGTCGGCCGATTCGAGCAGAGTAGCTCCGAAGAGCCGTGTGATTTCTGCACTGTAAAGTCTGAGCTCCCTCTGCCTGTGGGGGTAGGCGAAGACGACAGCATCGGAGTAGGACCCCCAAGCAATGATCCATTCCCCGTGGGATCGGACTGACTTGGAGGCCTTGATGTCTCCGGCTGTAAAGGCGTATCCAGTGTCGCCAAACTTCTCGATGATCTTTGGGTCTCCGGAGGTGCTGTATTCTCCGGATAGAACCTTGTCGAGATCGACGAAGTTATTGGCGAGGACGTCCTTCCAGAGCGCCGACGGGAACTCCGGAACATCTGGGTTCGAAACCACGAGCTGCTTTGAGACCTCGAGGTTTCGGGTGTAATTCTCCTTGAGTTTGAGCGTAGCTTGGAGCTCAGGTCCGAGCCGAGAGAGGTCTCCGAATTGAGCGAAGGGGACGAGGGATTCGTCGACGCGACGCTTTCCTGAATCGGCGCGGTCTCCCTCGTCGTCGGGGCCTCTCTTCCGCGAAACGGGCTGGACATCCTTCGGAGAATGTTCCTCGTGGTCGTCCGAGTCCGACCCATTGTCGAGGGGCGTAGCGGGTCGGACGTCGGCGACGCCCTTGCCGCGTTCGGCGGATGCGGCTGTGAGCTTATCGTGCTCCCGGAGCTGCTCGAAGAAAGCCTTATAGGCGGCGCTTCCTTGTTCCTCTGTGACGTTAGAGGACTGGCCGATCTCTCGTCCAATGGAGAGCGAGGCCTCCGCCAACGAGAGCTTCGAAGACCGGTAATCCTCGACAACAGCGAGGCATGCGGCATTGAGCTCGGAGTTGAACTCGGCGGGCTCGAACTCGGGAGAGGAGGGTCGCTCAGGGGCCTTATCAGAGCCTCTCGTGGCTTCGGTGTGGGAAGTCGCATTGCTGTCAGACATCTGATGATTCGATAGATGTGAGGAACGAATTTATTAGCTCAAAATTTCTGCTACTCTGCGAGGAGAAATCAGTAAGCACGCGGTGCAAGGTTACTCAAGCGAGAGCAAACGAACCTGGGAGGAGAAGAGCAAGGCTAGGGGACTCAAAGTCCCGCTGTGCTTGACTCTTAAACCTCCCGCATCATGGCAGGGGGATCCGAGACACGCTGACCAACAACGGCGGGCAGCCGCAGCCAGCGCGTCACTCCCGACAAAGGTTCCGCATCGTCAGCGAGACTGAACCCGCGCGGCGAGCGTACGATGGTCGCGGACCAAATTGATATCCAGACGCGGTCTGAAAATTGCGAAGCGTCGCAAGGAAGGATCGCGGGCGATTAGCCTCGTGTAAACAAAGTCTAAACACGAATTATCAGAGGTAGGAGCCAAACTGCTTGTGATTAGATTACATTAGATAGCTTTTGTATATACTTAAGATCAGTATTTGTACAATTGATGTCTTCATGCATTTGCATAACTTTCCTGTTATCCTGGACCCTTGTGCTGGTCGACAGTCAATTCTACCAGAAAGTAGTTGCTATATTTGGTAACTAATTTCTGCCAGTGTACAAAATATGATTTGAATGTGAAAATTCAATTATAATGATGTTCAATGCATGTAAAATAGAAAAACACTGACTAGATTATACATTGAAGAGATATAAGCCCTATTAAAAAAACTCGTATGATTTGTGCTATTTTTTTTGTAAAGGTCAGAAACAAATTTCCAAATATGGAAATCAAATTCTGCCTTTGGTGCTAGCAGCAATGCGCACAAATCAGTGGGAGATGCACAGGCTAACAGCAAATGTATGAGACAGTAGGAGGATATTGAGGGCTGTGCATAAGGCATAGAGGGTGAGCATGAAGCATGCAGGCCCATGTACGGAGCTATCACTAGCTTGTTTGGAAGGTCGGCAGGGTGTGGTGGCAATGCACAGGGTGCTGCGGGCATGTGTGGGATGCTAAGATGCTGTGGACCTGTACATGAAGTACAATGGGCATCCATAGGATGGTGGTAGGGTTCGACACGAGTGTACTCGTGGGTGACCCGGATCCGAACCCGCGGGTATTCAGCATCACACAAGGGCTGACCTGGATCTGCCTGGGTTCCAGCTACCAGGTGATCCGGAGCCGCAGGTCAGGTACCCGTGACATCACGGGTCACTCGCAGGTCAATTACTGAGTAACAGTTAGTCTCGTTCTCTACGACACCCGAGTCCTTCTCTCTTTGTCTCTCTTCGTTATCTATCACCAATTCGACAGCAGAGAGGCTTTCAGGGGCTAGAGGGACACAAAGTATGTCAAAATTGTCTTAACTTTTGGTGTTCTGTACTAATCTGACGAGTCTCGCTTGTTATCGAGCGAGTCTCGTCTTCTGTTGTTTTTTGGTGACAGTCCCTCATGCCCCCACCCTTTTACAAATATCTGTCAAGCCCCATTGCTGTAGCAACGGCTTCGACTACCGTTCATTGACCACCCGCTGAGCCTGTGTTGCATCCTTGTCCCTTCAAGGACTTGCTCAACCTATTTGCACACGCGCACTCACCCGTGCCTCACCCACCTTCCACGGCCCTTCAGCATGCCCTTCACAGCTCCCAGAAGCCGTCTGCTCTCCTCCACATGATCCGGACATGCATACAAGCACGTGGAAGATGCTTCAGACGTGCACAAACCCGTGCATCGCGACGAGGACACATGCTCGACATGCATATGCACACATGTGTGGCATCATGCGTGCCCGCTGCTCGTACCCAATGCCCGTACGTGTGATGCATCACCCGCGCGGGGTCATCAACATACCCAAGCGTCAGCCAACGCTGTGCCGGTCTCCTGAATCTATGCGCAATGCGAAGCACCTAGCCAACGACACGCAATGGTGCACGACCCCGGCACACATGGCCAGTCCCCCAGCACCCACGTGCGATGTCCAACACCAGCCGCGCATGGTGCCCAGTGCCCGCGTGGACCGGGCGACGGCGTGCAATGACAGCGCATGCACCCTGGTAGCCACAGCTGCACGCGATGCCCAGCACCAGCCGCGCGATGTCTAATGTCGGCCATGCACGGCCCAGCTCCTGTGTGGATCGAACGACGGCGCACAATGACGGCAGACTCACCTCCATAGCACCAGCTGCACATGACATCCAACGCCAGCCACACACGACGCCCAGTGCCCACGTGGACCGAGCAACGTCGCACAACAATGGCATACCCATCCCAGCAGTGCCTGCTAGCAATGCAGCAGCAACGACGGCAGCAGTGCCAGCGACCCCAATGGCGTGTGTCGCTGCAGCGATGCTGGGGACGCCGTGGAATGGGCGGGAACGGCACCGGGCGCAATTGAAGTGACACAGGCAATAGCAGTCTATAATTATTTAGTGATGCTACATGTGTACATAGATTAAAATTTGCAATAGATATATTCCTTGACCAAACAATGTGTAGTTGGCAGGTCACCTGTGGGTCACTCGCAGGTCAACAAATTTAAGTGCAACCTTGATCTGGATCTGCACAGGTTTCAGCCACCGGGTGATCCGGATCCGCAGGTCAGAAACCCGCAGGTAAATTTCACGGGTATACTTATATTGACCTGCAGGTGACTCTGACTCGTGTCCATCCCTAGATGGTGGCTTGTACGCAAGATGTGGCACAGCATGGCAGGCATGCACAAGGCACTAGGCCCATGCACGACTGCACGCCTGCACATGAGGCACCAGGCATGGAGTATGGGCAGGCAACACACCTGCACATGGTAGCACACAATGTGCATACATGGTTGTGCTGGCTGGCATGCTGGCATGCAGCTGTAGCCATCTCTGAGCTGTCGCTGGCCCATCCACAAACATCGAGGCATAGTGTGCCAGCATGGGGTGTACTAGGGTTAGGACTCTGACTAACAGCATGTCCTAGTGCAGAGTCTAAACATAGCATACTTTCAATATATAATAATACATCAAAAATCATTTTAAAAAAGGAATTGTCTTGCCATGCGAAGCATTGGCCCTCTCCCCCCAAGTTTAGAATAGCTTTAAAATAGTGCCATATACATCATGAGAGCATGGCTGTATGATGAGCTATTGGACTATATGTCCATGATGATGTGGCACACTAATCTTGTAATAGCTCTGCCAATACTGCAGCAATCATGATGTATGAGGGCTTGTTGAAATTGGATTTACAGTAGCTTTCTAACAGTATAGTTTATAACATTATAGCACCATTGGTTGTTGAGATAGGAGACAATATTGTTCTGCTGATATGGCACAGAGATCAAAAAATATCTCAACTTGCAGTGATCCGATTTTTGTATTCTAAATTGGGTTGGAAAGATGTGATGTATTTAAACGCAATTTACCGTTTGTCGATTGATGGCTTCATTGCTGAGCTATAAAGCAATCACTGTATATAGTGTATTGGCTCTCTAGGCGATTTCTGATTATGTAAGTGGGCGCTAAGACCTTGTTTGGCCGCACAAGGTTGTGTGGGATCACATGACCGAGTCTCAGGACCCACTGCCACCGATAAATTGCATTTTTTGCTCATTTCATCAATAAACAGTATGTATATCTGTTTGCTGTGTATCATTTGAGTGGCTGTATTGTTTGGTAAGCAGTAAATTGTCTTTAAGACTGGATTTTTGATAGATTAGGACGCATTTGAGAACAAGTGAATCGGTTGAGAAATGATTAAGTTAGCTGGGGTTCAAGCATTCTAGGGGGAAAATGCAGAAACAATTTGCATTCTGCAAGTTTTGCACCGATCCTGACACATGAGGTACCGTCAAAAAGCTATAAATGAGTATATTCTGATGCACTTTATAATGAGTAAATCGGTTGGGAATTGATTAAGTTAGCTCAGATTCAAACGTTTTAGGGGGGAAAACAAAGAAACACTTCACATTCTGCGAGTTCTTGCTAAGAACCGTACATTTCATTTTCTTTGTTCTTAACATCACTCCATTCGACATCTCCACCATGGCTCATTCACCATGCCTCTGGCCATGCTCCTCTTACTTTATTTATCATCATATCTACATGCATACATGTACTTCATCACACTGCCTTGATCCCATTTCTGTTTCCATCATGATCGTGGCAGTGTTACTCTACTTATCCATTTTATCTTTGTTTCATCGCTATCAGCGCAGCCTTGTGCAGCCCTGCACAGTTACTACCGTCTCCTTAGATATGGCTGCGGCTGTGCATCCCTCATGTATATATACCGTAGAGCTGAGTCCTGGTGACTCAGCTTAACCACTTCGCATACTCTATAGGACTTGTCCTGTCAGTTGCCAGTGCTCCCTTGAGCCCCTCGCTGTGTGCCTCCCCTCTCTCAGTTGCTCTCAACTCTCTTAGTCGTTGTTCGCCTCCTGAGCAGGTCAGCACTCTTGTTAGTGTGTAGCCTGAGCCATTGCCCGGTCACTATAGGACGCCAGTCCTTAGCACTTGGTTAAGCTCTCCTACCGCTCACCCTACACAACCGGTCTACAGCCTTGATGACAGGCTGCCACCATCCCATTCGTCGTCACCAAGAATCTTCTGTGAAGATCTCCAGGGTCTACTCCGCACACCGGAGCCACCCTCCAACCAAATATCACCATTGCTCCCCTCATTCCCCTATATCTTCCCCTCAAAGCACCAGATACCGGGTTATCAGACGAAGAAAGGACACATCGTCGCTACTTAGAGGAGGAACAAGCGACCCCTTACCGAATCTGTAGAACCAAGGCGTGGCCGAGGCTCTACATCTACGACGAAGCAGCAGACCTCCTTTACTACAACAAGGAATTAGCATACCACGACGAAAACAGCAAACTCATAAGAGTCGTGAGCATCAGTAAACCTGGAAATCTCTGATTGATATCTGATTATGTCTAATTCCATCTGATTCAGATAGTCAGACAATCAGACAAGTCAGGTAGGCCCCTATCGTCCAGTGTCTTTCAGACAAAAGTGTCTAAATTCAGACAGCCATCTGAGTGTCAGACAGTCATCTGGGTGTCAGATAGTCATCTGGGTGTCAGATAGTTATCTGAGCATTAAACAACCATCTGAGTATCAGGTTGTGTCTGAGAGTTAGACAGCTATCTGTGTCTCAGACAGCCATCTAGGTCTCAAACAGTGTCTAAGAGTCAGACAACTATCTGGGTCTGAGACAAAGATCTGAAACCAGAATTTCTCTGAGAGTCAGATATTGTCTGAAGTCAGAGCTCAGTATCACAGTCAGACATAGTATAAGATTAGACAAAACATAAAATCAGTTCTCACTCAAATCTCAGACATCATTAAGATCATTATTTCAAATCAGATCAGGCCAGACTAAATACCCATTTCAGAACAGACATAAAAATTATATCATTCAAATTACTCAAACAATAGCTAGATAAACAGTATATACACTATCAATGTCCAAAATGGCACAAGATATGGAGCCCAAGATACCAAACAAGCTATATGATGGCCTTAGGAAATCAACATATAATTAGTCAGTTATAAGAACAAAGACCAGATACGTGCTACACATTGAGCAACACAAACACATTGACGCACCAGGGAGTCATGTGTAAAGACACATCACGCGTGACAAGCAAGTCCGAAAATGGACTCAAGGGCATCACAAAGCTCAAATATTAGTGATGATAGTGATGCAGAGGTGCACAGTGAGGGACTTACGGCAGTGTATGGTCATAAATGGGCCTAGTGGTATGGTGTGCATGTGCATGTGCGGCTGCTAATGGTCCAATCAGAACCTCAAAGAGCATGCAGAGTGGCAAGAAATGCAGACAAGCCTGCACGCTGTGGTGTGGATGCGAGGGTCCATACGGGACATGGGTCTTGTATTGCATAAAGTGATTGAATGCACCTTCATGATTGCCACTCCACCAGTGAAGTAGCAGACAGGCTTGAAAGATCATCTCCGAGAACCTTTTCAAAGGTAATGAAGGAAACTTGGGATTGACCTCACGAATGAAGTCTTCGTAGAACGAATGGCTGTACCACTCGTCTATCAGATGATCAGGGAAAGAGGAGTGAAGTGACGTACGCTTGCTCGACCTGAAAACATATCCTCTCAAGCGACGCAAGCTCCTCGTCCAGTAGATTAAGGACGAATCGACTCGTTCAAAGTCAGACAAGCAACTATGAAAGCAAGATATCCACGCACCTGGTCAAATCCTGGGGCTCTGTGTGTTGTGTTTGAGCCGTATACAGCACGCTGGTGACGTGGCAGGTATCTAGAAAAAGTGGTCGGAGGATGGGGAATGAGGTGGGATGAAAGGGGCGGCAGCAATGACACGAAGGGAGCAGCAGCGGGAATGAAAGAATGAGGACATCGAGAGCAACATTCGACAGCGAACGTCACTCTCTTTGTGAGTACGAGTTGGCACGAGACAAAGATTTTTTTACTCACCTTGGGCCCCATGAGTCCCAGTAACTGTCCCGGTCCCACGATATGACAAAAACGAGAGATAATAGCGAGGAAATGGGGAGCTATGCAGAGTAAGAGGAGGACAAGTTGAACTCGAAGTCGACACGTTGAGTCGACGCGTGTTGCCGGGAATTGCCGATCGGGGATTGCCGACCGGGCCGTTGACTTGCCGGAAGCACAACTTGGCATCAAAACGTTCAAGTCGTACTGTACTCGTCTTCTACTAGTATCTTTCGTATCTCCCTTCCCTCCTTTCTTCATCTTCTGATGCTTTGAAGCACGGAGGGGCCTAGTGGATTCCCAGGTAAGTCAGAAAGCTTGTTACTGCATTGTCTGTTATACTAAATCGGGGAGTGTTGCTCGTTTTCGAGCAGTACTCCCCGTTTTCGCGTTCTGACATCAATTCGAAGGCCGGAGGGACGCATTAGACGGCCGAAGGGGCTTTCCGGAGGCCAGAGAGTTGCAAGGTGAGTAACAAAGCTTGCTATTTAATTATCTTACGCGCTAATTTGTGGGAGTACTGCTCGTTATCGAGCAGTGCTTCCTGTTTTCTGTACTGCCTCAACGACCATACACCGCATTCCGCGCCCGAAACCGTGCCCCTCCCATACCCCGTCTCCCGCGCGGTCCGTCTCACGCCCCAGCGCATGCCCCGCTCGCCTGCGCCTTCTTCCACATGCGCCTTCTTCCACATGACTCCGCACGACGCCGGATGGATGCGCAGCTTCTCCGCCGTCCTCTAACTCATTTCGAAGGCCGGAGGGACGAGTTAGAAGATCGGACGGGCTTGCTGGAGAGTCGAGGAGTGTAAGATGAGTACAAAAGCCAGTTTCTTTCCCTTTTTTATCGTGCTAACTTGGGGAGTATTGCTCGTTATCGAGCAATACTCCCTATTTCTCTGCCTCACCCCCTCCGTCGCCTATCCCCTGTCCTGCACCCCACACGTCGACAGTCCCGTGCAATATACCGTGACCCCCCTACGCCGCCTTTCCCATGCCCCATTCTCCGCGTTTGTCCCACCTCCCGCACGCTCCGTCTCATGCCCGACGCAAGCCCCGCACGTCCTTGCCATTGCCCGCACGGCCACGTACGGTCCCGCACAGCACCCACGCTTCGCGCGTGACTTTGCGTGTCATCTGTGGTCCCGCCGGGATTACAAGGTAAGTAAATCAACTTGTGATTCTTTCGTCTATTGTGCTAACTCGGAGTACTGCTCGCTATCGAGCAGTACTCCTCATTGCCTGTCCTTCCCCGTGTCCCCGCCGTCGCCCTCGTGTCCTCGCCGTCACCTTCTTGTCCCCGCCATCGCCCGCTTCGCCTTCGCGAGCCCACGACGTCATCTGCGGACCCAACACCTCCCCCGGCTCCCACACCCGCACCGTCCACTTCCCCGCGCGCCATCTCCGATCCCCGCGCGGACCCGCCATTTCATGCGAGGGTGCCGGGTGCTCAGCACCTACGACCACGCTCCCGTGATGCCCTTGACAGCCCGCACGAGCCCCAACAGCTCATGCGGGTCTGCCAAATCACGCTCGCCTGCGCCTCGTAGCCTCCAACCCCCGCGGGGATCCCGTCACGTCAGACGAGCTCAACAGCTCGTGCGGGAATGCTGGATGCATGCCTGCGAGCACAATTACGCCCGCGCGAGCCCACAACAGCTCGCGTGGGTCTGTCACGTCCTGTCTGCCTCCGCCTCGCAGCCCCCAGCCCCCGCGCGCCTCTCTCGACCCGCGCGTGGATCCCATCGCATCACACGAGCTCAACAGCTCGTGCGAGGACGACAATCGCCTCCCCCGATCACGGCCATGCCCGCGCGAGCCCGAACAGCTCGCGCGGAACACGTCGAGTCTCGTTGCCGTGGCAACGAGACTCGATAACCTGTCTCCCCCCATGCCACGTCCACCGCCACATCAGCATCCCCTATTCGTGAACGAGGCACGTGGGCCTCAGATGACACGCATTGCTTGCCACGACGCACACGAGGTGCTGATGGCGTGCGCAGGACCCAGACGACGCACACGGAGATTGCCATGAGCGCATGCACGCTGTCGGTGACGCGTACGAGGCTCCGCTAACGCATCAAGTACCTCCGCAGCATGCGCACAGTGTCGGCGAGTCGCGCAGGATGCAAGCGATGCTCAGGACCCCCAAACGGCGTGCGTGTGGCATCAACAGCATGTGCAGGCTGCCAGCAGCCGATACGGAGCATGTGTTGGCTGCAGACGGTGCGCAAGTGGGTCGTCGACGACCTGCACGGGCCAGTAATGCGCGTGGGGTGTTGACACATGCACATCCCAAACTCGCCACTTCTTGTGCCAGGGCATGACAGCGTGGCCACACCATGTGCACCTCCTTTGATTTTACTTTTGTAAAGTAGATATTCCAGTTGGTATCATAATATATAATTTTTGGCTGACAAATCCCTGATTCAGGCTGGTAATCATTGAAAAAACTGTATAGACTGTAGTGAATATAAAAAGTATAGAGAGGATATAGTGTACTCAAGGTACATGGCTTATACAGCTTACATAGCTTATATAACTTGTATAGCCTACATAGGAGGCCCCCATAATTACATAGCACATGACTTAGCTATATAGCACCATGTATCTAATACCTTAGGCTGGTGCTATATAGGCTATATAGGCTATGAGCAATCATCTTACTTTTATTGAGCATCTGACAGAATCACATGCATCTGACAAGAGTTTAAATGTCTGATGTGTCTGAGAGCATCTGAATAATAGGGACCTACCTAAGTTTGTCTGAAAATTAGCAGTTGTCTGATTTTCATTTAGTGTCTAACAAAATTACATACATCTGGTCAAAGTTCAAAGGTCTGACATGTCTGGAAGCGTCTGAATGACAAGGACCTACCTGACTTGGTCTGAAAAGTAGTACTTGTCTAACTTATATTAGGTATTTGACAGGATGATTTACATCTGACAAAAATTTCAAGGCCTGATATGTCTAAAAACATCTAGATGATAGGGACCTACCTGATACTGTCTGAAAAATAGCAAATGTCTGACTTTCATTCAATGTCTGATAAGATCACTTGCATCTGATAAAAATTTAATGGTCTGATATACCTAGAAGCATCTGGACGATAGGGACCTACCTGACTTGGTCTGAAAAGTAGTACTTGCCTGACTTATATTGAGCATCTGATAGGACAGTTTACATCTGATAAATGTTTCAAGGTCTGATATGTCTAAAAGCATCTGAACAATAGGTGCCCTTCTGATTGTGTCAGGAAAGTAGTAGATATCTGACTATTATCCAATGTCTGAGAAATGTATCTATATCTGATTAAAATCCAAAGATCTGATATATCTGGAAGCATCTGGACGATAGAGACCTACCTGATCTTGTCTGAAAAGCAACAATTGTCTGACGTTTATTGAATGTCTGACAAAATGCCTTTCATCTAACAGATTTTTACATATCTGATAGGTCTGACTGTGTCTGATATTCCTCTGATTTTGCAAAATGATCTATACACTATTTGGTTTATGTATGAGTCAGACAAATGGACCTGATCAGACCTCTCAGACAAGAATCAGATGGTCAGACCAGTCAGAGATTTCCACTTTTCCTGATGAGGAAAGGGAAGAAAGTGAAACCCACCAAGGATAACGCCCCAGCAGAAGACTACAGGATCGCCTACCTAAGGGAAAGAGAATGACACCAACAGATAATCCAACAAACTGGACGAGTATTCCTCTCCAATCCGACGTTTCCCCAAACTGCATCATCCGTCTACCTCTATGACGATATCTCCAAAATCTACTACCGGTTTGACAACGAAACTCGAACCATCTATATCCAGTACGGAACAACTCGGGATGCCTCAATCCAGGAGGAACAGGTCACCCTTAACAGACCCGTCACTCTCTACGACCCCTATTCAACCTTTGTCCGCGCTGATCCTAGGAGCAGTGAAACCCTGGCCGATCAACTTTCGGAAGAAGAGGATACTGGAGAATCTTCTCCCGTCGAATCCACCATCTCCCTACCTCCCCAGCGAGAGCTCGTCTCCCAACCACAGGTACCTGTTTCCCAAGCAATCGATCCTCAGGAAGACTGCTTCCCCTCTGACTCCCACAGAACCAGTAGCATCGGCTTCCAGCCAATTCTCAACAAGGAACCAGTTGCAGAATCAATCCAGCTAGAAGGATCAGACGATAGACCCACCCAGCAGGAACCTGTCACCCCAGCCAAAGAACCCACAGCCAAAAATGAGGACAGCGACGAAGACAACGATATGGCTAAGGGTGCTGACATTAATAAACCGACGCCTTTCACGGGTGTTAGAAGCAAGCTCAAAGAATTCATCAACCAGTGTAAACTCCACTTCAGGATCAAGGCCGATCATTTCACCACCGATGAGTCTAAGATCTGGTTCGCCCTCACCTACATCCAGGGTGGAACGGCAGGACCATGGGCGGCACAGTACTATGAACAGCTCGAAGAAGCAGCCAAAGGGACCGAGGGATTCATCCTCACCTGGGAAAAGTTCGAGGAGACACTTAAGAAGAAATTCAGAGAGCTCCATGCCGCAGAGTCAGCCCTTATGGACATCCAGCAACTTAGACAGGGCAATGGAAGCATGGACGAGTACAACACCGCTTTTAATACGCTGGCCGACCTCTCCGGCCTCAATCCGGTGGGACTCATCAGCGTGTATAGGAAGGGCCTCAACCGAGAAATATCACAGCGACTGAGCATAGCGGAGAACCCCCCCTCGACCTTGAAGGACTGGCAGGACCATGCCTCCAAGCTCGAGATGAATATATGCAGAACCCAAATCGATCAGGGACAAAACCGCGGAAGGGAGAAAGCCCTCTACCCTAACCAGTTGTTGGAAACACTTTCCAAAGACCCTCGCCGCCGCACAGACGTAGACTCTGCCAAAATCTTGGTCAGAGCCTTCCAGCGCCACCCCAGATTCCAAGGACCTCGCCTGTCCCCAGAGGAATGTGAACGCCGTCGTGTTAACAACCTCTGTTACAAATGTGGAGGGGCCGGACACATTGCAATGTTCTGTTGCAACCAGAATAAGCAAACACCCTCTACTAATGCCACAGCAGGGGGATCCTTCAGGACTAAGAACACAGAGACCCAGCAGCAGAACCCCAGTCCACTCCATACCATGGCCAGGGCCTTACAGACGATGAGCGATGTGGAGAAAGAAGAGGCCCGTAACCTCATACAAGCTGCCCTCAGTATAGAAGAGCCTGAAGAAGAGGAGGGTTTTTAGAGCGTCCTCATGTCACGACGCCATGGAGGACGAAAGGTTTGCAACTCGCTTCCCCAAATAGGTTTGATGTGCTCTTGATGCCAGATGATATTCCAACGGACATTTATCTACCAAATTGGCTGGCCAATTTGCATGTCTCATCTCTGAAATATAATGGTTCATCATCTATTTGCATCGTCATCACCATCTTAGGGAAACACCAAAACGTCGCAGTAAAAGGACTAGTGGACAGCAGAGCCACAGGAATCCTTATCAATTGGAGGATCATTAAACAACACGGGATTCAAATGATCCCCTAAGAAAAACCTATACCTGTCAAAAACGTGGACGACTCGGAAAACGCCCTTGGATAGATCACCCACTATTGTATACTGCGTATCAGGATCAAAGGCCCCAATAGAGCAGCTCATGAAGAACATTCTCGATTTTACATTACAGATCTAGGACAAGACGACATTGTCCTTGGAACGGACTGGCTCAGAGAACACAACCCCAGTATCAACTGGGAACAAGACCAGCTTGTATTGGAATGATGTAAAGACAAATGCGGCCTGACTAATGGACCTGTCCAAGTCAATAATATGGATACACTACCGCTCGTTCAACGAGAAACTCGGAAAGTAATTAGGAAGATGGCCTGCCTGCTCTTTGGCCCGACCCACAGACACAATCCCCAGCGAGCAAGAAACATACACACTCGTGCTCCCCAACATCCGACACTCGTCTTGATCTCTTCTGTGGAAGAACCACTACTTCCTCCTCATCAGAATCCTCTCACAACTCATCAACCTCCTCATCGTCCTCTAAGTCCTCCAGATCGCTCAAGTGCCCCAAATCCTCAGAATCTACTGTTGCCCCAACATGAGACTCCGCGAACAAATCAGTATGGGAGCACCACTGACGCCCGATGGATTGCCCATATGACCGAAAAGGATAGGGATCATCCCCATCAGCCACAAGGCAGCCCAAATACACCCCCTGGAAAAAGGGAGGCACGTTGGGGGCCACCAGACACCGAACCCCTTCCTGAACTCCAAGTCGCCAGCCATGAATCCAGTCGCAATAGCGAGCCCACAGGACCTCATCTGTGGCGATCCAATCATCCCTTGTCGCTTCCAAACGAAGGGAAGCAGCTAAAGCAGTCATTAGGCAAGAAGTCGATGAAGGAACGCAACTCTCACCAATATAAAGAGTACACTCACGAGGACCCACAATGTCAGAAAGAGGTGTTTGGAACGCCGACCTGTGGCGAGCATTGTGACTCAGAACCACCAACGACACCGCAATACGGCAAGGAGATAAACGAAGAGGACGTGAGAAAGGAGGATAGCTGGAGAATCGGCCGAACTGCCAACCAGGAAAAGGAGGAGGAAAAGGACGCTGTATCGCAGCGACATGAACATAACGAAGAAGGTCTACGGCAGGCGCAGGTTGGGAATTCGCAGCAGGTTGCATGGGTCACTGCAGCAGCAAGGACTCGACAACATGGCCATCTTATACCGGCCAGAAGGATCCGACAGATGCGGATTCGTAAAACTGCATGGACACCACCATCCCTAGAACCCTGTTTCACTGAAGATTTCGATGAATCCACAATGCAAATACTGACAGAATGGATCACCGAAGCACTCAGAGTTGCAATGACAGATGAGGACTATGATCAAATCCTTGACCCACAAATCCCCGACGACGTTGTCTTCCGCACAGCTATGAATGCACAGGAACTTGCAGCAGCCTTTGCCAACAAACAAAAAACTCGCACCCTTGATCAAATGATCCCAGCACAATATAGGGAGTTCCGCGACGTGTTTTGTTATGACTGTATTTTCTTTTCTCTTTTACAAGGACTTATCATTTCTTTTCCTCTGCGATGACACCCTCTAACCATCTATCGATCTATCGATCTATCACTTACTGTCATCGCTTCCTCCATTGATCGCTTATCTAAGACTCCGTTTAGGATATCCAACTGCTGCTTTCGTAAAGGATATCCAACTGCCACTTTCGTAAAGGATATCCTACCGTACCTACACATATATAAACCCCACGTACACGGACCTGTAACACTAAGTTTATCCTCTTGTATATCTTGTATCTCAACTTGCAATACAGTCGCTTGATTCGCTCCTCTCATCTACGCTCCTCTACCTCCTCAACCATCCTCTATCTCTCTTCGCTAAGGGACGGGCCTTAGCGTCGTACTCTTCGAGACCATTAGCAGCGTCGCCGCTCTAGTGATGGACTTGGCGCCGTGTTGACACTGCCATTCGACTTGGGAACGACACAGGTTCCGAACCTGGTCAGAACATTAGGATAAACTTCTCGACAACACCCCGCCAAGATTTCGGACTACAACATCAGAGAAGGGCCATACGGCAGCCCCTTCAAGATCGCATACTACTCGACACACGGACAGATCGTACTTCGGCAACGACCTGAAGATATCGAAGGAGTCCTTACAGACATCCAAGGGAACATCTACATCCAGACAAGCACCGTACAACGACCGGCAACCACAGAAGAACTAGAAGAAGCTCGCTACCTCGCAGCTGTAGCAGCACACGTTGGAACGAACAGTTACCACACATCAGAACAAGGGACACCAGAATCGATAGGACTAGTCAACGGGTACCTCCTACATGACGAACGACACTCCTTCAAGGTTGGAGAACATTGGATTAGAGAAGACGGGTCTACAGTCACAAATGAGCAACGAAAGGTCGCAGGATTAACGGCCGAGCGCATATATCGTGATCAAGCAAACCCAGAGGTTGAAAAACACGTCCGCAAAGTAGCTGAAGGAACACTCGCCCAACAGTGGACCGCAGACCGACTTTCTCTTCGAAAGAAGGTAGCTCCGATCACGCCCACACAGCACCCAAGCTCTCAGCAGACCCCAGCACCGAACCCACCTAATCCAAACCTACCGCTACCAGCCCCTGACCCGACCCCTGCGGTACCAGTACAGAACCCTCCTCCCATCCAACAACCCATTCAGAACCCCACTCCCAATCCTAATCCCAACCCAAACCCTCCAGGAGGAACAAGCACCACACGTCCCAAGAAGATGACGGAAATCAAAGCCAACAAACCAGAATTTTTCGACGGTGATAGAACCAAGGCAGACGCATTCATACTGGCCTGCGAGCTGTACATCGGACAGCAAGAACTCTCCAATATGGTGAGAGAAGAAGTGAAGGTCAACTTTGCTCTCTCCTACTGCAACAAGGGTGATGCCCTCAGCTGGGCACACGAACTCCACAAGTTGAAGACGGTTCCAAAGACCTGGGACGACTTCAAGACAGCCTTCACCAATTGTTTCAAGGACCCCGGAGAATGCCAAGTTGCAGCAGGACAGCTCAGTCGCCTTCAGAAGGGAAAACTGTCCATCACACAGTACAATGAACAGTTCAATCGCCTGCGTCTCAAAGCAGAGCTCAACGAGACCCATCACCAGAACCTCCTGATCAACACATACCATAGAGGACTCCTGAGGCATTACCAGACCACCATCGCCATGCAGGGAATGCCACCCAAGGATGTCAAGGGTTGGCAGACCAAAGCCCTGGAACTCGAGACCATCGAGCGTACCATTGATGGAGGACTCGCCAATCCCTACGGTTATACCAGGTTCCAGAGCCAAGGAACCAGATCGACCGCTTTACCTCCAGGAGAACCGATGGACATCGGACAGAGTACCAGACGAGATGGACGACCAGCAGCCAGGCAATACCTCAGCAGAGGACAACAAGACGAATATCGGAAGAACGGCCAATGCTACAAGTGTGGTCAGCAAGGCCACGTAGCCAGGAACTGCAAACGACGCACTCAACGTGTTCAAGGTGCAGGACGAGGACAACCCTCGATACAGGGATGAGGAGGATACTCCAACAATCGCCGATTCCCAGGAAGACCCTAGCAGAGATCCATTCGCGAAGTAGAAGCCGAAGAAGAACAATACCACGTCCACGAAAAAGGACCCGATCTCATCATAGAACAGGAGATCCATCGTATGAAGACCGAAGAACAGCCGAAGAAGACCAATGACGCAAAGGATTTTTGAAGTGTCCTGACCCTTCAGCGTGGCTCAGGACGGCGAAACGAGAGCACCCAGATTCTGAATTTGTAACAGTATCACCAACATTATGAGCACTAAACTTTGTTGTTCGGCTCAGTGGGCGCAAGAAAATCACTGATGTGGTCGCACTAGTCGATAGTGGTGCCACAGATGTCTTCATAAATTGGAGAATAGTCAAGAAATTCAGGCTGGCAACGCAGCCTCTAAAGAAGGAAATACCAGTACGCAATGCCGATTCTACTGAAAACGTACTTGGATGCATTACACATGCAACGGAACTATACATGGACCTCGGTCCTCATCGGGAACTGACGAGATTTTTAATCACAGATACTGTAGATAGATGTATCGGACCAACGGTCACGCATCACACGAGGGCCGTTGGATTGAGATTTTCATAGTATGTAACGCATAACAGAGCATCGGTTGTTATCAAAGGGGTCGTCCAAAATTCTGATTAAATATGGTCTAAAAAATGTCCCAGGAGTGATAAATCTACGATAGTATGGTCCAGCTATCTAGTCCTTGTCCTCATTGTGCTCGAAGGTCCAGATATCTTTCGCTGCACCTCCTGCTTGTAGCCTTCACTGATTGACCTCAGCTTGTGCAGCGGGAATGCAGTATTAATTGGGAAAAGCGGTCTCAGAGACTAGAACTAGTCTCCCTAAGGCAGAGAATATTTAGCAATCCGCTCCCAGGCTTCTTCCAAAAGTCAAATGAATTGGATCCATCTTCGACTCGATCTCTCGGCATAGCGTCTCATCAGCCCGCAGATAGGCCTTCAGTGCCGTTTTTTCTTTCCCGCTTGTCAGCATGTCCTCCAAGCCTCGGACGTGGCAGCCGCAAAGCGACTCAAACCACTATTGTCACCACAGACTACGGCTTCACCGTGGGTGTGGTACACCATAGCCACAAGCAGACTCGGACAGCGGTTGGTTGTAAATCTGAGGAATGTCACGCATCACTCACAGTTGGTTGCTAGTTGTAGGGTCTTTCGTTGTGTCACGCAGTCAGGACCCGTTGGTCCGATACATCTATCTACAGTATAGGGAAAGAAGACATTATCTTAGGCATGACTTGGCTTCGCCGACACAACCCATCATTTGACTAGAAGAACGGATACCTCACGTTCAACCAGTGCCCTCCGATATGCCACATCGAATCCCTGGAACGGTTCAAAGGAAGACCACTTAGTGCTATAGTGGTAGGAGGACGGCGAATCCATCACTCCGAGCTACGACGTCGACCAACCAGCAAGATACCCCATGAAGAACCTCGGGTGGACCCCATAGACCCAGACGAAGGCCAGCCAGTAGCCCCGGATCCAACAGAAGAAGAAATGGAGGAGTCGGTACGACACGTCCTCCACCCCGAAACTACAGACCCAAGTACCAACTTGGAAGAAGGAGATGAGCTCTTCTGGACCCCAGGATATGAAGAAGGAGAACTCCCAGAAGATGACAAAGAAACCATTGCGGTAATCCGCAAGGTCTACAATGCACAAGATATGGCAATACAGGACTTCCTCAAGAAACAGAAGGAAGGGAAGGTCAATACGGCGGATCAAATTCCGAAACAGTACAAGCAGTACGAGAAAGTGTTCAGCAAAGAAGCCTCTTTCCGCTTTCCACCAGAACGATCCTGGGACCATGCCATCGAACTTAAACCTGACGCCATCCCACGAACCAGGTGCAAGATGTACCCCTTAGCCCCAGGAGAACAGGAATCCCTCGACAAATTCCTAGACGAGCATCTCAAGAAAGGATACATTCGACCATCCAAATCGCCACTCGCATCCCCCTTCTTCTTCATTAAAAAAAAGGACGGCAAACTACGCCCCGTACAGGACTACCGCCAATTAAATGCGATGACGATCAAGAACAAGTACCCTTTACCACTCATCCCAGAACTCGTTGACAAAGTTTGCGAAGCATCCTACTTTACGAAGTTCGATGTGCGATGGGGATACAACAACATTCACATCCGAGATGGCGATCAGTGGAAGGCAGCTTTCCTCACAAATCGAGGCCTCTTCGAACCAATGGTTATGTTCTTTGGACTTACGAACTCACCTGCGACGTTTTAGACAATGATGAACGACCTCTTCTGAGATCTCCTTGCTACAGGCAAAGTCATCATCTATATGGACGATATCCTCATTGCGACAGCCACATTGCAAGAACATCGTGACATTGTCCATCGAGTCCTCACCATCCTGCAGGAGAACGACCTCTACCTCAAGCCAGAGAAATGCACGTTTGAGGCCCCCAGCATTGAATACCTTGGCCTTATTCTCGAAAAGGGAACTGTCAAAATGGACCCCATCAAGCTTGCAGGAATCAAGGAATGGCCGGTGCCCAAGAACGTCCGAGACGTTCAATCTTTCCTAGGATTCGGGAACTTTTATAGGAGATTCATCCAGAGATTTTCATCCATCGCACGACTGCTGAATGACCTTACCAAGAAGGATGAGAAGTAGGTCTGGGACACAAAGTAGCAAGAAGCCTTCGAAACCCTCAAAGAACGGTTCACATCCGCACCCATCCTTGCCCAACCAGACACCACAAAGCCCTTCTCGGTTGAAACAGATGCATCAGCATTCGCTTATGGTGTGGTGCTCTCACAAGAAGGCGAAGACAGATGATCTCATCCTTGTGCCTACCTATCGCATTCCTTCACCAACACAGAACGGAACTATGATATTTATGACAGAGAACTCCTTGCCATCATTTGAGCACTCAAAACGTGGCGACATTATCTAGAAGGGTCACCACACCAGATTGATGTTGTATCAGATCATCAGAATCTGCTTTACTTCCAAGACGCTCACAAGTTAACAAGACGACAAGCACGCTGGATGCTGTTCATGTCTCGCTTCGACTATACCATCTGACATGCAGCGGGAAAGACCATGACACATGCCAATGCACTATCTCGACGACCACATCAGGAAAAGAGGAAATCTCTGACTGGTCTGACCATCTGATTCTTGTCTGAGAGGTCTGATCAGGCCCATTTGTCTGACTCATACATGAACAAAATAATGTGTAGATCATTTTTCAAAATCAGAAGGATATCAGATATAGTCAGACCTATCGGATACTTGAAAATCTGTTAGATGAATGTTATTTTGTCAGACATTCAATAAAAGTCAGACAATTGTTACTTTTCAGACAAGATCAGGTAGGTCTCTATCGTCCAGATGCTTCTAGATATATCAGATCTTTGGACTTTGATCAGATATCAGTCAATTTGTCAGATATTAGATAATAGTCAGATTTCTACTACTTTTCAGACAGAATCAGATAGGCTCCTATTGTTCAGATTCTTTCAGACATGTCAGACCTTGGAACTTTTGTCAGATGCAAATCATCCTATCAGACACTCAATATAAGTCAGACAAGTACTGCTTTTTAGACCAAGTCAGGTAGGTCCCTATCATCCAGATGCTTTTAGACATATCAGACCATTGAATTTTTATCAGGTATAAGTGATTCTATTAGACATTGAATGGATGTCAGACAATGGCTACTTTTCAGATCAAGTCAGATAGGTCCTTATCATCCAGATGCTTCTAGACATGTCAGACTATTAACTTCTGTCAGATATTGAATGAAAGTCAGACAAGTACTACTTTTCAGATAGAGTCAGATAGGTCTCTATTGTCCAGATACTTTCACATACTTCAAACATTTGAACTTTAGTTAGACATTGAATTCAGATCAGATATTTTTCATCTTTCAGACAAAATCAGGTACTAGGTATTTATTGTTCAAGTAATTTCAAAACACCTCAGACTTTGAACTTTCATTAGATAAAGGATATTTTATTAGACCTTGAATGAAAGTCAGATAGTTACTATTTGTCAGACAAAATCAGGTAGGACTCTATTGTCCATATACTTTCAGATACATCAGAACTTTCACATTATCAAATGGACGCTGCATAAGTCCGTGTCGCGCGCGAGATGGCGGAGGCGAGCGGATGGTGCGCGGGGCGTAGGACGGACGGAGAGGGAGAGAAGAGGCGCGAGCACGAGAACGAACCCGTTGGGGCTTGTTCTCGCAGGTTGCTGGTCTGCAACGGCGCGTGCAGGAGGTGCAGGGGTCGTGCATGCCATGCTGGTGCTGTGTACGACACAGCTAGGCCAAGCCACGCTTCGCGTACGGCACCGCAGTGTCGTCCGCAGTGTCGCACGCGTAACGATGAGACCACACGCGCGACGGCGTGGTCGACACACCGAGTCACGTCACGCGCGAAGCGTGGCAGTAGCGTGGCAGGTCTGCGTGGATCCATGCAGGCGCATGCGCGTGAAAGACGGCAGCAGCGGCAGTCTTGCGGGCATGGGCAAGAGAGTCTTGGCCCTGAGCGGGGCACGGAAGAGGAAATGAGCAGGGCACGGGGCACGGCAGATGCGACGGAGGGAGGCGAAACGGGGAATGCCGCTCGAAAATGAGCAGCACCCCCCGAATTAGCACAATAGACAAAATAATAACGAGGATTTTTACTCACCTGATGTTCATCTAACCTTCATCAAGCCCCATCATCCTTCAAATCGTCCCTCACATCAATGAGGAGTCTTTCACTTCCTGGAGGATTCGTGTACAGCACAGCGGGGTCATACGTGTAACGGCAGGACCGCGCACGAGACAGCGGGGCCACGCGAGAGGCGTGGCTGCAGTGTGGGTGTATCCGTGCAGACCCGACGCAAGACGACGGTGGGAGATGCGATGGGCGTGAGGCGGAAAGCAGAGGCACGGGAGCCAGTGTGCGTGGCAAGGTGGGGCACGACAGAGGGGAGATGCGGAGCGGATGGCGGAGGGTGCGGGAGACGGCGCACGAGTACTGCTCGCGTTATCGAGCAGTACTTCCCAAGTCAGTGTCGTAGATGATATAGTAATCATGTTTTGACTCACCTTTGCTTGCAAAAAGTCCCTCCTGCCTTCATCCGTGCGGAAGACCGCGGGGCCGCGTGCGTTCGTCCGTGGTCATGGTGCATCTGTCCGGTCGAGGTGCACTGGGCGGAGACGGAGCATGCGCGGGGATAGGGAATGGTAAATGGGAAATACGGGAGAGGCGACGGAGGGAGGCAGGATAGAGAACGGGAAGTACTGCTCGTTATCAAGCAGTACTCCCGAAATTAGCACGAAAGACAATAGAATAACAGATTTTATACCCACCTACCGAGCTCACGAGCACTGGCGGAACCGTGTACGACACGCGCACCACACGCGAAGCGTGTGTACCGTGCGAGACCATGCGAGGCCGTGGAGGAAACGGCAGGGATGTGCACGGCGTGGGCATGGGGTAGTATAGAGCACGCGAGAGGCGGGGTGCGGGTGGGGGATGGGACTCGGGAGACGTGATGTGCGGTACGCATGGTGTGGGGCACGAGAATCTTCATAATGAAGGTATTTACTTACCTGATGCTCATGCAGGCCCGCATGCGAGACGGTGGAGTCATACGGGCCGTGCGATGGGCGCGAGGCGGAAGACCGGGGATATGCAGGCCGTGGCGTGGGCAGAAGCGGTTAGGAGAGGTGGCATGGGTCCGAGAGAGGCGGAGTGTGGGGCGCGGGGCACAGGAGAGGCAAGGCCTCGAATGCTGAGGCCCCGAATGGGGAGTATTGCTCAATAACGAGCAATATTCCCCATGTTAGCACGACAAACAAGAGAAAAATGGCCGTGTACTCACCTCACACTCCTCTAGCCTCCGGAAAGCCTGTCCGACCTTCCAACTCGTCCCTCCGGCCTTCGAATTGAGTTAGATAACGCGAAAACGAAGAGTACTGCTCGTTTTCGAGTCGAAAACGAGCAGTACTCCTGAGTTAGTACGATAAACGATACAAAAATACTGTGTTTACTTACATCTTGGCCCTCCATCAAGCCCCTCCTCCCTTCCGATCGCCCCTCCGGCCTTCAAACCATCAGAGAGAGCAGGTGTGAGGTCGTGGGCATCGAAAGATCCGCACAGGCGAGTCGCGAGCAGCCGTGCAGGGTCTTGCACGAGACGAGCGAGGCATCAGGCCGACCGCGCGCAGAGTTGAGGTACGGGAGAGGTGGAATGCGGGGAGCGGAATGTGGGGAGCGGAATGCGGGGAGCGGAATGCGAGAGAGGCGGGGTGCGATGTGTGGTTGTTGAGGTAGCAAAGAAAATGGGGAATACTGCTCGAAAACGAGCAATACTCCCGGAGTTAGTACAATGGACAATACAGTAACAGGTTTTCTTACTTACCTGGGCATCCACTAAGCCCCTCTGTACTTCAAAGCATCAGAAGATGAAGAAAGGAGGGAAGGGAGATATGAAAGAGACGAGTAAGAGACGAGTACAGTACGACTTGAACGTTCGATGCTGAGTTGTGCTTCCGGCAAGTCAACGGCCCGGTCGGCAATCCCCGACCGGCAGTCTCCGGCAACGCGCGTCGAATGCATCGTGTCAACGTCCATCGTCCGGTCTTGAACTCATCCTCCTCCCATTACCTTTCCCCTTCATCTGAGAAATCTGAAATTTATATAGCAGCAAGTCCAGCTATGGGTTCTATCAGTGAGCTATAGAGGCTATGTGGCTGAACAGCATAGCTATGTAGAGCTATGGGGACTATGATAGCCCCCATAGCATGAAGTGTCAAATTCATAGGGAGTCATAGCCTTCATAGCCATGAATGTCACATATATAGGACTATCATACTCAGTTAGAGAAACTACAGGTACTATAGCCACTATAGTCTCTATCATAAGTCAGATAAGCACACAAGACATTAAATCAAAATCATATTATATTCAAGGGTAACAATGACATAGGTATGACAAAAGCTAAGAGACCAGTGAGGAAAGGTCCCAAATGGACCTCGCGCCCCTCGCGCATCGCCATCTGCATGTGTGTGTGCTGGTGGCGCCACGCGAGCAGGCGCGCATTATCCGGGACAGGCGAGAGAGTGCAGCAGCGTGGCGCGGCGATATGCGCAGATCGTGCGTGGCCACGTGAGAACTGGCATGGCCGGGCGCCGTTGAGGCGGTCATGTGGGTGTGGGTGCTGTGGGGCCGTACGCGAGCTGGCACGGTCGTGCGCAGCCGTGCGGCCGTGCGAGGGGTGAGGCGGCCGTGTGCGGACATGTGCGATGCAGGGCATCGGCGCACGGGACACGTACGGGCAGGGCGGGGTACGCGGCTCGTGTGCGGCCGTGCGCGGGGTGATACGGTCGTGTGCGGGCCATGCGTGAGCTGGCGCAGTTGCGCGTGGCCCCGTGCGAGCTGGCGCAGTCGTGTGCGCGGGGCGAGGCGGCCGTGTGCGGGCCATGTGCGATGCAGGGCGTCGGCGCACGTGTCACGCGCGGGGCGGGGAGGGGTGCGCGGGTCATGCATAGCACCGCGCGAGCTGGTGTAGCCGTGCCCGCACCGTCCGGGCATGCGAGAGTGTATGCACACAGACGGGGCCTCGCGCAGGCATGCGCGCTGTGCGTGCGGACCCGTGGGGCTGCGCGCCGGCATGCGAGAATGCATGCACAAGCTGGCACGGCCGTGCGCGAGCAGCTCGGACTCAGGGCCTCGCACAGGCCTTCGCACCATATGTGGTCCCGCGTGGTCGTGCGCTAGCGTCGGCGGCGCGGGGTGCTGGTGTGACGAGCCCGCACAGATGTGTTGGGAGTTGCTGAGAGACGAGGCACGACGCCGAGGGCAGTGAGTGTTGCCAGTAGGAGTGGGAGGACGCGGGCTCGCGGATGTGTGTGCGGGAGACTGTAATCGAACGGGTTCGTTCTCGCGTGCGTGCACGCACTGCGAGGCAGCCCGCCAGGCGTGGGTGGCCGTGCCGCACGCAGACGGCCGTGTGCCGTGGCCGCGAGCGCGTTGTCGATGGCACGGGGGGGCTGGCGCACGGGCTAGCGAGGGGCTGGTGAGGTGGTGGACACGCACGAACCTGTTGAGGACGTGCGGGGGTCGTTGAGTGGTTGCCGAGCACGCGGGAGGCCGGACGAACGACGAGTCGCGTCCCGTTGCCACGGCAACGAGGCGCGACGACGCAGACGCGGAGGGCGTTGTCGGGGGATGGGACCATGGCGGGCTCGTGGACGCGGGCGTAGGTGTCGAGGGCGTGAGGTGTCGAGAGTGTGGGGCGTCGAAGGCGAGGGCACGAGTATCGCTCGTTCAACGAGCGATACTCGCGTGATCAGTACGAGAAGACAGTAAGAAGAGTTTTTTTACTCACCTGTTAGCCCTCGGAGCATCCAACAAACCCTCCTGACTATTGAAAACGTTGAGGGTATGGAGAGAGCGAGGGAGACGAAGACGAAGAGGGGAGGGAGATGAAGGCAGTGTAACAAGATGTAACAAGCACAAGTCGACGCGACGAGTGCTTCAGCCACAGCACTCGACTGTCGTCCCTGGCAGTTTCGAGTCTCACAAATCGAATCAAACCGTATTAATTCCATAAAAAAGATGGTATATACAACGAATCGGTACAAATACAATTAACGAGCTAGCTATGTATCTACTGTGCGGTACGCTCGGGTGTGTCGCAATCCACTTAATGGAGTCTAACGGCCAGCCTTCTGGCGCGATGCCCGGCAACGACCGGCCCGGTCTCGGCAGCTACATTTGACGCTCTCGCTCGCCACGTCTATATAAGACGTGCGCGACTCGCTCCCTCTCTCTCTTCCCTACCACTACCATCCCCCCTTTTTCGTCGGTCCTTCTCTTTTGCTTTGACTGTCATGTTCGGCAAGTCGTTATGTTGTTTGATTGATGTTAAGTTGTTTGATTGTTGATCCTATCATTGTTTATGGACATTTTCGCTTTTTCTGTCTTATGGTAAGTCTTAGGGCCTTTTAATATCTTTATCTATACTAACATGTTGACTTGATTTTTGTAGGCTATTTTCGCTTTTTCTTAGCTCTGAAGTAAGTCTTATGTTCTGCTTATGATCTATCATAAGCTTGTTTATCTTGTAGTTTATCATAGGCATGTAGGTAATAATTGTAGTGTTGTATTAGTTGTGTTGTAGTCAAATAATGTTTGAAATATAATGTTTTCCAACTCTATGTTTTGAATATGATAGGATTAAGTTTTTGATATCTTTTTATTTTTGATGATTCTATAGTACCTTTTGACCAATATCACTGGTAGAGGTAGTATAAGGTGGATAGCAGACTTACTAGCTGGATATGGTATGGTAACATGGATATGATACATAGCCAACATAGTTATGATAGCTACCATATGCTGTGGTAGCTATAATAGCTATGATAGCTTATAGTCTATGCTATGATAGCTATGATAGCTACTGCCCTATGCTATGGTAGCTATGGTAGCCCTATGTAGTTTGCCTTGCTGCTATGGAGTAGCTATGTAGAAAAGGGGACTGCTATGGCCCTATCAGAGCTATGTAGGTTACATAGTGCCACATACCACTGGTACTTTTCTCAGATGTTTCCTCAGTCCCCCACTGTCTTCCTCTTCATTGACGCGAGCACCTTACGGATGTGCTAAGTTGTGTAGGTTATGCAAGGTGAGTAAAGTTTTGTCTCTCATTGCTCATACGTACTGAAATGAAACTATCATTCGATAGTAGCTGTTGCTCGATTCGTTACAATTCGAAGGCCGGAGGGATAACACAAATTGGCAGGGGTTTGAGAGGACACAAAGGTAAGTAACAAAATAAGGCTTCATTCTTGTCTATCATACTAATGCGGGGAGTACTGCTCGTTGTCAAGCAGTACTCCCAGTTCTGTGTTCGGCCACAACACTCACATCCCATCCATCTTCCCCCGTGCCCCGTGCCCCACTCTTCGCATGCCCAACCTCCACGAACATCCCACAATCCAGCACACTCCGCCATGTGCCACTGTGCACTATTCTGCCTGACACCCTGCTTGACGACCACTGCATGGCGTCTCTCACATGGTCCCGCACACTCTCGCGCAGCTTATATGCCTCTTGTGCAGCTTGTGCGTGTCGTGGACAGTTCCACAGTTGTATTCATGGCAAAGATAAGTGAAATTTCCTATATTCGTGTTTATCATGCTAATATAAGGAGTACTGCTTGTTATTGAGCAATACTTCCTGTTTTGTGTTGTCTACAACACATCCATCCTCTGCGTCTGCGCCCCCGCCTCCCCTGCAGCCCGTTCCCCATGTATACCCGCTTCCACGCTCCATCCTGTCCCTCTGCCTCATGCGTGGCCCTGTATAGACATGCATGGCTTCCCCGTTGCATGTCTGGCCTCGCATCGTCGTACATGGCCCCGCCGTCGCGTGCGTGGCTGCGCTATTACGCGCACAACCTCTCGGTAACTAAAGGACTTTTTTCTTCAATAACTATCGTACTAATATTTCCTCTCCTTGTCTCTCCTGCACCATGTCTCTGGTGTGCACCTCTACTGCACTGCCTCACAGACGTATATGGCCCATGACAGCCCAGCGACCACGAGAACGAGCCCGGCACAGCTAATTCTTGAGCTCTCCCCTTCCTCAGGGTGAGTATAGCATGTTGTCAGTGTAGCTATAATTTTAGTATTTAGATGTTATGAAATATATGTCTATTTTGAAATATGTCATCTGGATGCTTTTCTGAAGCTTGTCTGGCCTTGACCTGATTTATGTCTGAAATCATAACATGTCTGGCAGTCAGACTGAACTCTGACTTCAGATACAAATAAGAGAACTATTAGACAAGCTCTGACTCTTAGACAAGATCTGACTCAGAGAGGTTCTGACTACAGAGTTTTGTCTGGGTCCCAGATGTTTATCTGACACTCAGATGGTGTCTGGCTTCTAGATGGCTGTCTAAACTGTTAGACATTATCTGATACCCAGATATGATCCAGATAAGTTCTGACACCTAGACAGCTATCTGGTTCTCAGGTGACTGTCTGATACCCAGATGACTGTCTGAATCAGACACTTTTATCTGAAAGGCACTGGACGATAGGGACCTACCTGACTGGTCTGACTGTCTGATTGTCTGAATCAGATACAATCAGATACCAATCAGATACCAATCAGAACTTTCCAGGTTTACTGATGCAGACCACGGAGAAGGAAAGGACGACAATGAAGACCAGATTGTATTACCACAAGATGTATTCATCTCAGCGCTACGAACAGGAGTACAAGCACCAGAATCGGACATTCAAGCTGAATTGATTGCAGAAGCAAATCATTTTGAAAAGTCAAAAGACGTCATCGAGGCCCTGCAGAAACAAGCACCATCATTCATCGACAAAGGACTAGACGGTTGGAGTCTAGACGAAAACAGCCTACTCTTATATCGAGAACGAATCTATGTAGCCAAGTTCGACAAAATTCGAAGGAAGGTGGTACGACAAGTACACGAAAACCCAGCATATGGACACCCAGGAGAGTGGCGCACCGTAGAGCTCGTACAACGAGAATACTTCTGGCCTGGTATGGTCTCCTTCATTTGGGATTTCGTCAAGGGATGCACAATGTGCCAAGCCATGAAGAATCAGAATCACCGTCCCCACATCCCTATTCAACCTATCCCTGCAGAACCAGATGCACTACCATTCTCCACGGTCTCTACAGATTTGATCACCAAACTCCCAGAATCTGATGGCTTCGACTCCATCGCAGTCTTCATTGACCATGACGTCACCAAAGCTGCAGTCCTAGTTCCTTGCCGAGAAGCCATGACAGCCGATGACTTCTCCACGCTCTATGAAACTAATGTCTTCCGACGTTTTGGCCTACCCACGAAACTTATATCTGACCGTGGCACACAATTCACCTCCAAGTGGTTTGCAATGCTCTGTCTACGACTCGGAATATCTCAGGCCAAGACAACCGCATACCATCCACAGGCAGATGGACAGACGGAACAGCTAAACCAGGAGGTTGAACAGTACCTTTGTATATTCTGCAACCACCGCCAGGACAATTGGGCATGCCTGCTACTGCTTGCAGAATTCTCTCACAATGCAACGCTCCAAGCATCGTTGAAGACCACCCCATTTCAGGCTCTTATGGGATATACGCCACGTGCCCATATTGCTCCATCCGCGGTAGCTGATACCCCCGGAGTGACTCATCGCCTCGACAACCTCGAACGGTTGCGCGAGGACCTCCAAGCATCACACCACCTCGCGGCGCAACACATGGCGGACCGGATCACGAATGCACCACCTCACTATAAGGAGAACGATAAGGTTTGGCTTGATGCAACGAATCTCCGAACTTCGCATCCTGCGAGCAAACTGGCTCCTAAACGGTATGGTCCGTTCAAGGTCACCTCGGTCCTTGGACCTGTCACCTTCACGCTCGCACTACCCCCGACCTGGAAGATTCACCCGGTGTTCCACGCATCGTATCTCTCACCTTATCGCACTACGGAAGCCAATGGACCAACTCCACCGCCGCCCTTACCAGATCTTGTCAATAACGAAGAACAATGGGAGGTCGACAAGATTGTGGATTCACGCCACTACCGAAATCAGCTGCAATACCTCATTCACTGGAAGGGCTATTCGGATGCCGATGATACCTGGGAACCCATGGGCAATGTACAAGGAACGGCCGATGCCGCTATCGCCGACTTCCATAAACGGCACCCTCAAGCCCTCTGGCCACAGTCCACTGCCACTGGGATTCCCTCCGACGGACGAAATCCACGAATACCAAATCTGGCAGCTAAAGGCACAACAGCCCCGCGTCGCTCCACGCGTGGCCAGGATATCCAAACCGAAAAAGGCACTTCTAGCATAGCCACACGACGCAGACGTCGAGTATAAAAGGGGGGGTAACTTTTCACCTTTTGACCCCAACAGCGAATGTCCTTCACCGCACCAGCAGCTCTTCTCATTCTAGTCATCACAATCAGTATCATTCTCATCGCAATATGCCTTGCCCTTCTTCTCCTACTTCTCCGGCTATGCAGACCGACTTCACTGACAGCGACGTCGACTCCTACAATGGGAACGCCGACAACGAATCCCACCCCTACTTACGCATCTCCACCGCCTACCAGCCCCAGCCCGAACAGTATCACTCCGTACCTGTACAATCTGAGGCCATGCCCATCGACGAGACCACGCCGTTACTCGATGCCTCACCCACCATCGCCAACAACCAGTCCACAGATGGAGACGACGAGGACGACGAGGCGGGTAGATATCACTCAGCCGCCAGTCAGGCCAACGCCGAGGCCTGGGCTGGCACCGGGACAGGATGGCAGGCGATCAGCACTGACAACACGGAGGCGGGACAACAGACCAACGACAACCAATGGATCGAGTGGGGGGATGTCGGCCAATGGCCCCAGAGATACCAGACGTGACAGGAACTCGCCACGGAACTCACAACTGCCACACCGGAGCCCGACCCCGAGGAGACGAGCATCTCGACAGTCCAACGCATCATCGACGACAATGACCCCAGTGTTGCAGACTGCCAGAAGATCGTCGACTGGTTCCAACAGATCGCACAACGAGAACCCCAGGATGTCTCATCCATCGAGATGGGAGAGGTGCTCATGCTTGTCCAACGTGTCTTTTCCCACGACGAGAACTCTTGGAAGCCTCTCGACGGATTGGGAGGACAACAGGAGCACGCATCTCCATTCCCAGGATGACCCCAGTACACCGCCGCCCTATGGCATCAGCATGCTCGATGCGTTGTTGAACGACGCAACGGCGGGCGCCTTCCAATGTCGCAGGACCGAGACCACACAGAGTACTACCAGTCATGCCCCCTCCCCATTCGAAATCATGATACAGTCATTCTGAACCCCATTAATGTCGAGTTCAACACGATCAATGATCTCCTTTCCGTGCGACACCTCCTTCTTCTAGGAAGACCAGAATATCAAGGAGCCATTGAGAACTACATGCGCAACACTGTCCACGTGCTGTCCGGATACTCTGACGAGGCCACAGCAAGGGCTAATGCAGTGATCGATGCCTGGCGCTCACACCTCAAGAACCAAGAAGAGTGCGAGGCATTGAATCGAAGTGCTCAGGACATGGCAGATGCGCTCGAACAGGTAAACCGTCGAGCCCAGGAAGCGCTCGAGCAGCAGCAGCAGTCCTTTCAAACCATTCAAGGATGCGGTGTTTGGCAACACCTCGAGTACCTCAGAGATCACCTGGACCAATCCATCATGGGATTCAACGACATCGATTGGGTCGTACGAGATATTGGACACCGCAATGAAGAGCTGGTCACCTGGTATGCCGCCGGACAACCTGCTTCGCAGCCCAACCCCATTCAACCTGACGGCAGTGGACACTTTGTTCATCCCCAACCCCTTCCGAGTCAATGGGCCGTACTCAACCCCGGACCCGCTGACACTGCCCACCACGACCTCGCTGCCGATACTCCCCACATCAATGGACCCCCGCGACCTCGAGGACGTATCCCTCACCCCCTCTTTCCTGAGTCCATTCGCAAACGAGTCTCCGTCAGTAACCGACATGACGCCCGTGACATCTACCGCGACATGTTCGAATCACACCTCCAACGACTCAAGTCTACTACGATGGGTAATAGCGCCCTCAGGAGAGAAACTTCGATGGACCAACGTGGCGTGGAAGGAGAAGGGAGTACATCAGTTAACCTCAAATTTCCTGACTGATCTGACAACCTGATTGGTATGAAAATTTTCAAGTGTCTGAAAGCAAATATGAACAAAACAATGAGTAGATGCTTTGTTGACTTCAGATAAGCCTCAGATACTATCAGAGTCATCAGATCATCAAATATTTTCAGACATAGATGTTGTTATCAGAAACTATATCTTTTTTCAGAAAAATATCATATTTCTGACCAAATTTCAGAAGAATATGTTATCTCAGACATAATCAGTTGAGTCTCAATTGTTCAGGCAGAATCAGAGGCATCAGATTTCAAAATTCTGTCAGATACAGAGATTTTAGTCAGAAACCATGTCAAAAGTCAGACAAAATCATTTAGGTGTCTGTTTTTCAGACATGATCATGTAAGTTTTTATTTTTCAGACATTGTAAGTCCTAATCATGTTAAATGTCTATTTTTCAGACACAATCAGAGCTATCAGACTTCAAAATTCTGTCAGACATTGTATAAAATGACAGACAAAATCATTTAGGTATCTGGTTTTCAGACAAAATCATTTAAGTTTTCATTTCTCAGACATGATCAGACACAATCATTTAGATGCCTTTTTTTCAGATAGAATCAGAGACATCAGAGTTAAAAAGTCCATCAGATATAAAAATTATGGTCAGACTTTATGAAACATCAGACAAAATCATTTAGGTTGCCCTTTTTCAGACACAATCATTTAGATCTCTATTTTTCAGATATTGTCAGTTACAATCATTCAACTATCTATTTTTCAAATATAATCAGAGCTATCAGACATCTCAGATATAAAAATTTCAATCAGACATTTTGTAAAATATCAGACAAAAGCATATAGATGTCTATTTTTCAGACATGATCATATAGGTCCTTGCTTTTCAGATACAATCAGACAGTTCAGACATTAATATCCTGTCATTTATAGTGCTTGTAATCAGACATTAAGTCAAAAGTCAGACTAGTCTAAAATTTCAGACACCATCAGTAAGACTTTCAGTATTCATACACAATCAGATATCTCAGACTTTATATTTAAATCAGAAGTTTAAAAATCTATCAGACATTGTATCAACTGTCAGAAAAGATATATGTTTTTAGACAAAATCAAACAGCTATCTAATATTCAAATATTGTCAGATATATCATAAATGTTTATATTTATTAGAAGGACTTCAATCAAATCAGACTTGAGAAGACTTTTCAAAAAAAATATCAGATGTAATCAGAATACTTATAATCATTCAGACTATTCAGAATGTTTTATAAGTATCAGATTTTTACCATAAGTCAGACTTTTCCAAAGGTCTCAAAAATAACAACATTCTCAGACAAGATTCTCACTGTTTAGACCTTATTAGATCAATCAGACATTATGATATTTGTCAGATCTTATGTCACTATCAGACATCAAATAAAGTATCAAACAATGAGGATATTTCAGACATAGTCAGAAAAGTCTTGATTCTCAGGCAAAAGTCAGACATGTCAGATATAACATCAGACAGTTTGAAACACAGATATCTTCAAGTTCAGGGTCTATATATATCACTTGGCTATAATTGTTACATACCAAAAGAAAACAACTATAGACTTTAAACTACTTACTATTCAAATATTTGCCTTTTCATCACTGCTGACTTTTATTTTAAAAAAAAAAAAAACAACTTACCTATATCACACATTTAGTGCAAGAAATTTTCAAGTATCATCTAAATCAGAATGCTATTTCATTAGCATGATGATCAGAGAACTTGTTTACATGATATGTATAGAAGGCATCCAAAGAATAAGTATGTTCAAAGTTAGAAGGGAGAAACTCCTCTCCAAATACAGGTAGCAAATGAGCTCCTCGCAAAATAGTGTCAACATGAATGACTGAGCGAACATTTTTGCCATCTTCATCAACTTCGTGCTCTACAACCCACATTTTAGTGTTAGGATCTGGCTTATTTCCAATAGGAGTAAACCACTCTACATATGCACAAGGGTATGTGATTGTATCATGTTTAAATGAGAAAAACATCAGAACTCGTCCCACATAAAGTCCTTGCATTCCTGGCAACTCTGGATTATTTTCAACAAAAACACAATCTCGACGTGCAGGTCCATGTCTCCACTCAGGTGTTGATCGAATACGATGACGATGCATATTTGTCAGTCCTGACAAATCACTTGGAGAATGATACACAGCAATAGCAGAGTGAAAAATATCAATTGTATATGGAGCACGGGGAAGTATAGATTCATCAACATCTGCTGATGAATGATTAGGATGAAATTGATCATATAAAAATCGTTGAATCATCTCAGACAGCTCAGGATACCCCAAATAAGTTTCAAGCTTATAAAGCTGTCTAGGGTATTTGGTTGCTCGTATTTTGGCTAGAGAAACACTTGCCATATACTCTGGTACATTATGGGCTGGTGCTCCATCTACATGATGCTTTGTAGCCCTTTTTACACTCTCATTATTCTCATCTTCATTGTCAAATTCAATCTCATTTTCAGAGTCTGATGAAGGTTCAGATTCAGAGTCATTTGAGTCAGAATCAAACTTGATATCAACAAGATCCAAAGGCAAATCAAGCATCCCACGAGCAATAAAGTCATTTTTAGCTGCAGCTAATTTATCAAGCCTCTGATTAGTAAGCAGCATTTGACTAAGTGCATCAAATCGGCTAGAACGTCGCCATGGCTCTTTTACAGCTATGATGTGTTTAGCCTCAGTTATAGATGTGCAAAGTCCATTTGGCACACCAAATAGCCGAATAAGTTCACAATAATGCATCAAAGCATGCTGCTTTGGGAGAGAAAATGCTTTGCGGACTTCAACATCTTTAAAAATCACTCGTTCTTTATGAAATTCTTCAAGTGCAGCTTCCATAGCATTCAGTGTAGTCTCATCAATAACAGATCGTCGTGCAAGATAGCAGAACTCCAAAAATGCAGCAATAGCCCGGACCATTTGATCTGGAACATGTCCTTGAATTGCAGGTAGGAACACTTTCATCAAAGCTTTAGAGTCATCACCAGTCCACTGCTTAAAACCACGTCCATCAGGGAACCGACGCAACTCTGGAAATGAAGGAGCAGCAGCAATTCTTCGATCAATATCTGCCATAATTCCAGCAGCACGAGTTGGTCCATGTTCATGGATTAGATAGTCTTCAACCCAAGCCACTAGATGATCTTTGAAAACACCCTTGATGACTTGGTGCAAAAGATCAAACACAATAAGCTCATGAATATCAGCTCGAGGAAAATAATATGTGAATGGCTAGAAAGATTGAAATTAGAACAAGATTTCTTTATTTTATTTGATAGAACTCACCATAATATTAGGTACTATGCCATAGTCATCCCATAGTGTTCCTCCCTTGGTACCTTTATTTATTAAGGATTCTGTATGTGTATGACTTCGAGTTTCTCCACCACTATCAAGATTCTTGGGTGGAGCCAAGCATTTTGGACACCAGTAGAAACAATGCAAGATATTAACACTTGTTCTGGATAATCTCCAATATAAGGTCCAAGGCCATAGATTGCACGGCGAAAATGTCCATCAGGACAGCGAATAACTTCTGGGGTAGTCATGCCAGGACGCAAATGCTCAAGAATTGTGCGCAAAGATTGTTGTATCAAATGTCTTCGGAATCTACGAAAAGCTGGATGATTTTGATATCGTCTATCTTTTCTCCAAGAGACAAGAATCCCAAAATGCTTACAGCATTTCGATGAGCTCGCGAACATTGTTATGTACATTTCCAGGTGGTGATTATATATAGTGGCCAAAATTCAGTATGCCCTGTAGCAACAGAAGCTACAGTTTTGTCACTGCCTAAAATTACTGGTACAAACATGGCTCCTTTATTTGTTGGATCTTCAGCCAGAATTTTATCAGCCTGTTTCCATGACCAATCTCCAGTCATAAAGTCTGTCCACTGTCGTTCACCATTTTCTTTAAACTCTTGTCTTGGAGCATAGTCAAATTCTCCAGCAAAGTCTGGATTTTTCAGCTGGTTATGCAGTACTGTGCGTGGATTTCGATACCAGACTTCAAATTCTTTTGACATCCATGGAGGTGGATTTTTTGGTAGCTTGCCCTTATATTGTACTGAAAAACATAGCCATTCAGCATCTCCATGCTTAATTGAATCAAGCACTGCATGAAGATCATCTTTATTTGCATATGGATATGCCTTGGTTGTCTTTGCCCAGAGTCCCATGAGATGATTGAATTTTTTCTCAGAAACTGGCATCTCTCGAAATAGCAAGTCTGCAGTCTCAAATTCAACTCGATTTCGAAATGGGGACCAATCATTCCAATCAGGAATATCCTCTGGGTGTGGAGCTGCACCATCATCAAGATAATTTCCAGTATCATCACAAGGTCTCCCATTTAAATCTGGATGCAAAACATTTTTCTTGCCAGGCTGTGCATTTGAACTCTCAGCTGCATCATCATCAGGTTCATTATAGTGTGGATCAGCATAAAACATATTGGCTCCTCATGCTGTGGTGATTCTGGGTTAGTTGGAGCTGGAGGTAGATGATAAGGCCCATCCGTAGGTCTGTGCAAGCCAGGATGTATTGCATCTATATGCTGTCTCAAGCCTCTAGCACTGATAAAGCCACGCCGACATCTAGCACCCACAGGCTGTGGACATAATATATGTACGGCTTTTATATGATTTTCGATTCAAAGGTGCCATTAGTATAACCAGTGATATGGAACAGTTATGCAACTCCAGTATATTTATTGTAGCCAGAAACTCCTTTGCTAAACACACAGCTGTCAGATATCCTAGAATGACAGAGCCAAGATTATGATGCAATGTATAGATTTCAGAGTCTAGCACAATAGCTCAGACGCAGGGTATTCCAGGTCACAATTGACTATGCAGTGTGAATATATCAACTTGGAAGATGTGCAAGGATCTCTAAAGTGCACAAGAATATGTCAAAGACTCGGGGCGTGTGACATGTACTCAAAGGCCAAGTGACAATAGTATATCAAAGACCAGGTGCACAAGACGTCAAAGACTGAGTATGCGTGATGTGGTGTCGAAGACCAAATGCACGATAATATGTCCAAGAGTAGTTCCACAAGAATATGCAAGCAAACCGAATATGTGCAAGTAACTCTGCGTGGAATATGTCAAAGACCAGGCACAGGGAGATTGTACGAGTTGTTGCCAAAGTGGTGGTTCTCAAAACAATGTCAAGTCTCCAGATAAAACAAAAGGCAAAATAAATGCCAGGTGGTTGGATGCAGAGGCAAGGGGCTAGTATGGATATTTGTTGCACGAGCAAGAGCGCCAAAGCACAAGAGAGCAAGAGACGTAATGCGCAAGGCGAGTGGTCACGTGGTACGAGTGGGACGGGGCAGCAGCACAAGCGAGGCGGGTCCTTGCTTGCCACCTCACTCCACTGTCCTGCTAAGTCCACTTCGTTGACCTTGTAGGACTCTGCCGTGCTATTCCTCTCTTTCTTTGTTCCTGTAGCCATGCGCGCGAAACCTCGTCGGGTGACTTCACTGCAGGAGAAACAAAGTACTCACCAGGTATCTTCCAATGCCACGGTGGACAACGGGAAGAAGAGACGGCGGACTACCGAAGAGCAAATGGCCGACGAAGCCGCTCAGAAGGCAGCGGAGACAGCTGCACGCGCTCGCAAGAAACAGCGCGCGCGCGAGGAGCCCGAGTCGGAGCCAGATGGCACGTCGACACGGTCACTAGTCAATGTGGATGACGAGGACCAACCTGCGGATACAGGTAAGTAAATTTATTAAGCATGATAATTACATATACTCACTATGGCTGTTGAACTGAACAGTAGTCGTTTCTTCCAAGTCCAGCACGAAGCGTCGTGGGCCTGCTCGAACAAACCCCGAGGTTGTGATCAGTACTACATCTCAAAACTCGAAGGCAAAACGTGTACGTACCGAAGTCGAGACCGAGGCAGAAGACGTCCCGCAGGGAGAAGATCGTAAACGGCGCAAGTCGGCCGGAGGTAATGCACTTGAGGGTGAAGCTGCTGTGCCCAAAGCTGGGCGTGGTCGTCCAGCTCGACGGTTGGACGCCACAAGTGGAGGGCAGGCAACGGAGGAAGGTGCGACGCTGCTCGAGCAAGGTAATGGTAAGTTTCTTTCACAGCGCAGAGTAAGACGACTCACCTTCTGTGACAGAACCCTTACGCCCTCCTGCGCGTGGCCGTTCTAAAGCTCGACGCACGGACACTAAGCTGCTCGAGAACGAGCAGGGTCGAGATGGGGAAGATGGGATGCTGCTCGAGCAAGATGATGGTTAGTAGGCTTTTTTTCACATCATAAGGTATCAATACTCACCTTATGAAGACGAATCCGTACGTGCCCCTGCGCGTGGCCGTTCTAAGACGGGAGGAGTGGATACCACACTGCTCGAGAACGAGCAACGTCAAGATGATGGTAAGTTTTGTTCCATCGCCCAGAATCAACGTTGGAACTCACCTTGTCGACAGAATCTGGACCCTCCCGCAAGTCCGATCGAGGTGATCGGCCTGCTACGCGTGCCCGCTCGAAAGCTCGACAATCGCAGACCACGCTGCTCGAGAACGAGCAGCGTCAGTTTGATGGTCAGCTCGTCTCATCAGCAAGAATCAGCACTAAGTACTCACCTTATTGACAGAGCCTGGCCCCTTTCGCAAGTCTGATCAACGAAAAGAAACCAAACGTCGTGAAGACTTGAAGAAGGGAAAGCAGAGGGAGACGAACGAGTGGGATCGTGAAATAGATCCGGGGTTTGAGGGCACGCGGGAAGTTGAAGATGACGAGGAAGAGCCCGAGGACGACGGAAACGTCGGAGATAGCGAGCAAGATGAAGCTGATGAGCACGATAGGGGAAGACGGTCGGGAAAGAGCAACGCGAAGACGAAACGAGTGAGTTTCAAGGACGGAGGGATATCAGATGAAAGGTAAGGGATCCTTGTTGATCGATTTGCGAGCGCCTGTAGGCGCCTGTGCTGCCAGAACGAGCGCCCACCAGAACGAGCGCCCGTTGGTTCACATTTCGCACGTTTTGTCTCACACTTGGTACATCTCGCACGTTTACCATTGTTCTCTAACTACTGTACCTCTGATCTGCTAGTATGCTAACGAATATCCCTCCCAGACCTCGTGGTATTCGTCCAGACTGGCAGTCCAAACTGCCTGGGGCCTCGAAGACTTCGGGCTCGGCCACATCTCGACCTTCCGACGATCCCAAACCGACATCCGGCACACGTTCCGCGCAAGCGAAGCCCAAAGGCCGTAGAATCATCAAGCAGCAATTATTGGCCGGTGATTCGGAGGCAGATGAGGGTGAAGATGACGTGTTGGAGGCGGCGTCGATTCGAGCCGAGCCACGATTGAAGGTACGCCGTTGTTTTTATCTCTTGTGAAGTTTTCTAACGTGTTTTTCTTCATCACGAATCCCCTCAATCTCGTTCTGTAGGTCCAGAATTCTGTGCAAGTCATTCATAAGGTCACTCAGGCTCCCGGTTCATCCGGCAAGACAAAGGTACGTCGTAGCTCTTGCATTTTGGAACATTTCGTGCGCTAACCTTTTCCTTTGTCTCACTTCTCGTATTCTACACCATCTTACAGGCCAAAACTACGGCCAATGTCCAGGCCTCGAGCTCTTCAATCGAGTCATCTGGGAAACTACACGTACGTTATATCTCGCATTTTCAAATGTTTCGTATGCTAACTGTTTATGTCGTCCCACCCCTCGTGTCTCGCACCTCCTTTCAGGTCAAGCCCCCTCCGAAAACGTCCAGGCCTCAAAGTCTTCGGGCGGAACCTCTCAGAAACACCAGGTACATGTTCTGCTTTTTCATTTGTTTCGTTCGTGTTTCATTTGCTAATTCCTCTCATTTCACGCATCGTATCTTGCGTAATTCTTGCAGGTGAAACCCCCGGCTCAACAGAAGTCCAAGGTATGTGCTGGGGTTGTACATTTTGTTTGTTCTTTGCTGGCTAATAGTCTGTTATTCTAGGGCACCTCCGGAATGTCCGCACAGCAGCAGGAGAAAATGTCGAGCAAAGCTGCGGGAAAACAGGTGTGTTGTATTTATTGCACCTGTCACAATAATCTGACGCTACTTGTATGTAGAAGGCCTCCTTCCCTATTCCTCCGTCTACCCGCACCACACCTACTCCTCAGCCGAGCACCAGCAAATTGGATCCCGATAACCTTCTTGTAGAAACAGGTGGCACGTCGGACTCGGACTGGGACAGCCCCGATACGAGTGCTGCGAAGGCTATGAAATTCCTCAACTCCGGAGTGAAGGCTATCACCCAACCCACAAGTGATGGTGGTGCCGGTGCGACCGAGCCCGATCTCGACCCGGAATGGCAAGTCGTGTCAAGTGGTCATGACGAAAGCATTTCCGAGTGCGAGATGGACCCGGAGGAACAACGCAACCAAGACGGTGAGGATGTCGAGCTGGAACTGGAAGGGCAGGTTGACGAGGATGATGAGGAGGGGAGCAGGACAGAGTCTGACAGCGAGTGGGACAGGTACGTTGAGCAGGGCAGACAAGGCCTTCAAGGTGAGCAAGGTGCTCAGGAAGAGCAAGGCCAACAAGATGTGCAAGACGAGGAGGATACTGCGCCTGCACTTGTGCCTGCGACACCCGCCTCTGTCAACAAGACATCATCGCGTGCGCTGTCAATCTCCAAGACTCCGTCGAGTTCCAAGGCACTGTCTGCTGCCCGTACGCCGGGCAAAGTGGTATAATTCTTTCCTCTTTCATCATCTATCATTACTGACTTGTATTCTTTTGTTGTTGCAGAGCCGTACTCCGTCTGCTGCAACCGTGTGTAGTCATTTACTATATTCTTGTTTGTTACTAACAAATCTTAAGGATGCTTCGGAGGTCTCGACCTCCAGTCGCAATCGTGTCACTGCCAGCAATGATGACGCGCCCGTGGATTTGGACCAGTGGAAGACCTGGTTCATCCCATTGTGGCGCGACATGCTGGGCACATTTCCAGACCCCTTCGACTCCGATGATGTGGTTGCTGATGTCCAGGCTCTTTATGACCGGTGCTTTCCTAGTACCCCCCACAACTTCTCTGTCAAGGGGGACCTTGCTTTCCTTCTCGTAAGTTCTCATTCCTTGTCATTTTCTTTGATAATTATGTTTTGTAGGTTAAGCAGCGCACCTATGACTGGAGGAAGCCATTTGCTCCTATTGCTGAGAACATTGTTGGCCAGTATCTGCCGAAGCATGAGCTCGCCACGAAGATATTCAAGAAGGGTGAGAGGCATGAGCCGGACCGTATTCTGGCTTGTGTTCGCTACCACCTTGGTCGTTCGCCGAGCACCGCACAAGACCGCATCAAGATGTGGTGACTAATACTGGGACATACCCCTTTATCTTCGAGACCTTCAAGAAGGTTGATGGTGCAGCTCCAGTATGTTCTTGATTGTTTTTATTTCTTTTATTGACATGTTTTGTAGGTTCATTCTGGCATGTTCAGGAATGCTATGATTATCAAAACACTCGCCTTTGCTCATTTGTATCCCATCTCCCATCTTCCTGCTGCCTCCAGGACGAACAAGTGGCCTAAGGCTGCTCTCTGCCTGGCTGTAGTTGCCGTGAGTCCTTTTGATTTTCTTCTTTTTTGATGCTAACTTTGTGCAGGTCGAACGTGCCTTATTCAACCTCTTGCCTCCAGAGGAGGCTCCTCCCAGCATTAATGAGGACAAGAGGTTCAGCTCCAGCAATTGGGGAGCTGCTTCTCGCCACTATATGAAGGCCATTGACGCTCTTTCAGATCAGAAGTGGGAGTCGATCATGGAGCAGGCTGAGAAAGCCTGCGCTTCTAAGCGCAAGAAGCATCCTGAGGCTGAGTCTGGTGTTTTGGATGCTGGTGCTCGTCGTCGGACAGGGCTTTTGGATTACCTGTCTGATGATTAAGAGTTTGTGTTTCTTTTTGTCTTTTTGCATGGTGATCTGACTTCATTTTTTTAGAGCTTGGAATGATACCCATATAGTTTGTGCTCATTTTTTTCACTTGAGTCTGCTCTGATTTTATTTTAAATAGGATCTGACTTGTCTGCATTTTGCCTGAGTCTGTGCTTTGTCTGATTTTTCTCTGAACTGACTTCTAACTTTGACCTCTTCTTATGGACAGGATCTGATGCTTTATGAATTTTGTCTGAGTACGTCTGATTCCTTGTCTGATATTGATCTGAGCTGACTTCTGATCTAGTGTCCTTCTTCTGATATAACTGATGATTTAATGACTTTAATGCTTTACGTTTACTGTTGATCCCTTTTACCTATGACCTACCATTTTGGGTTTATGCTGCATTGGGCGTTTTAGTTGTTTTACCTGCATAGTTTTAGAATGCAGTGGTTCTGATAATCTGGTGTGATTCTGAGTGTCTGAGTATTGGCTGAAAGGTTTGATTGTAAGCTGAGAGTTCTGTTGGCTGTTCTGAAGATACAACTAAGTTCTTCTGACTAAAGTCTGATGATACTGGCTGATGCCTTGCAAAAGATGAGATATGTGTGAATTATATCTGATGAGTCTGACATAGTCTGACTTTTCATCTTATAAAATTCTAAAATGCCTGAATGAGTCTAATATCATCTGAATTTTAACTTGCAACATTCTGAAATGTCTGGTTGATCTATAATACTTCAACCAAGTCAGATATCCATATGGAGTCAAACTCAAAATTAGCTGTGATAGATCTAAGATGAACTGATTTTCATCCTGTAAACTTTTGAGATGTCTAAATTAACTCTAATGGGTCTGATTCTCCAACTTATAAAATTCTGAGATGTCTGACTATCCTGATAGCATCTTATCTAAGCCAGATATCATACAGACTATAATTTTAACAACTCCAAAGATGCTAAAACTTGTCTGTGTAATAGTTAGATTTTATCAAAGTGAATGACATCAGATTAAATTCTGACAGTCAGACCAATTCTAATATCAGACCAAACCCTGACATCAGACTGATGAATCTGATATCAGACATTTTCTGGCAATCAGATATTTCCTGAAATCATCAGAAAATCTCTGAAGTTCTCAGACAAATTCTGACAATCAGACAATTTCTGACAAAATCAGGCAGTTTCTGATTTGTTAGAAAGTTTCTGATTGTCAGAGATTGTCTGATGCTATCAGAGATTATCTGACATCAGAATTTTGATCTGAGAGTCAGACTTTAATCTGATTGCAGACAATGTTTTCTGATATAGTCTGATGTGGTCTGAAAAACAGCACCCTAAATGACAGCCCTGATAGAAATCAGACAAAATCAGCCCATTTTTAGCCTATTTTCAGACCAATCAGGAAATTTGAGGTTTACTGATGTACTCATCAGGTGCACCAACTGCGCACAGGCTCACCAGAATTGCTTCAGTCTGCCACCTTGTGAAGCCTGCCAGGGTGCCAAGCAGCGTGACACCTGTGACAAGACGGACTTCCAGAACCTACGACTCACCACGGAGACCACCCTTGGCAGACGGCGCAGCTCCTGTTCGCGATGTTACGCCACTCAACGGCATTGCAAAGGGAAAGAAGGGAGGCCCTGCAATCACTGCTTTACGGTTTGCATGGAAGATTTTTGTGACAGGATGTTTTGGGTGCAGAGAAGTCAGGACGACTTGACACCTGGACGAGGGGTGATGTTATGACCGTATTTTCTTTTCTCTTTTACAAGGACTTATCATTTCTTTTCCTCTGCGATGACACCCTCTAACCATCTATCGATCTATCGATCTATCACTTACTGTCATCGCTTCCTCCATTGATCGCTTATCTAAGACTCCGTTTAGGATATCCAACTGCTGCTTTCGTAAAGGATATCCAACTGCCACTTTCGTAAAGGATATCCTACCGTACCTACACATATATAAACCCCACGTACACGGACCTGTAACACTAAGTTTATCCTCTTGTATATCTTGTATCTCAACTTGCAATACAGTCGCTTGATTCGCTCCTCTCATCTACGCTCCTCTACCTCCTCAGTCATCCTCTATCTCTCTTCGCTAAGGGACGGGCCTTAGCATCGTACTCTTCGAGACCACTAGCAGCGTCGCCGCTCTAGTGATGGACTTGGCACCATGTTGACACTGCCGTTCGACTTGGGAATGACACAGGTTCCGAACCTGGTCAGAACATGTTTAAAGAAAAGGCTTCCGAGAGACTACCGATCAGGCGACCCTGGGACCATGCAATTGATCTTAAACCCGATGTAGAGCCTCACTCGGCAAAGGCCTATCCAATGGCTCCCCATGAACTCAAGAAACTAGACAAATTCATCGACAAAAATCTCAGAAAAGGCTATATTCGAGAATCCAAATCACCCTGGGCAGCCCCATTCTTCTTCATATCTAAAAAGGATGGCAAATTGAGACCTGTCCAAGATTACAGGGAGCTTAATAAGCACACAATCTGGAATGAGTACCCACTACCCTTGATCGGAGAACTGGTCGACAAACTGAAAGATGCCAAAATCTTCTCGAAGTTCGACCTTAGATGGGGATACAACAACGTCCGCATCAAAGAAGGTGATGAACACAAGGCTGCATTCCGTTGCAATCGGCGATTATTCGAACCCATAGTCATGTTCTTTGGACTCACCAATTCTCCGGCGACCTTCCAGGCGATGATGAATGCTCTGTTCAAAGACCTCATAGACGGGGGCAAAGTCGTCATCTATATGGACGACATTTTGGTTTTCACAGAAACATTGGAAGAACACCGCGAAATTGTCAGACAGGTTCTAGCACGACTTAGAGATAATGACCTATTCCTCAAACCGGAAAAGTGCACCTTTGAGAAGGCCGAAGTCGAATATCTTGGCCTGATTGTGTCTCACAACCAACTCCACATGGACCCCGTCAAAGTCGATGGAGTTATTCAATGGCCGGAACCCCAAACTGTCAAGCAAACACAGAAGTTCTTAGGCTTTGGCAACTTCTACCGCCGATTTATCAAAGACTACAAGATCGCCAGGCCACTGTTTGAATTGACCAAGAAGAACCACATGTGGCAATGGACCCAAAAAGCAGCAGACACCTTTAATGCACTAAAACACGCATTCACGACGTCCCCAGTACTTGCCATGCCAGACTATGACAAACCATTCAGGGTCGAGTGTGACGCATCGGACTTTGCAACAGGAGCGATACTATCGCAACAAAGCAAAGATAACCAGTGGCACCCCATTGCATATTACAGTAAATCTCTCAGCGATGTGGAATGCAATTACGACATCTACGATAAGGAACTTCTTGCCATAATCTGTGCCCTCGAAACCTGGCGTCATTACCTCGAAGGACACCCCCATCCAGTAGAAATCTGGACAGATCACAAAAACCTGGAATATTTCTGCACAGCACAGAAACTTAACTGCCGACAAGCCAGATGGAGCCTATTTCTTATCAGATTTGACTTCTCCATCATTCACAAACCAGGCTCGGCCAATAAGTCCGACGGTCTGTCCAGGCGTCCAGACCATAAAGAGGGGGTGGAAAATGACAATTCCGATCGAGTCTTATTGGAACCGCAATTTTTCCAAATCCGAGCCACAGGAAGAGGAAGTGTGACCAGTTTAGGAGACAAAACCCTTCTAAAATGCATCCGAGAATGCACAGAGCACGACGATGTCGTAACTGCAGCAATGAAAACAATCCTAAGCGCAGGACCTAGAGCGATTGCAAAAGGGTTACAGGAATGGAATTTGGAAGATGGACTAATCCTATACAGAGGAAAAGTCTACATCCCAAAAGACCTCGAGCTATGCCGCAAAATCATGAAACTACACCACGATTCACTAGCTGCAGGTCATCCAGGACAATGGAAGACTTATGAATTGGTCCAGCGCAACTACTGGTGGCCAGGGATGACTAATTTTGTCAGAAACTACGTAATGGGATGTGCCATTTGTCAATCCACCAAAAACGACACACACCCCACTTATGTCCCAGTACAACCGACAGAAGCGCCATCACAGCCATGGGAATACTCCACCATGGACTTCGTCACAGATCTACATCTGAGAAAAGGACCACTGGTATGTAGCACTATATAGCCTATATAGCTCTGATAGGGCCATAGCAGTCCCCTTTTCTACATAGCTACTCCATAGCAGTGAGGCAATCTACATAGAGCTATCATAGCTATCCATAGCTATCATAGCATAAGGCAGTGGCTATCATAGCTATCATAGCATAAGGCATAAGCTATCATAGTGATCATGGCTACTATTGCATATGGCAGCTATCATAAGTATGCCAGCTATGTGATATATCTTAGTTATCATACTATGTCTAGCTGATAGCACTGCTATTTATTCTATGTCACCTCTGATAATAATATTGCTTAAAAGATGCTATATACCTATCAGAACATTAAAACATATCAGATCCATAATCTTATCACATTTAAAACATCGAAAATTTGAAAAGCATTATATTTCAAACAATACTAACTACAACACATTTACTGAAACACTACAAACATTACTAACTACAAACTATGTTTTAATACATTGAACTAGGAACATCATGCTTACAAAACACAATCAACATCTAAAGCTAATCTAGACCAAAAGATAAGATAAAGCTTATTTAGCAAAGATAAGATAAGATATAAAACTTACTTAAGGGATGAGAAAAAGCGAAAACTATTAACTATAAAACAAGTTAACAAATTTATATACAAGGTGAAGATATAAAAGAAACATAAGACTTACTTATCAAGAAATAAAAGCGAAAATGTCGAGTCTACAAGAGCATTAAGACTAGCGAGCAACAAAGCAACATAAGAACTTACCAAACATGAGAAAGTCGAAGCAGGGGAGGGGAGAGAGCGACAACAGACAGGAGATGGAAGTGGTAGGGAAGAGAAAGGGGATGCGCGTCGCACACGCCTTATATAGACGTGGCGAGCGGAGCGTCAAACGTAGCTGCCGACGCCGGGCCGGGCGCTGCCGGGCACCGCGTCAGAGGCTAACCATTAGATTGCATTAAGTGGATGTCAAGGCTCCTGAGCGCAGTATACAGTAGATACCTATGTAGCTCACTGAATCGAATTGAATTGCTGAACGCTACCATCTGTCTTTTCCGTAGATTTTATGTGATTTTATTTGATTTTCTAAGTATGAAAACATTCGAGCTCGGGCGACCGGTGGCTGAAGCACCGAACGCGCGTCGACTCCGTTCGACTTACCCACTCACCATACTCACTATCTCTTCCATCTCCCATTCCTCCTACCTCCTGCTGCCCCTTCTCTTTCTTCTGGACGACGGATGACTCGAACACACGGAGGAGCCGACTGGGTGGGCATAGGGCACGAGGTAAGTATAAATGTATCGCTCTTTTTTCGTATTCTACTAAGTCAGAGAGTACCGCCCGTTTTTACGGGTGATACTCTCGCTATCTCTTTCCCCTGTGTCCCCGCCGCCCTATCCGCACACTCACTTTCCGCCACCCTCCTTCGTCACCACTTCACCAGCGCTCCGCGCGCGACACCCACGACTTCACCCCTTCGCACCGCCTCAACAACGCGCGTTTGCCCTGCAACACCTCCGCGCTTTCGACACTCTGCACACGGCCCAGACGACGACCCTCAAGCAAGCCATTTCCATGAGCCCACCACCCTCTCCCTCGACAGCGCCGACGACAATGTTGTCGTACCTCGTTGCTGTGGCAACGGGGCACGACCCGTCATTCGCCTGGCCTCGCCTGGCCTGCCATCCCTTCAATGACCACCACACGCCCTCAGGAGGTCCGCGCGGGCTCACGAGCTCACGAGCTCACGAGCCCCTCACCACCTCTCCGCCATTGGCAACGCGCTCGCCCGACACGTGGCTGCGCGAGCATGACCACGCACGGTCGCAAGCCCGCGCAGCGTCCTGGCTACGCGCGCACGCCGCGGATAGCCTCTCCAGCGTGTGCGTGCACTCTCACATGCGAGCGCGCGTGCACACTTGGCCCCGCGAACGCGTGCCAACTCCCGCACGCCTGGGTGCGGCCACCCGGGTCCCACGCGAGCGTGCACGACTGCGCCAGCTCAGGCGCGACCCGCGCACCCCGCGCCGCCCCGGCCATGACCTGTGCGCCGACCCGCAGCCCCGCACGACCGCCTCGCCTCGCGCTCGCGCACGCGCACATGGCCATGCCCGCCTGCGCCAATCTGCGCCCGGCCCTACGCCCGACCCCCATGCGACCGCCGGGCTCCGCTCATGGCCGCGCCAGCTCGCGCGCGAACACGCGCGACCCACGCACCCCCGCCCCGTGCATGACATGTGCGCCGACGCGCGGCCCCGCACACGGTCTCCGCACGCGCCCACGCGCCCACGACCGTGCCCACCTGCGCACGACCCGCATACGACCGCCACACGACCGTCTCGCTCCGCGCACGGCTGTGCCAGCTCACGCGCGACCGCCCACGACCCACGCACCCCGCCTCGCCCGCACATGACACGTGCGCCAATGCCGCGCCTCGCACACGGCCCGCGCGCAGTCGCCTCGCCCTGCGCACGCACATAGAGTGATGCACGACCACGTCAGCTCGTGCTGGGCCACGTGCGACGGTGCCAGCTCATGCACGACCACGTACGACCCGTGTGCCCCGCCCTGCCTTGTGGATGTCCCGTACGCATGCACCCCGCCCCATCCATGACTATGCATGACCGTGCCAGGCTGTGCACGGCCCCACAGCCGTGTATGAGGGTCTGAGGTCTATTTAGGACCTCTATCTACTGGTTAGATAGTGTTAGATTTTGTAGTTTCCTTGTCTGTAATAGTCTAAACTTGAATATAAGAGATTTTTGACCTGGATTTCTTGACTGCCTGGGGCACTTATCATAACAATTATAGTAGGCATAGTAGGCATAGCTTCCATTGGTAAGTATCATAGTTCTATATATATGGCACCCCTAGCTATAGAGGCTATGGCATCCTATGCATCTCACACTTTATGCTATGGAAGCCATCATAGCCTCCATAGCTCTCCATAGCTATGCTATCTAGCCTCATAGCCTCCATAGCTGATTGATAGCATTCATAATAGGACTTGCTGCTATGTAGATTTCCATTTTCTCAGATGTACCAGAAGTCCAGCAGTACGACTCCATCAACGTGGTGGTAGACCAATTCTCCAAGGCCATTGTTATATCACCCTGCCGGAAAGAAATTGATGCAGACGGAACCACCAAACTGTTCATGGACAATGTTTGGAAACGATTCGGACTTCCGGAGAAAATGATCTCCGACCGAGGACCACAGTTTGCATCCAAAGTCCTCCAAAGCATTTACAAAGGATTGGGAATTCGATCGGCACTCAGCACTGCTTATCACCCTCAGACGGATGGAAGCACAGAGCGCATCAATCAAGAAATTGAGCAATACCTCCGAGCCTTCTGTAATTCCCACATGGACAACTGGGTAGACCTTCTCCCTTTTGCCGAGTTCGCACACAACATCAAAGTTCATTCGGCTACCCGGAAATCACTGTTCGAATTACTCCATGGATTCCAGCCTCGCTTCCAACCCAGGATCCACATGAATGCTGCTATTCCCACAGCTGAACAACGGCTGATGACCATGCAAAAGGCCCGAGAAGAAGCCAAGGCGAGTCAAACTATCGCTAAAGAGGATATGCGAAGACAGGAGGACAAGTACGGGAAGACAGAGCCCATGTTCAGGATAGGGAGCAAAGTCTGGTTAGATGGGAAAAATCTCAAACTCCAATACCCCAAGGCAAAGTTTGGACCCAAATGGCAAGGGCCCTTCGAGGTGATCCAAGCCATAGGACCAGTTAATTACAAACTAAAACTCCCAAGAACTTGGAAAATTCACCCCGTCTTCTATGCAGGACTTCTTACGCCGTATCAGGAAACTCCCGAACATGGCCCCAACTACACTCCGCCACCACCGGAAGTTATAGACGGAGAACAGGAGTAGGAGGTGGAAAGTGTTGTCAAATCCCGAGTTTTCGGTAAAAACCGACGGTTACAGTACCTCATTAGGTGGAAAGGATTCCCTGATGCCGATATGACTTGGGAACCGGCAAGCAATGTCCGCCATGCTAAGGAAAAGATTGCTGAGTACCATTGGAAACATCCAGGGGCTCCAAGACCGATCAGAAGCCTAGGGATCAATCCGGGGATATTTCAGCAGTCCCTGCGAGAACCAGCCACAGCAAGCCTATAAAAGACCACACCTCAATCCTTTTCAGACCAGCATTCCAAACTGGATTCTGCTACCACAACCCTCCTCGCTCTGAACTTCCTTCTCAACCTCCTCATCCTCACCCTCGTCTTCTTCCTCTACTCGAAACAATGTCTTCCCAGATCAACAACATCCTCTCCACCGCCGGCCTTGCCCCCCGTTCCGCCCCCAGTCTTCACTCGTCCTCCACTGCGGTCTCCACGGACTCCCTCCCTGACCTCATCTCACTTTCCTCCCCTGAACCCTCCGCTCCTGCCAGTCCCCAGGCGTTCTCACCCACTGCAGATGAGGCCGCCGAGTCTGCGTCCCTTTCCTGGGACGACTCAGAATGGAGCACGGAGGAGCAGTGGAGGGGCCTCGAGCCTATCCTCGTCACCACCATCACCACCATTGCCGGAGATCCCTCCCCAGTTCTGGTTCCAGAACCTGCCGCCCTCGGGACCACCCCCAATGGTCCCACTTCCACCCCAGCCCGACGCACCAAGAAGCCCTTCTGTTGGAAGTGCAACCGTCTGGGGCACGTGAAGAAGGACTGCCAAGGGCGCCGTCACTTCAAGGGTCAGACGGCCCGCCGCTCTGGAGGACCTCCGCCTGCCTCGTCCAGAAGGGTGGACAACACGTGGGCCAGTGATGCCACTGGCTGGAACACCCACCATGAGGCGTGGGACAAGGTCGACCCGGTCGATCAACGCCTCGACCCCACTGCCAATGCCTTCCAGGAGTACTGGGAGTTCCTCTGCAGCCACCTCCGCGACACTGAGGCGGCCATCGACAAGCTGAAGGAGCGTCGGATGTACTGGTCTGACAAGCTGTGGGAGGTGGAGTGGAGCGACCCGCCACGCCCTTCCTTGGAGGAGGTGCGCTGCCACAGGGCCCGCTGGGAGGATGACAAGGAGGTGCTCCCCCATCCAAGCTGGGGTCTGCCAGGATGGGGTGCATAAGGACATGTCGGGTCGACATGTCATAAAGAGGAGGTGGTGCTAAGAACTGTACATTTCATTTTCTTTGTTCTTAACATCACTCCATTCGACATCCCCACCATGGCTCATTCGCCATGCCTCTGGCCGTGCTCCTCTTACTTTATTTATCATCATATCTACATGCATACATGGACTTCATCACACTGCCTTGATCCCATTTCTGTTTCCATCATGATCGTGGCAGTGTTACTCTACCTATCCATTTTATCTTTGTTTCATTGCTATCGGCGCAGCCTTGCGCAGCCCTGCACAGTTACTACCGTCTCCTTAGATATGGCTGCGGCTGCGCATCCCTCATGTATATATACCATAGAGCTAAGTCCTGGCAACTCAGCTTAACCACTTCGCATACTCTATAGGACTTGTCCTGTCAGTTGCCAGTGCTCCCTTGAGCCCCTCGCTGTGTGCCTCCCCTCTCTCAGTTGCTCTCAACTCTCTTAGTCGTTGTTCGCCTCCTGAGCAGGTCAGCACTCTTGTTAGTGTGTAGCCTGAGCCATTGCCCGGTCACTATAGGATGCCGGTCCTTAGCAGTTCTTAACCGATTGAGACATGTGAGGTATGGCTAAAAAGCTATGAATGTGTAGATCTAGACGCATAAATGAGAACGAGTAAATCGGTGGAGTATTGACTAAGCTAGCTTGGTTTCAAGTATTATAGGGGGGAAATACTGGAATTCATTGCACTATGTGAGTTCTGTGAGGATCATGATGCAAAAAATACTGCTAGAAAGCAATAAATGAGTAGATTCAGATGCAGTTGAGAACAGGTGAATTGGTTGAGAACTGATCAAGTTACATTAAATCAAATGTAAACAAAACTCCGGCCAGAGCTGGAGTTGAACCTGCAAATAAGCCAACTGCCAAATGGGGGTAGTGTCCGATACTAGCATGTCGTTTCTGATAGGAAAACCCGGTATAGAGTCAACGATTCTAAGGAATCGTGACTATCTGATCTGTCTGATTTGACTTGTTGCAGGTCATGCAGATCCAATCAGACACTCTCAGATTGCTCTCAGGTCTAGCAGAAAGTTGTCAACCTTCTTGATGTATGTTGGCATTCATGCGGGGCCAATAGAGTCTATGAGCAAGGAAGGCTCATAGCTTCTTGGCTCTGGCATGTGCTGTTTTGCCTGCAGAACAGTGCGCCAGGTTGAGAAAATGCAGTTGTAGTTGTTTTGGAATACAGAGACGAATGTGCGCATTAGCATCCTCGAAAAAGAGGAGGTCTCAATCATCTTTAAAAAAATGTTGGCCTGGCTGGTGGTCTGTGAAGGAGCTGGGGGGCACGGTCCACTTAGACTTGAAGGCTGGGTCAAGGGTATATGCTGTTCGGAATTCCTCGAGGCGCTTGTCGGGCAGAGTGAGCAGTGGGAGCGAGCGCCCATCTCTGTAGGGAGCCTGACAGATAATAGAGTGGTCCGATCTTCCGGTGCAGTTATTATGCTGTTGGGACCGGCGACTTCAGCCTGCAGGGGTGGACCTCCCACCGGGGCTATGGTGTCGGTGATAGCCTGCTGGCATGCTATCACTCTGGTGACAATGAAGATGGAGTGGGTGTCGAGACAGTCTTCTATCGAAAGGGCTAGAAAGGTGTCTGCTGGGCACGATCTTGCTTGCTCCTCCAGTCGTGCAGCGGTCGTGTTGTCCGTCAGGAGGCTGGGGCTGGGGTCTTCGGTGGGGGATATATGTGTTGGGGGCTCCAGAGGCAATCGTGATAGAGGGTTGATGTTCGAGTGTACATGGCCTGGTCTGTGAATGATACGAAGGCCCGGCTTATAGGCTAAGAAGACTGCTCCCCAGGAGGCCAGGCGAACAGTACGTCTTGGCCCATTGTAGCGCCAAATGATCCGTGATCAGGAGGATCTTTTTGCCTTCAATAAAGGGTTGAAACTTGACTAGGCCCTCCTTCGCTGCAAGGGCTTCTTTTTCCATAACTGAGTAATTCAGTTCTGCAGATTTGAATGTTCGAGACCAGTAAGTGATGACTCGTTCAACCGGAACGATCATGTCGTCGAAGGAGGGATACCATCCATCTGGCAACTCAAACTCGTCGAAGTTGGGGTCTATCTGGTTGACTAGTTTGGGGGGTGGGAGTCCTGCCTGGTATGCAGCTTAGTAAGAGCTTCTTGTGCACATTGTTGGTGCTATGGCACTCACCATTTCTGCAGTGGGTTTCTTTGTATCTGTTTGATTGTTTGCTAATTTTGTCTCAGATCCACCGTGCCTTATCACAATACTTGCTCTTTGGGCCTGATGATCATCCTAAGCTCAAGTGGCACTCAGAGGGGTGGTTCACAACTAAGCACTGGCATAAGCCAACCAAACAATGGTTGAATATTCTCCAAGGTGCTGATATAGCTAAGTGGTGTTTGATCTTTTCAAGAGCGGCAGAGTTTTTGCCTGAGGGAGAGGAGCCTGATAATAGTGTGGGAGATTTACCAGGATCTCATCAGCATCATGCACTGCAGAGTGGCAATCTTAGTGATTGAGGCCAGTTTTTTAGCATTATCTTTTTTATCTCTAGTTTGGTTGGATCCATGCCCTCCTTGCTTTTATGCCTGTCTTACATCTTTGATCACACTGTTTAGTCTACCATCATCCTTAATTTTCTGAATTTAGAGATGCAGTCATTTTTCCTATGGTGTGATTAGAGTGAGAAAAACAATATCAGATTGAATTTGATATCAGAATTAATTTCTTATGCTGGAATAATGTCTGATATTAGATTTAAAGCTGTTGACAGACTTAAAACTTCGGACAGACTTGAAACTGTTGTCAGACTTAAGTCTATGATCAGAACTTATTTTGCAATCAGAATCTAATATGAAGTCAAAGTTTAGTCTGCAGTTTGATTTGAATCTGTAGTCAGACTTTAATCTGAAATCAGATTTTAATTTGCAATCAGGCCTGATATCTGTAGTCAGATTTGATATCTACAGTCAGACTTGGGATCTGATATCAGAAGTAGTGTCTGGTCCCAGATTTTTTTCTGATTATATCTGTAGGATCATACCCATCTTACTGGCCTGACTTGTTTGATTTTCACTACCAGTCGCAATCAGATTTTATCAGAAAGTTTGTAGGATTTCTGATGTCACCAGTCAGTCCTATGACTGTGGAGCTCCCCGACCCAACCTACTACCCCTCAGACCAACTGCGAGACCTACTGGATATTGGCAGCCTTCCAGCTAACCTGAAAGAGTCAGCCTGCATCTGAGAAATTAGAAATTTATATAGCAGCAAGTCCCATTATGGGTCCTATTGGTGAGCTATAGATGCTATGTGGCTGGATAGCATAGCTATGGAGAGCTATGGGGGCTATGATAGCCTCCATAGCATGAAGTGTTAGATACATAGTGTGCCATAGCCTCTATAGCCAGGGCTGTCATATACATAGGGCTATGATACTTACTAAGGGAAACTATGGCTGCTATAGGCCTTATGGTAAGGCACCTATGTAATCAAGACATCAGGTCAAAAATTTCTAATAATCAATTATAGACCACTACAGGCAAGGACAAGGCTACAAAATCTAACACTAAACTACTCAATAAATACAGGCCCTGAATGGACCTCGCATCCCGCAGGCAATGGCACAGCCGAGGCACGCAGTGGTTGTTGCACAGGCGCGGGGGTCATGTCAGAACGCACGGCACGGACATGCGCACGCGCACGCGGGGCCATGCATGCACCGGAGGCTGCGGGCAGGCCCGCGCCGTCCGGGGCGTATGACGGAGTGCGTGGGCAGGCGTGCACTCTCGTGGCCGTGCGTGGGCGAGGGCACGCTGCTGAGCGTGTGACGGCGTGCGAAGGCAAGCATGCCTGGCATTGCCGTGCGTGGGTAGGCGCACGCTGTTGGGCGTGCAAGGGTTGGCGAGCACTGGCGTGCCCTTGCGCACGTCGTGCGGGACTTGCCCACCACCGTTCGGCTGTGCGTGACCGTGCGCAAGCTCGCAAGCCGCGACCACGCTCGCGGCGATCGTGTGCAAGAGCTGGCGCAGACGTGGTCCACATACTGTCCGGGCACACGAGGGTGCGTGCGCAGTCGGGGTCTCGGATGGGCGGGCGTGGCCATGCGCGTGTTCGGGTGGGCGGGTGGGCGGGGTCGGGGAGCTCGGTCCTGTTGAGGGCGTGCGGGGTCGTGTGAGTGGAACTGACTGCTGCAGAGGGCGCGGGAGGCCGGGCGAGCAACATATGGTCGCGCCTCGTTGGGCAACGGGACACGACGAGGCGGACACGTATGGCGTCGTTGGGGGAATGGGGCCGCTGCGGGCTCGTGGATGCAGGCATGAGGTCGAAGGGGAGGGGATGTAGTGCGCGCAAGTCGCGAGAAGGCAGACACGAGCACCGCCCGTTGAACGAACGATACCCGCGTGGTTAGCACGAGAAGAGAATAGAAGATATTTTTTTACTTACCTGTTGGCCCTCGGAGCATCTGAAAAACCCTTGAAGATGTTGAGGATAAGGAGAGAGCGAGGGAGACGAAGGTGACGGTGCGGGAACGGCGACATGGTGGAGCTGGGATGCGGAAATGGCGACGGGGTGGGCTGGGATGCGGAAACGGCGGCGGCGGCGGCGATGGGGATGGAGTGGGCAAGAAGAGTGCGTCACTCGAAACCGAGTCGACACACTCTTGTTAGTACGAGATCATGAAAAAAAATAGGTAAGTTTACTCATCTAGTCATCCTCTGACCTTCAAAGCCCTGCCGGTGTGCGTGACCGTGCACGCACAGCCGTGGCCGTGGCCGCGAGAGCGTTGTTGGCGGCGCGAGGGTGCTGGGGCGTGGAGCTGGCAGGGTGTTGGGCCTGCACGGGCCTTTTGAGGGGGCGCGGGTTCGTTAGAGGGATGCGGAGGGAGCCCGGACGAACGACGTATCGTGCCCCATTGCCGCAGCAACGAGGCACGACGACGCACACGCAGACGGCATCGTTGAGGGATGGGGCCGCAGCGAATTTGTCGATGTGGATGCGGTGTGTCGAAGGCGATGGAGAGGTGGGGCGCAGTGTTGCACGAGAGTAAGGACGAGTATCGCTCGTCCGACGAGCGATACTGCGTGGTTAGTACGAGAAGAGGATGGAGAAGCTTTTTTACTTACCTGCTGGCCCTCAAACAATCTCGTAGTCCTCCTAACTCTTGAGTATGCCGTGTGGAAAGAGGAGAGGCACACGAGGCACACGAAGGAGAATGTACGAAGTCGCGCGACGAGTGCTTCAGCCACAGCACTCGTCTCGCGCGTCTTGTAGTTTCGACTCTAAGAAATCAAAACAAATCGCTTTAAATCCTCAAAAAAGTGAGGAGATACAAAAGGTCGTTATAAATACAATGAATGAGCGACTCTTGTACCTACTGTGCAATTTGCTCGGGGATTTTGCAATCCACTTAATGGAATCTAATAGCTAGCCTCTGACGCGGTGCCTCGGCAATGCCCGGCCCGGGCTCGGCAGCTACATTTAACGCTCCGCTCGCCACGTCTATAAAGGGCGTGCGCGACACGCGTTCTCTCTCTCTTCCCTACCCCTTCCATCCCCCGTTTTTCGTCGCTCTCTCCCCTCTCCTACTTGGACTTTCTTATGTTTGGTAAGTTGTTATGTTGTTTTATTACTCACTGGCCCTAATGTTCTTTGTAGACTCTACCATTTTCGCTTTTACTTTGTCGAGTAAGTCTATGTTTCTTTATATCCTTACCTTGTATACTGATTTGTTGACTTGCCTTGTAGTTAATGTTTTCACTTTTTCTTGTCTGTTAAGTAAGTCCTATCTTATCTTTGATTGAGATTAGCTTGATATATCTACTGTTTTCTGTAAGCATGTTTCTTTTATAATCTAATATATATCATAATATAGTTTTGTTATAATGTTTGTAGTATTGTAGTAATATGTTGTAATTAAATATTGTTTAACATATAATGCATTTGAAGTTCATGAAGTTTTGAATATTTGAAATGTGATATCATCATAGATCTATGGATATCTTTTAATCTTCTAATGGCTCTATAGCATCCTTTGAATGACATAGAGTAGATAGCAGTGTTATATAGTATAACAACAAGGATATAACACATAGCTGGCATACTGATGATAGCCACTATATGCTATGGCAGCTATGGTAGCTATGGTAGCTATGGTAGCTAATGCTCTATACTATGATAGCTATGATAGCTACTGCCTTATACTATGATAGCTATGATAGCTAAGGTAGCCCTATATAGATTGTCTTGCTGCTATGGGGTAGCTATGTAGAAAAGGGGACTGCTATGGCCCTATCAGAGCTATATAGGCTATATAGTGCTACATACCACTGGTACTTTTCTCAGATGTGGCAAATGTTGGAAAACCACATAAAAGCATTCAGATTCGACAGCCACATAGGTCACCACCCAGCCAAAGCCCACATATGTACCAATGAGGAGCACCTCCCTATTTCAATACCCATGTACGGATCTTCACCGCGCAAATGAGAGGTCATAGAGGAGCAAGTACATCAATGGTTCGAACAAGAGGTCACAGAACCTTCCAAAAGCCTGTAGAGCACCCCCGTAGTCATCGCCTATCAGAACGGCAAAGCATAGTTCTGCGTAGATTACCGTAAACTCAATGCCATCATGGTCCCAGATGAATTTCCCATCCCTAGACAATCCAAGATTCTAGGATCCCTTGCGGGAGCACAAGTCCTATCCTCATTGGATGCCCTGTCAGGATTCACACAGCTGCATCAGCAAACATGACCATTTTTCTGACTCACTGACAGTGGTCTGACTTATCTGAAAGTGCTCTGATTTATCTGACAGTAGTTTGACTTATGCTAATCAGAAGTGTCAGACAATCAGATTGTAAATCAGAGTAAATCAGACTGCTTTCAGATGAGTCAGACCACTGTCAGTGAGTCAGAAAAATGGCCATGTTTGCTCATGTGGAAATGGACCTACGAGACATTGAAAAAACAGCTTTCTGCACCCACCTAGGGCATTTTCAATTCAGGCGCATGCCGTTTGGTCTTTGCAACGGCCCCGCTATCTTCCAGAGAGTGATGCAATCAGTCCTAGCCCCATACCTCTAGCTTTTCTGCTTAGTCTATATTGACAACATAGTAGTATTCTCTCGCACATACAAGGAACACATTGATCATCTTGACAAAGTCCTCGCAGCAGTTGAACAAGCAGGCATCACGCTATCTCCATTCAAGTGTCACCTCTTCTATCCTTCCATAATTCTCCTAAGCCACAAAGTCTCGTGATTAGGGTTATCCACACATCAACAAAAAGTGGACATCGTCGCCAAGCTGGACATTCCGCAATCCATGGCCCAACTACAAACCTTCCTCGGCATGGCAGTCTATTTTGCAGCATTCATCCCTTACTATGCAGACTGCACAAGATCCTTTTTCAAACTCATATGCAAAGGAGCACATTGGCATTGAGACACATCCCACCAAGAAGCCTTTGACAGTATAAGAAATGCCTTACAACAGGTGCCAGTCCTCAGTCACCCTGTCCAAGGCAAGCCGTACTGCCTCTACATGGATGCCTCTGTAGCTGCACTGGGTTGTGCGCTTCAGCAACCGATCAAAATAAAAGATCTAGCAGGCACAGCAGCCCACTGAAAATTGCTGACAGCATTCCAGGAGGGTCGCCCCCCGCCGAAGCTTGTCACATCCATGGACACAGAATTCGACAATTTCTCCCACCCAGCAGAGTGGTCATCCACATTCGAAGATACACTCGTCCCAGTATAGCACGTCATTGTCTACTGGTCGTGAACCTTCAAGTCAGCTGAACTGAACTATTCGGTTACTAAGAAGTCATCAGTAAACCTGGAAATCTCTGATTGATATCTGATTGTATCTGATTTCATCTGATTCAGACATTCAGACAATCAGACAAGTCAGGTAGGCCCCTATCGTCCAGTGTGTTTTAGACAAAAGTGTCTGATTTCAGACAGTCATCTGGGTATCAGACAGTCATCTGGGTATCAGACAGTCATCTGGGTATCAGGCAGTCATCTGGGTATCAGGCAGTCATCTGGGTATCAGGCAGTCATCTAGGAGTTAGACTGCCATCTGTTAGTCAGGCAATCATCTAATATCACATCTGGGTATCAGACATCTGTCTGAGTTAGATTCCATCTGGGGTCAGATCTTGTCAGATATTTCTCTTATTTGTATCTGAGGTCAGATTGTGGTCTATATCCAAACTTTGATCTGAAGTCAGATTTTGATCTGACAGTCAGATGCGTTATGATTTTAGACATAAATCAAATAAGATCAGATGTCCCTCAGATATGGTCCAGATGACCCATGTTAGAACAAATATTAATATTATATCATTCAAATCACTAAAAGTAGACAGGCCAAACTACGAGTAGATACTACACAATAAGGACTGCAGGCTGAATGACATGCTGCAGCCTGTCAATCTAAGCCCATCTCATCAACAGGTGGACAGGAGAAGGGTGCAGGTAACTGAAAGTCAGATCAACAATCTATCAATATATTAAATGTTGTAAACAGATGAGAAATATACTCCACCATGCAGTCACGCAGCCTTTGTCTATAGTCGAAAAACCTAAATCATCAGTGCAAGACATAGAATAGTCAAGGGACACTCATGATGTGCCTGCTTCGCAGCCACGCACAAGGGACCACAAGAGTATCAAGCGCGCACACATGACATTGTGCAGGCTGAGGTGTTCCAGGGAAGCACAGCTTGCTGGTATCATGCCCGATGGTTGCAATAGTTCAGGAGGTGGATCAGTATGTGAAAACAATGCAAACAATTAACATTTACTCACTTTGGATGGCCCATGCACGTGCACTTAAGGATGTGTGGGAGACACTGTGTCATCGATGCCGTGCGCATGCTACCGACAGCATCGGCAGCTTATGGCAAAGCATGCATGACATGGCATACGTACGCTAAAAGATGAGGGGCGAGCACGAAGGGATGTGCATGTTGCATGAGTACAAAAACACAAGCAATTCACTTAGCTGCGACGAGGCCGCCACGCGCGCACGCGAGGGTCGCGGCGCGGGCGGCCGGTGGCACAGTGGGCGCGGGCCAAAAGGGTGTCTCGGGAGGCAGGACTACCAGCCATGACGGAGAAATGGGCAGGGGATGATGGAAGGTAAGAGAACGAGGCCACGAGACGGTATCGCTCGAGTTATCAAATGATACCTTCATCGTTAGTACGCGAGAGGAAGAATAAAATCGTGTCACTCACTTTGAAACCCTCTCACGTAAGCCCTAAGGAGTCTTGAAGTGCAAGTTTGACGAGGAAATAGAAGAATGACGGAAGGAATGGGGAAGAACGAGTGGGTTAAAGGGAGAGGAACTTGAAGAGGGAGAAGGAAAGAAAGAACGAGTTGAACGACACGTTGACGACAACGCGCGTTGCCAGGAATTGCCGGTCGGGGATTGCCGACCGGGCCGTTGACTTGCCGGAAGCACAACTCTGCATTGAAATGTTTAAGTCGTACTGTACTTGTCTTCTACTAATATCCTTCGTATCTCCCTTCACTCCTTTCTTCATCTTCCTTTGAAGTACGGAGGGGCCTAGTGGATGCCCAGGTAAGTCACAAAGCTTGTTACTGTATTGTCTGTTGTACTAAATCGGGGAGTGTTGCTCGTTTTCGAGCAGTACTTCCCGTTTTCGCGTTCTGACATCAATTTGAAGGCCGGAGGGACGCATTAGACGGCCGAAGGGGCTTTCCGGAGGCCAGAGAGTTGTAAGGTGAGTAAAAAGTTTGCTATTTAATTATCTTATGCGCTAAATTGTGGGAGTACTGCTCGTTATCGAGCAGTGCTTCCTGTTTTCTGTACTGCCTCAACGACCATACACTGCATTCCATGCCCGAAACCGTGCCCCTCCCATACCCCCATCTCCCGTGCGGCCCGTTTCACGCCCCAGCCCACGCCCCGCTCGCCTGCGCCTTCTTCTACATGACTCCACACGACGCCGGATGGATCTCCGCTCGCGCACCTCATGCTACCTCTTCCTTGTCCCATTTCCCGTGCGTCCATCGCCTCTCCTGCACCCTCTACCCCGTCCGCACGTCCGCATGCCCGCAAGTCCCCGCTGTCACTGCACGGCCTCGCAGAGCACCCACGCCTCGCGCGTGGCTGCGTGTGCTGCGCAGTTCTGCTGGTGCCCGTGTGCTTAAAGGCTGGAGGGGTGAATTGAAATCACAAGGGGCTTTCTGGGAATTAGGTGAGTCAAAAAACATTTATTAGAATGTATATTGCACTAACTCAGGGAGTACTGCTCGAAAACGAGCAGTACTTCCCATTTTTGCCTTCTTTGACATCAATTCGAAGGCGGAGGATCAAGTTTGAAAGCCGAACGGGCTTACTGTGGGATAGAGGGCTCTAAGGTGCGCATAAAATATGTTAATTCCTCGCATTTCGTGCTAACTTCGGGAGTACTGCTCGTTTTCGAGCAGTACTCCCCATTTTCTGTGCTGCCTTAACGACTACACCCCGCACCCTGCCACCGCTGCATTCCGTGCCCGAAACCCCGCCTCTCCCGTACTCCATCTCCCCCACGCAGTCTGCCTCACGCCCCCAGGCCTCCCTCATCTCATGACGACCCCGCACCCGCTCCATTTCTGGCGATTTGACACCCCGAGGGACGATCTGAAGCGCGGAGGAGCATGTGGAGCCCAGAGGTATATAAGGTAAGTAGAATTCCTCGTTTTCAATTGCTAGCCGGGCTGACATGGGGAGTACTACTCGATAACGAGCAGTACTCCCGTCTTTCCCGTGTTCTCCATCCCACGACCCTCGTACTCCCTGCACCGTCTCGCAGGCGGACTTGCACGGACGTGTCGTACAGCATATGCACGACTCCGAGGTAAGTAACAAAGGCTTCTTTTTCTATCGTTTTTTGTACTAATCTAGGGAGTACAGCTCGTATAACGAGCTGTACTCCGTGTTTTGTATTCGATCTGAAGACCCACCCCTCGCCTCTCCGGCATTCCATCTCCCTGCCGATCCGACTCACGCCTTCCTCGTCTCGTGCAAGAACCTGAGCGAATGTGCTTGAGCCTGCGCGGATTCGCCAATGCGTACGACCTCGCATCGACCTGCCCGGCACGGACCGCGTGTACGTTCGCTGCGTGGTGCATACAAGCTGGAGGGACTAATTTAGAAACAGCTGGATTCCAAAGGAGTACAAGGTGAACAAACAGTTTGTTATATTATACGATCTACGGTACTAATTCAGAGAGGGAGTACTGCTCAATAACGAGTAGTTCTCCTTCTGCCTCCCTCCGTCGCCCCCCCCTTCCCCCACGCCTCACGTGGGCATCCCCTCTCCTCAACCTCCGCTGCACATGCAGCGCGATCCAGCACCTCCCCGCCGTCTTCCGCACAAATTCGCATGGATCCACGCACTGTTCATGCATCACGTGTGACTTGCGTGTCGTGCAAGGCTCTGCGATGTCGTGCATGGCAGGCACGCCTGCGTGTGGCCAATTAGCTCCGTGCACCAGCAATATATGATTCAGCCCGAGGACCATGAGAACAAGCTACAAGAGGCTTGTACGTGGTATCTCTCACACCATCTGTCCCACGCCTTCCACTCTCTTGTGAATGATGCATGGGCCGCACGGCATCCATGCCTTGCGTATGGTCCTGTCATGTCATGCATGATCACGTATGGCTTCGCCATCGCATGCACGGCCCAGCCATGTTGTACACAGCATCCACGCTTCTCGTGTGGCTCAGCCGTTGTGCGGACTGATCCATGCGGACATGTGCACTGTCTCACGCATCCCCTTGCCATGGTGTGCAGAGCCTAGGTTGTTCTCATGCCCTTGCCCACCCTCTGCTGCCCTCCGTGTGCCCTGCATATTCCCTTAGCTCATGTTGTGTTCTGTCTGTGCTATTTGCACACCAGTAACACTTGTATCTTTGCTGATCATTGATGTAATTACTAGTATTCAGCTCATTATAGAATAAAATCATGCAAATTGCATAACTTTCATGGCTACTACGGTTTATAGATGTCCACTTGAGTTAGCTCAAGTTAAGTTCAAGTCCAATCAAAAGTAATGTCAGACTTTGATATTCAAGTGGATTTAAGTCCCGAGTCTGACTGTAAGTCCAGTTGGCTCTTGATCTGATATGTTTGAAAAAAACTTAATGATAGATTCTGTCTGACCTTGTCTAAGCCTCAAGATGTTATTGTTTGACTCATAAAATTACTAGTGTCTGATAAGTACATCTGACTTGTGTAAAAAGCAGTTAATAATAAGGACCTATTTGACTTGATCTGATGAATAGTTTTTCTCTGGCTTTTATTTAGTATCTGACAGAATTAAAAATATCTGATAAAAGTTCAAAAGTCTGATGTGTCTGAATAATATAGACCTATCTAAGTTGATCTGTGAAGTGATAATTGTCTAACTTGAATTTGACATCTGGCAAAATTAGCAACATCTGATAAAAGTTTGAAAATCTTACATGTCTGAAAGCATCTAGATGATAGGGACCTACCTGACTCCATCTGAAAAGTAGTACATGGCTGACTATTATCCATTGTCTGGCAGAATTATCTACATCTGATAAATGTTCAAAAGTCTTACATGTCTGAAGACATCTAGATAATAGGGACCTACCTGACTTGGTCTAAAAAGTAGTACTTGTCTGCCTTATATTGAGCATCTGACAGGAAAGTTTACATCTGATAAATGTTTCAAGGTCTGATATGTCTAAAAGCATCTGAACAATAGGTGCCTATCTGATTGTGTCAGAAAAGTATTAGACATCTGACTATTATCCAATGTCTGAGAAATGTACCTATATCTGATCAAAGTCCAAAGATCTGATATATCTAGAAGCATCTGGACGATAGAGACCTACCTGATCTTGTCTGAAAAGTAACAATTGTCTGACATTTACTAAATGTCTGACAAAATAACATTCATCTAACGGATTTTCAAGTATCTGATAGGTCTGACTGTATCTGATATTCTTCTGATCTTGAAAAATGATCTACACACTATTTTGTTTATGTATGAGTCAGACAAATGGACCTGTTCAGATCTCTCAGACAAGAATCAGATGGTCAGACCAGTCAGAGATTTCCTCTTTTCCTGATGAAGGAAGCCTTGGCGGCAAAGGAAGGCTTAGTCAAGTTCCAACTGTTCATCGAGGGTGAGAAGATTCTTCTTGTTATGGACCACTCAGTGCTCCAATGGGCCAAGACATATGAGCACACTAACCAATGGCTCACATCATGGGGCACCGTGTTCTCAGCATACAAACCGGGACTTTGCATAATCCACCGTCCAGGTAGAGTCCACTCCAATATCGACCCTCTGTCCCGCTTACCGCTACAACCCCCCATACACACCTCCCCTGCGGACGACCCAGGCCCCAGCCTCTTCACAGATTCTGCTATCGTGGCTGATGTCGAAGAACAGGCCCATCATTGGCCAGCAGAAGTCTTCCTGGCACTCTCCATCGAAGACTATTTGGACATGCATTCCGTGTTTGTCACCACCAGAGCAGCCTCCTGCTGACAGACAACGACAACAACGGAACCCCAACGGGCTTTAGAAATGGAGGAGCGACCCATTGGAACCCTGACAGACACCGTGGAAACTGGAGCAACTAACGCAGAACAAAGGAAGGCAGACAAAGACCAGGAAGCACAGCATCCAAGGACTGGGTGGTCTACCCCCGAACTGGACTCTGTCACCCGTCGATCCTTCCCTATGATCACACTCCCAGACGATCTCCTCAAAGAATTTCATGCTGCATACCGACTAAACCCTGCATTCCGCACCAAATGGCTATTCCCCCCCGTGCCATCTGTGGACTACAGACCATGGCAGCGCTTCTTCAAAGATGAGAGGGACCTCCTTTTCTTTGAAGATGTGTTGTCAAGCCTCCACCTGTGTATACCCAAGTGCCTTCAGCCAAAATTTTTCGAACTAGCTCATAGCCTGGCAGGGGAAACCACCCATGCCAGCACAGAGAAACTACGCAGCTTCCTTGCACACAAGCTTTATTAGCCCTGTATGAACGTTGACATCGAACACTTCTGTGCGACGTGCGATATATGCCAGAAGATCAAATCTTGCAATTTCAAGAGGTACGGCATGCTCATCCCTAATCCGATACCAAACCGTCCGTTCCAATCCATCTCTATGGATCTTATAGTGAGATTACCCATGTCCGACAACTTCAACGCTATCCTAGTCATGGTGTGCTGGCTTACTAAATATGCCCAATTTATTCTGACAACCTCAGGCCTTTCAGCAGCTGACTTTGTGAAGCTATTCACAGACCGAGTGATATGTCAATTTGGAGTGCTAGACTCAATCATCAGCAATTGAGACCCCCACTGGACCCACGATTTTGGAAAGCTGTCAGCAGTTGTCTGGGCCTAAAAATGCATCTCTCCTCCTCACACCACCTGCAGCATGACGGGCAAACGGAGATCACAAACAGGGCCCTGAAAACAGCTCTCTATGCATATGTAGCTACAGATCACACATCTTGGGCTTTGTGGCTACCCCTTCTGGAATTCGCGCATAACAGGACAATATCGGCAACCACAGGATACTCCCCAGCATTCCTACTGTATGGCTTTCAACCCAATGATGTCCTGGATCCATTCATCCCCATGGATCTGTTGAAGTCTGTGACTCAACATGTCCGGTGCAAAATCACTACACAGTCAAGGGTCGATCCTAGGACCTTCTGCAAGCATGCAGTCACCTGGAGTCGAACCTAGGACTTGTGACAAAGTTTGTAGTCTCCGGGATTCGAACCTAGAGTCTTCTGCTTAGTGTGCACTGCCCGGGAGCTAGTCCTATGACCTTATGCTTTAATGCACTGGCCGGGATTAGAACCCAGGACCCTTTGAAAGGCAGTTGCCCGCTTTTTCCGGCAGTTGCCATTTCTTGTTGGTTTTGTCTACTGTACAGTTTCAAAGCCACTCGCCGGCAACTTCCGTAGAGCATCGTATACCTGCAGTCCCATCGTCTGTGAGCTCCTTAGTCGCTCACATCGGACTGCAGGTGCGCTATAGTGTTTCTTTCTCATGTATCTAGTCGCTCACATCAGACTGCAGTCTCTAATCGATCCCTGTGTCTCCCATTCGCTCCCTGTGCTCCTGAGTCGCTCCCTCTCGCTCAGTTTCGCACTTTGACAGGTTATGGGCCCTGCGCTCTAGAGAAATTTTCACATCTTCGATATCTGCACATCCACTCGTCCGATCTTGCCCGATCTTTCGCCAACGACGTCGCCTCTGCGTACCTTCGTTGCTCACAAGTTTTCCTGCCGATCCATTGAGCCATCGGGTCTATACATCGTTGAGTCTATCTGCCTCTATACCCCACCTCCCGATCCCTTCCGCTGCCAAAAAGCGTCGACCCATCCATTCACCGACTTTTATTGCCGCCTGCCCCCGCCTTTCGACGCTCAAGACCGCTACACCATAGTGCCTTGCTATCCCTACTCGATCCGACTCTGTTATGTCGAGTCCTCTCTCAAAACTCATGGAGATTTTGCGACTTTCGTCGTCGAACTACGTCCAGTGGAGCGAGGAGGTCACTGCAGTGTTGAGGCTGAGAGGTCTCTGGGGGATTGTCAGCGGGACAGAGAAGAAGCCGGATGCGAAGGACGCTGAGAAGCTCCAGGACTGGCTCGAGAGGCACGATAAGGCCCTTGGTGCGCTGTTTCTTGCGATTTCTCCTGAGCAGCGCATCCACATCCAGACCTGCAAGGACGACGCACCTGTCCTCTGGACCACCCTTCGTGGTATCCACCTCTCGCAGCGTCCCGGTGCTCGATTCAACGCCTACGACGATCTCTTCTCCATCCGCAAGGGTGAGGAGGAGTCTCTCGCCTCTCTCATGAACCAGATCGATGAGGCGATCTTGCGCGTTCAGAACCTGCGCCCGGACTCCTTCGACATCACCAAGCTCGACGAGGAGCTCGTCTGCATGACCATGATCCGTTCCCTGCCCTCCGACTACGCCTCCTTCTCCTCTTCCTTGCTTTTGCTCGAGAAGATGGATTGTTCCTCACTACAGGCTGCATTCTGCAACGAGGAGATCAATCGGACGCGTCGCTCAGCAGATGTCTCGGGTCAGGATGGCGCCTCTGCGCTTCGGACGTTCTCCGGAGCTCCGCGGAATGGTGGTCGGCCCTCTGGATCGTCGAACACGTCCTCTTCGTCATCTGGTCCGCGCATCAAGTGCACATACTGCAAGAGAGGTGGTCACAGCGAGGAGCAGTGTCACAGGAAGGCCTGGGATGAGAAGCAGAAGGCGTCTGGATCTGCCTTTGCGACGGCTGCCCCTGCCCCTGCAGCTGCGGCTCATGTTGCATCTGTCATTCAAGAGTTTGCTGGAAGTGCAAGTCCATCTACTTCACTCTCACTCTCACTCTCCTCTGCTGCCTCTGCCTTGTCCTCCTTCGTTGCTGACGATGCCTGGAATGCAGACACTGGGGCCACGTCTCATATGACCTCCCATCGCCATTGGTTCATCGACTACACCCCTCACATTGTTCCTGTTCGTCTCGCAGACAACAAGGTCGTCTATGCAGCAGGAGTTGGCTCGGTTCAGTTTGTGCCAGTGATTGGAGGGAAAGAGCAGCAGCCAGTCGTGTTTACTCGAGTCCTTCATGTTCCTGATCTCCGCAATAATCTCCTCTCAGTCCTCTTTCTCACTCGAGCGAAAGGCTTCACTGTCGTGATCAGAGGCGATTGCATGCGTTTCGAACGCGCTGGTGAGCTGTTCTTCACTGCAAAGGTCAACGGCTCGAACTCGGCCTTCCTCGAGGGTCATACTGTCCACTCTATCGCCTTTGCTCGCCTTGCTTCGACTCTTCCTCTCGACATGTCCCTCTGGCATCGTCGACTCTGTCATCATCATATTGCAGGTGTCCAGCGTCTCATCCGTGAAGACCTCGTCGTAGGCCTTGATCTCCAGTCGTCTGCAACGTCGGATCCGATCTGCATCGCTTGTCTGTCTGGCAAGATGCACGCAGATCCCTTCCCACCATCTGAGAAATCTGAAATTTATATAGCAGCAAGTCCAGCTATGGGTTCTATCAGTGAGCTATAGAGGCTATGTGGCTGAACAGCATAGCTATGTAGAGCTATGGGGACTATGATAGCCCCCATAGCATGAAGTGTCAAATTCATAGGGAGTCATAGCCTTCATAGCCATGAATGTCACATATATAGGACTATCATACTCAGTTAGAGAAACTACAGGTACTATAGCCACTATAGTCTCTATCATAAGTCAGATAAGCACACAAGACATTAAATCAAAATCATATTATATTCAAGGGTAACAATGACATAGGTATGACAAAAGCTAAGAGACCAGTGAGGAAAGGTCCCAAATGGACCTCGCGCCCCTCGCGCATCGCCATCTGCATGTGTGTGTGCTGGTGGCGCCACGCGAGCAGGCGCGCATTATCCGGGACAGGCGAGAGAGTGCAGCAGCGTGGCGCGGCGATATGCGCAGATCGTGCGTGGCCGCGTGAGAACTGGCATGGCCGGGCGCCGTTGAGGCGGTCATGTGGGTGTGGGTGCTGTGGGGCCGTACGCGAGCTGGCACGGTCGTGCGCAGCCGTGCGGCCGTGCGAGGGGTGAGGCGGCCGTGTGCGGACATGTGCGATGCAGGGCATCGGCGCACGGGACACGTACGGGGCAGGGCGGGGTACGCGGCTCGTGTGCGGCCGTGCGCGCGGGGTGATACGTCGTGTGCGGGCCATGCGTGAGCTGGCGCAGTGCGCTGGCCCCGCGGCGAGCTGGCGCAGTCGTGTGCGCGGGGCGAAGGCCGCCGTGTGCGGGCCATGTGCGATGCAGGGCGTCGGCGCACGTGTCACGCGCGGGGCGGGGAGGGGTGCGCGGGTCATGCATGGTACCGCGCGAGCTGGTGTAGCCGTGCCCGCACCGTCCGGGCATGCGAGAGTGTACGCGCGCAGACGGGGCCTCGCGCAGGCGTGCGCGCCGTGCGTGCGGACCCGTGGGGCTGCGCGCCGGCATGCGAGAACGCATGCACAAGCTGGCACGGCCGTGCGCGAGCAGCTCGGACTCAGGGCCTCGCACAGGCCTTCGCACCGTATGTGGTCCCGCGTGGTCGTGCGCTAGCGTCGGCGGCGCGGGGTGCTGGTGTGACGAGCCCGCACAGATGTGTTGGGAGTTGCTGAGAGACGAGGCGCGACGCCGAGGGCGGTGAGTGTTGCCGGTAGGAGTGGGAGGACGCGGGCTCGCGGACGTGTGTGCGGGAGACCGTAATCGAACGGGTTCGTTCTCGCGTGCGTGCACGCACTGCGAGGCAGCCCGCCAGGCGTGGGTGGCCGTGCCGCACGCAGACGGCCGTGTGCCGTGGCCGCGAGCGCGTTGTCGATGGCACGGGGGGGCTGGCGCACGGGCTAGCGAGGGGCTGGTGAGGTGGTGGACACGCACGAACCTGTTGAGGACGTGCGGGGGTCGTTGAGTGGTTGCCGAGCACGCGGGAGGCCGGACGAACGACGAGTCGCGTCCCATTGCCACGGCAACGAGGCGCGACGACGCAGACGCGGAGGGCGTTGTCGGGGGATGGGACCATGGCGGGCTCGTGGACGCGGGCGTAGGGTGTCGAGGGCGTGAGGTGTCGAGAGTGTGGGGCGTCGAAGGCGAGGGGCACGAGTATCGCTCGTTCAACGAGCGATACTCGCGTGATCAGTACGAGAAGACAGTAGAAGAGTTTTTTTACTCACCTGTTAGCCCTCGGAGCATCCAACAAACCCTCCCGACTATTGAAAACGTTGAGGGTATGGAGAGAGCGAGGGAGACGAAGACGAAGAGGGGAGGGAGATGAAGGCAGTGTAACAAGATGTAACAAGCACAAGTCGACGCGACGAGTGCTTCAGCCACAGCACTCGACTGTCGTCCCTGGCAGTTTCGAGTCTCACAAATCGAATCAAACCGTATTAATTCCATAAAAAAGATGGTATATACAACGAATCGGTACAAATACAATTAACGAGCTAGCTATGTATCTACTGTGCGGTACGCTCGGGTGTGTCGCAATCCACTTAATGGAGTCTAACGGCCAGCCTTCTGGCGCGATGCCGGCAACGACCGGCCCGGTCTCGGCAGCTACATTTGACGCTCCGCTCGCCACGTCTATATAAGACGTGCGCGACTCGCTCCCTCTCTCTCTTCCCTACCACTACCATCCCCCCTTTTTCGTCGGTCCTTCTCTTTTGCTTTGACTGTCATGTTCGGCAAGTCGTTATGTTGTTTGATTGATGTTAAGTTGTTTGATTGTTGATCCTATCATTGTTTATGGACATTTTCGCTTTTTCTGTCTTATGGTAAGTCTTAGGGCCTTTTAATATCTTTATCTATACTAACATGTTGACTTGATTTTTGTAGGCTATTTTCGCTTTTTCTTAGCTCTGAAGTAAGTCTTATGTTCTGCTTATGATCTATCATAAGCTTGTTTATCTTGTAGTTTATCATAGGCATGTAGGTAATAATTGTAGTGTTGTATTAGTTGTGTTGTAGTCAAATAATGTTTGAAATATAATGTTTTCCAACTCTATGTTTTGAATATGATAGGATTAAGTTTTTGATATCTTTTTATTTTTGATGATTCTATAGTACCTTTTGACCAATATCACTGGTAGAGGTAGTATAAGGTGGATAGCAGACTTACTAGCTGGATATGGTATGGTAACATGGATATGATACATAGCCAACATAGTTATGATAGCTACCATATGCTGTGGTAGCTATAATAGCTATGATAGCTTATAGTCTATGCTATGATAGCTATGATAGCTACTGCCCTATGCTATGGTAGCTATGGTAGCCCTATGTAGTTTGCCTTGCTGCTATGGAGTAGCTATGTAGAAAAGGGGACTGCTATGGCCCTATCAGAGCTATGTAGGTTACATAGTGCCACATACCACTGGTACTTTTCTCAGATGACCCTCCCAGTCTCGCGTGGATGCTCCCTTGAAGCTCATCCATACGGATCTTCACGGCCCTCTCGCGGTTCAGTCTATCGGAGGTTACAGGTACTGGATCAGCTTCATCGACGACTACTCCCGCTTCCGCACCGTCTACCTGCTTTGCACGAAGGACGGCGCCTTTGCTGCGTTCAAGGCATTCAAAGCTTATGCTGAGAATCACCTTGACTCGCAGATCAAGGGTTTGCGGGATGACAAGGGCGGTGAGTACATGTCGACCGAGTTCATCGCTTTCACCACGGCTGCAGGCATCACTCGCCAATACACTGTGCGCAATCGCCCACAGCACATCTGAGAAAAGTACCAGTGGTATGTGGCACTATGTAACCTACATAGCTCTGATAGGGCCATAGCAGTCCCCTTTTCTACATAGCTACTCCATAGCAGCAAGGCAAACTACATAGGGCTACCATAGCTACCATAGCATAGGGCAGTAGCTATCATAGCTATCATAGCATAGACTATAAGCTATCATAGCTATTATAGCTACCACAGCATATGGTAGCTATCATAACTATGTTGGCTATGTATCATATCCATGTTACCATACCATATCCAGCTAGTAAGTCTGCTATCCACCTTATACTACCTCTACCAGTGATATTGGTCAAAAGGTACTATAGAATCATCAAAAATAAAAAGATATCAAAAACTTAATCCTATCATATTCAAAACATAGAGTTGGAAAACATTATATTTCAAACATTATTTGACTACAACACAACTAATACAACACTACAATTATTACCTACATGCCTATGATAAACTACAAGATAAACAAGCTTATGATAGATCATAAGCAGAACATAAGACTTACTTCAGAGCTAAGAAAAAGCGAAAATAGCCTACAAAAATCAAGTCAACATGTTAGTATAGATAAAGATATTAAAAGGCCCTAAGACTTACCATAAGACAGAAAAAGCGAAAATGTCCATAAACAATGATAGGATCAACAATCAAACAACTTAACATCAATCAAACAACATAACGACTTGCCGAACATGACAGTCAAAGCAAAAGAGAAGGACCGACGAAAAAGGGGGGATGGTAGTGGTAGGGAAGAGAGAGAGGGAGCGAGTCGCGCACGTCTTATATAGACGTGGCGAGCGGAGCGTCAAATGTAGCTGCCGAGACCGGGCCGGTCGTTGCCGGGCATCGCGCCAGAAGGCTGGCCGTTAGACTCCATTAAGTGGATTGCGACACACCCGAGCGTACCGCACAGTAGATACATAGCTAGCTCGTTAATTGTATTTGTACCGATTCGTTGTATATACCATCTTTTTTATGGAATTAATACGGTTTGATTCGATTTGTGAGACTCGAAACTGCCAGGGACGACAGTCGAGTGCTGTGGCTGAAGCACTCGTCGCGTCGACTTGTGCTTGTTACATCTTGTTACACTGCCTTCATCTCCCTCCCCTCTTCGTCTTCGTCTCCCTCGCTCTCTCCATACCCTCAACGTTTTCAATAGTCGGGAGGGTTTGTTGGATGCTCCGAGGGCTAACAGGTGAGTAAAAAAACTCTTCTACTGTCTTCTCGTACTGATCACGCGAGTATCGCTCGTTGAACGAGCGATACTCGTGCCCCTCGCCTTCGACGCCCCACACTCTCGACACCTCACGCCCTCGACACCCTACGCCCGCGTCCACGAGCCCGCCATGGTCCCATCCCCCGACAACGCCCTCCGCGTCTGCGTCGTCGCGCCTCGTTGCCGTGGCAATGGGACGCGACTCGTCGTTCGTCCGGCCTCCCGCGTGCTCGGCAACCACTCAACGACCCCCCGCACGTCCTCAACAGGTTCGTGCGTGTCCACCACCTCACCAGCCCCTCGCTAGCCCGTGCGCCAGCCCCCCCGTGCCATCGACAACGCGCTCGCGGCCACGGCACACGGCCGTCTGCGTGCGGCACGGCCACCCACGCCTGGCGGGCTGCCTCGCAGTGCGTGCACGCACGCGAGAACGAACCCGTTCGATTACGGTCTCCCGCACACACGTCCGCGAGCCCGCGTCCTCCCACTCCTACCGGCAACACTCACCGCCCTCGGCGTCGCGCCTCGTCTCTCAGCAACTCCCAACACATCTGTGCGGGCTCGTCACACCAGCACCCCGCGCCGCCGACGCTAGCGCACGACCACGCGGGACCACATACGGTGCGAAGGCCTGTGCGAGGCCCTGAGTCCGAGCTGCTCGCGCACGGCCGTGCCAGCTTGTGCATGCGTTCTCGCATGCCGGCGCGCAGCCCCACGGGTCCGCACGCACGGCGCGCACGCCTGCGCGAGGCCCCGTCTGCGCGCGTACACTCTCGCATGCCCGGACGGTGCGGGCACGGCTACACCAGCTCGCGCGGTACCATGCATGACCCGCGCACCCCTCCCCGCCCCGCGCGTGACACGTGCGCCGACGCCCTGCATCGCACATGGCCCGCACACGGCCGCCTCGCCCCGCGCACACGACTGCGCCAGCTCGCACGGGGCCACGCGCAACTGCGCCAGCTCACGCATGGCCCGCACACGACCGTATCACCCCGCGCACGGCCGCACACGAGCCGCGTACCCCGCCCTGCCCCGTACGTGTCCCGTGCGCCGATGCCCTGCATCGCACATGTCCGCACACGGCCGCCTCACCCCTCGCACGGCCGCACGGCTGCGCACGACCGTGCCAGCTCGCGTACGGCCCCACAGCACCCACACCCACATGACCGCCTCAACGGCGCCCGGCCATGCCAGTTCTCACGCGGCCACGCACGATCTGCGCATATCGCCGTGCCACGCTGCTGCACTCTCTCGCCTGTCCCGGATAATGCGCGCCTGCTCGCGTGGCGCCACCAGCACACACACATGCAGATGGCGATGCGCGAGGGGCGCGAGGTCCATTTGGGACCTTTCCTCACTGGTCTCTTAGCTTTTGTCATACCTATGTCATTGTTACCCTTGAATATAATATGATTTTGATTTAATGTCTTGTGTGCTTATCTGACTTATGATAGAGACTATAGTGGCTATAGTACCTGTAGTTTCTCTAACTGAGTATGATAGTCCTATATATGTGACATTCATGGCTATGAAGGCTATGACTCCCTATGAATTTGACACTTCATGCTATGGGGGCTATCATAGTCCCCATAGCTCTACATAGCTATGCTGTTCAGCCACATAGCCTCTATAGCTCACTGATAGAACCCATAGCTGGACTTGCTGCTATATAAATTTCAGATTTCTCAGATGTAGGTAAGTCAAAAAACCTTCTATTGTGTTTATACGTGCTAACGTCGAGAGCGTCGCTCGAACGAACGAGCGATGCTCTCGACTTCCATCCCCTTCGCGCCCCGCCCCGTCTCCTTCGCATTGGCCCACCCCCGGCATCGCCGCCAGGCCCGCAGGGCCTGGCGTGCCGTCTCCGACGACCACGATCGCGTGCGCTAGTGCACGCACACCACCCGACATTGCGCCAACCCGCACCCTTCCCCCTCCGACGCCTCGCCGCCCCGCTCTCGCGCACCATCCGCGTCCAGTCGCCTGCTCACCACCCCGTCGACGACACCCGCAGCCCACCCGCGATCCGTCCATCCCGCCCATGACATGGGCAGCCAGCCCACAACACCCACAGCCCGTCGACAACACGGGCAGCCCACGGACGACGCAGCCAGCCCACGGACGACGCAGCCAGTCCATGGACGACGCAGCCAGCCCACGGACGACGCAGCCAGCCGCAGCCTGTCGTCGTCGACGGCGCAGGCAGCCCGTCGACGACGCAGGCAGCTTGTCGATGACACGGGCCGCCCGTTCGGGGGCAGGCTGCCGGTGGACAGCACGGGCAGCCCGTCGACGACACAGGCAGCCCACGCACGATGCAGCCAGCGGCAGCCCGCGGGCGCTGCTCGTGTTGTCGACGGCGCAGGCAGCCTGTCGACGACGCAGGCAGCCCGTCGTTGTCGACGGCGGGGGCAGCCCGTCGACGACGGGGGAGCCCATCGACGACGGGGGTAGCCCATTGACGACGGGGGCAGCCCGTCGACGACGGGGGCAGCCCATCGACGATACGAGCAGCCCGTCGACGACGCGGGCAGCCCGTCGACGACGCGGGAGCCCGTCAACCAAACGGCCGGCGCGCACGGGCACGGGGGTGCCCACAAACGCAGCACCTCGCCCGCCGTGCTTGTGCCCGTCTCGCGCCTGTGTGCTCGCGCCCACGCCCCGCGCCCATGTGCTCGCGCTCGCAACCTGCGCCCGTCCCGTGTCCGTCTCCCGTCCCGTGCCCGTGTGCTCGCACCCGTGCCCCGCGCCCGCGCCTGTCTCGCGTCTCGTGCCCGTATGCTCGCGCCCACGCCCCATGCCCGTGTGCTCGTGTTCGCGCCCCGCGCCCGTCTCCCCGTCCCGTGCCTGTCTCGCACCGGCCGTCTTGCACTGTCATACTTTGTATGTAGTATACTGTAGTGGTGCTATTGCATGTAATTATTATCTTATTGTTGTAATACATTACAATGCTCGAAATTTATAGGCACTATATCAATTAGAGATATTATAGCAGCCTGAATGTCCATAGCAACCTTATGAAGCTCTGTATGGAACATAGTATCTATAGTACACATAGAGGGAAACTAAATATACATAGTGGGCATAGTAGTGTCCTATTACTATGTAATGCTACATACCCATCACCCATGACTATGATAGCTATGATAGCTGCCATAGTCCTGTATAGCTGTGTGGCCCAACTACATAGATGTCATAGCACTATGAAACCAGGCATACCACTGGCTGGCAGCTATATAAAATTCAGATTTTTCAGATGAACATGTCCGGTGCAAAATCACTACACAGTCAAGGGTCGATCCTAGGACCTTCTGCAAGCATGCAGTCACCTGGAGTCGAACCTAGGACTTGTGACAAAGTTTGTAGTCTCCGGGATTCGAACCTAGAGTCTTCTGCTTAGTGTGCACTGCCCGGGAGCTAGTCCTATGACCTTATGCTTTAATGCACTGGCCGGGATTAGAACCCAGGACCCTTTGAAAGGCAGTTGCCCGCTTTTTCCGGCAGTTGCCATTTCTTGTTGGTTTTGTCTACTGTACAGTTTCAAAGCCACTCGCCGGCAACTTCCGTAGAGCATCGTATACCTGCAGTCCCATCGTCTGTGAGCTCCTTAGTCGCTCACATCGGACTGCAGGTGCGCTATAGTGTTTCTTTCTCATGTATCTAGTTGCTCACATCGGACTGCAGTCTCTAATCGATCCCTGTGTCTCCCATTTGCTCCCTGCGCTCCTGAGTCGCTCCCTCTCGCTCAGTTTCACACTTTGACAGGATCAATGGTGCACTTCCCGTGCAAACATAGCAGGCAGTTTCCTGGTATCCCTTGACTCACATTGCCTGGCTGCACGAGATGCCATAGCAGCTGCACAACACCAGCAAGCTCAGCAATACAACAAGGGATGGCGTCCACTCTCCTTTCAAGAAGGCGACTGGGTGCTCATTGGACAAGCCCCCATCCGAAGAGTTTGAAGTCGAAAAAATAGTCGTGCACCACATGAACTAGGGACGGACATGAGTCAGAGTCACCTGTGGGTCATCACAGGTATACCCGCAAAATTGACCTGCGAGTATTTGACCTGCGGATCCAGATCACCCGGTGGCACAAACCCGTCCAGATCCAGGTCAAGGTCTCACTGAAATTCAGTGACTCGCAAGTCACCCGCGGGTAACCCGCCATCTGCACATTTTTTGGGCAAAGCTATATATGTGCTGCACAAATTGTAGTAATGTACATATGCCGTATCTACTAAAGTGGAGAATGACATGCAAACACGCACGGAGGAGGAAGACGATGTGGGGTGAGAGAGCATTACAAGACGACCTGATCGGACTTCCTATACGTGCCCGTGTTGCTACTGCAGCACCTGCTCGCTACGTGCCTCAACATATGTGTGGCTGCCGCTGCAGCACGTAGTCATACAGTGCATAGCCCGCGCCAAAGCAAGCATATGCATCAGAGCTCGCACTTTAGCCAATCGGGCTTGAACTCGCGGACTGTGGCAACACGTTCGCGTTCGGGCGGTATGGTGTGGCCATGCCTGGGTTCTCGCCTTTGAGCAGTTGGTGACATTGCGAGATGCGACGAGTTGGCGCAGATGTGGGAAGGGAGGCAGAGCAGGACGATGCATGGATTGTGTGGGCGGGGCCATATGTGCAGCGAGGAGGCAGCGCCACGCATGCATGACCATACGCACACACCGGGCCATGTACGTCGGGGGCACGCACCCATGGTCATCAAAATGTGCGTCTTGCTACGTCTTGCCAGGGCGACAGACGCCGGCCACATGCAGGGCATTGAAGTGGTGGGAGGAGTTGGGAGATGGGCCAGCAGCGTAACTGAAACGGTGTGTGGGGTGCATGGACTCGAACGAAGAAAGAACAAACCAGGTTGAGAGAAACATTCGGAAAATGAGTGTTTCCCTCATTATTAGTATAGCATGGCAATAATACAACTGTTTCTGCTTACCTGATCCTTGCCCCATTCACATTCTTCATGATTTCTATCGCCCACCTCAACGGAGGTCGCGAGCTACATGACTGACTGTCTGCGGTGAGCACAGTGAACCTTGCAAGCAAGTGCAAACGTGAGCATGTGCACGTGCGCGAAGAGGCACTGTTTGCTCTATCTGTTTGCTCTACTTCCATGCGGTACGTCTGATCCGTGTGTGCTCTTGCAGTAGCGGATGGGAGGTGAACCTTGTGCACGTAGACGTGGATTGCAGACATCGGATGGGGGCCATTTGGTGGAGTTGACACGGGCTCGTAGATGCTGACACAGTTATCGAAATTGCGCATGACAGCCTGGCTGGTGCACAAGAGATGAGGGTGTCGAAGAAAAGTGGACCCTCGGGCATCGCTATTGAAAGTAAGGCAGGATGAGTCTCACTCGTTCTCGAATGAGACAACAACGAGCAAGACTCCCAATATAAGTGCAGTACAATGAAATTGATAGCTCTCAGACTCACCTTAAGCCCCTCAGACCACGATAAATCCCTTCCTGCCATCAAATTGAGTAGATTGGGTCGAGCAAAGAATGAGATGCTGCACTAAGTGGGAAGGGAAAACGAGACCAACTGACCTGCGCATCTGAGAAAAGGACCAGTGGTATGTGGCACTATGTAACCTACATAGCTCTGATAGGGCCATAGGAGTCCCCTTTTCTGCATAGCTACCCCATAGCAGCAAGGCAATCTATATAGAGCTATGATAGCTACCATAGCTATCATAGGATAAGGCAGTAGCTATCATAGCTATCATAGCATAGGGCATAAGCTACCATAGCTGTCATAGTTGCCATAGCATAGAAGGGCTATCATAACTATATAATGTATCTCTGCTATCATATGATCTCCAGTTTATGAGACTGCTATCAACTCTATGTTACCTCTGCCAACAAGGATTACTATAAATACTATGAACTCATTAAAAAAATATCAAAGATTGACAAACTTGTCATATTTGACACATTCAAAACAATAAAAACTCAAGAAGCATTATATTCCAAAAAAACATTTGACTACAACACATTCAGGATATCACTACCATTACTACAGCTCTGTAATATACTGCTAATAAACTACAAAAACATATAGACTTACAAGGACAAGAGAAGAAAAAAACAATATAAGCTTACAAAGATAAGAAAAAGCGAAAATATGAGACTCACAAAGATAAGAAAAAAAGCAAAAACATAGTCTACAAGACAAGTCAACAATTAGTATACATAATAAGAATACAATAAAACATATGAGACTTACCAAGGAAATAACAGAAGAAGAAAACAAGATACAACGGTTGAAGAGCAATAAAAATAACATAGCAACTTACCGAACATTAGGGAAGGTAGAGCAAAACAGGAGAAACCGACGGACGACGGGGGATGGTAGTGGTAAGGAAGAGAGAGAGAAAGCGCGTCGCGCACGCCTTATATAGACCTTGCGAGCGGAGCGCCAAATATTGGCTGCCGAGGCCGGGCCGGGCCTTGCTGGGCATCGCGCCAGAGGCTAATCGCCAGATTTCCCTAAGTTCATCTCATTGCCCTGTAACTTAGATTAGCTTGACTAGATATTTGTCTCATACTATTTGATTGGTTAAACGAACGCTAGCTGTGGTCTTTTTTTCATAATTTAAAAGATTTTATTCAATTTACAAAGCTCGAAGCGTTTGAACTTGGGCGCGTTCGGTAGCTGATGCACCGAAGGCGCGTCGAACTTTCCTTACGACTTCGTACCATCCTCGCTAGTACCCCGTTCCCTCCTCGTTCTTCCACCGTTCCTCTTCTCTCTCACTCGTGGGCTCGAATGCGGGAGGGTCTCGAAGGGGCACAGAGGGATACAAGGTAAGTAAAATCAATCATTTTATTAGCATTGCTCGTACTAATAAAGAGAGTATCGCTCGTTCTCGAGCGATACTCTCGTTCCTCGATCCCCACGACGCCTCGTCGCCCCATCCCCGACCTCTCCTCCCGCATCTCTCCTCCGCCACGTCGCCAGCGCCGCATCCCCTTCTCGAACACGCCGCCGGCAGCCCCGACCCCCCGCGCGTCACCGACAGGTGCGCACGGACCGGCCACGTGCGCGCAAGCTCCACAACTCGAGCCTCGGCCCTCGTGCCTACGCCCACGCCCGCATCCACGCCTGCAAGCACGCCGCTGCCCCATCTCCCGACGACGGGTCAGTGTCCGCATCGCCGTGCCTCGTTGCCGTGGCAACGGGGCATGACGCGTCGTCTTTCAGCAAACCCCACACGCCCTCAGCAGGTCCGCACGGGCCCATGGGCTCACCTGCCCCGCCCCTCACCACCACCCCATCGTCGGCAATGCGCTTGCCACGACACGTGGCTGTGCGCACACGGCCACCAGCACACACACGACCACGCATGGTGGCAAGCCCGTGCGAGGTCTTAAACCCGCGCGCATGCCACAGACGGCGCGGGCACTCCGCGCCAGCAAGAATGGGACCACCGGGTGCTCACAAGCGTGGGCATGGCTACGCCAGCCTCCGCGCCGCCACACACGACCCGCACGCCCCGTGCGCCGACGTCTCACCCCGCACAAGCATCAGGAAAATATGTAGGTGCTACATAGCCCTCTAAGGGCTATATAGGTTTCCTAGGGCCATAGGAATGCCCTTTACTCCATAGCCTATATAGCACCCCCTTTGAGCTACATAGCTCTATATAGCTTAAGTGGAGTGCTATATAGTCCTATCATAGCTATCATAGCTGGTTATGAAGCTATGATAAGAGGTATAGCTATGAAAGCTATAACAACTATAACACTGATATCAACTATACTAGGTAGATATATCTATTATGACTATTACAGCTATCAGATCAAAAGTCTAGCATATAGATCTACTGAACTGTATTCCACTTTGCATTCACTAATTTCACTTGTATAATCTTCCATATCAATTCACTCACACATTGATAAAATAGCAAACAAAAAATATATTATTCAAGATACAAGTATACTACAAAACTAACACTAACTCAAGGCTAAACATCTAAAAGAAAACATAAAAGTTAGTCAACATAACTTTTAAAGACTATAAAACACTTATCACTTTTACAAAAAAGCGAAAATCTGATGAAAAACAAACATAAGAAACATAAGATAAGAGACCACAAAAATTACTTACCAAAATGACAAAAAGCGAAAACCTAACATTAGACATAAGGATAACAAAATAAGAAAAATTACAAGCAAGCTTACCTTCGAAGAAGCAGCAAAGGCGGACAAAATAACAGAGATGGTAGTGGTAGAGAAGAGAGAGACGACGCGAGTCGCGCGCGCCTTATGTAGACGTGGCGAGCGGAGCCTGAAATGTGGCTGCCGCGACTCGGCCCGGGCGCTGCCGGGCGCTGCGTCAGAGGCTGGCAGCAGACCTCACTAAGTTCATCTCGCTGCCCGGGAGGTTATAGTACCTAAGGTCTTTGGTTTTCTCATTCAATCGAATGACTGTAGCAGAAGGTAAGTAATTTTTTTTTCCTAAAATTGTTACGATTTTATTCGAGTTTATACATTCGAAGACATTCGAACTCGCGCGCGTTCGGTGGTCCAGCCACCGAATGCGCGTCGAAGTTCGACTTGTTATTCTCTTCCCACCACCACTCCCTCGTCCCTTCCTTCTCTTGCTCTGCTCATTCCGTCGTCTCCCGTCAAGCCAAATGCCGAAGGAAGGTAGTAGGATGTTGAGGGCCCCGGGAGGTAAGTAAAAAAAATCTTTCTTTGTGTTTATTCGTGCTAACGCAGAGAGTACCGCTCGAACGAGCGGTACTCTCGCGCGCCTCTCCCCTCCCGCTGCCACCACTCCCTCATCGACCCACCCCCCGGAATCGCCGTCATGCCCGCCCGGGCTGACGCGCCGTCCCCAACGCCCACTTCCGCGTGCACCAGCGCACGCCGTTCGCTGAACACGCGCACGCGAGCCCGTCGCGCACGGGCTCTGCCCCTCCGCATGGTCTCGCGTGCCGCGTAGGGCTGCTGCATGGCGACAGGCCAGGCGTGCGGCGTCCCCGGTCGCGCACGGGGGCCTGCTCGTTGCGCGCAGCGGCGTCTACGTACAGCCCGCTGCGTACGCACGGCCTGCTCGCGCACACAAGGCCGCCAGCGCACGGGCAGCTCGGCGTCATGGCCCCGCCACGTGGGGATCCCGGCACGCACGGACGGGCATGCGCCTATCGCGCGCGACCAAGGGCGGGCACCTGCGGGCGCGCCAGCGCAGCACGACGCGGGACGGGTACGCTGGGCAGCGAACACGTGCGCGTACGTCGCGCATGGCCGTGCGCAGGCGCGCTGTACCCGACGCGTCGCAGGCCGTCCCCCTCGCGCCGTGTGCGGCCATCGCGCACGGGCCTGCCGTGCTGCGCTTGCCTCCCCGCGCCCTATGCAATCCTCCGACGCCCCGCGCACAGGCCCGTCGCACCCGAATGGCTTGCGCACGGGCCCGACGCCTCTCGCCGCCGCCCGATGCCTTCCGCCGCCCTCCCGACGTCTCGCGCACGTCCTCCGCACCTCGCACACGTACCCGCGCCTCCGCGCCTCCTGCGTGCGCGTCTGCTACGTCGCGCATGGCCCCGCTGCAGCCCGACGTCTCGTGCACGCCGCGTCGCGCCTCGCGCACGGACGCTATACCCCACGCCTCACACCGTGCCTCGTGCGCGTGCCCGCCCTGGGTGCACGTGCCCTGGGCGCTGCGTATGCGTGCCCGCCTGTGTGTCCGCACTTTTGCCTACGATAATATGTGTTTAAATCTTATTTACTTGGCTCCCAGTATAGTAGAATAAATTTATTGTTTATTATCCCTCAGAATATAACTATTTTGAATCCTAACACTTGGATTGGGATGCTCCTGCTTAAATATATCTATGGGGTCTAGATACAGTATGATAGGAATCATAGCATTGATAGCATCCTTATGATGTTATATAGCTGTCATAGCTGTCACTCATAACTACATAGCTCTATATAGTCTCCACCAATGACTACAAAAGCTATGGTAGGCCTCATAGAGCTATATAAGTGTGTTGTTGAGATATATAGGGTGCATAGCACTACCATAGGAGTCATAGCATTGGCTGGAAGCTATATAAAAAACCAATTTTGCTGATGAAGGCCCCCGCACAACTGCCTCGCCCACACACAGCACCACGTGACCGCGCGGCTGCGGGCGACAACGGCCGCGGTTTGCCCCGCCGGCGCGGGCATGGCGCGGACAGCCGTGCACGGCTCCGCCAGCGCGCGGGCTGTCGCGCATGACTCTGCCCCATCTGTGCACAGTCCCAGACGACCGCACCGGCACGTGTACGTACGCACAGCGAGGGAGCAGTGCACGGACAAGCCAGCGCGCGGGGCCCGTCATTCATGCAGGCCGGCACCCGAGCCCGCACGGCCACGCACGCAACCACGCACGGCGTGGGCAGTCGCGCACGGTGCCGTCTGCGTGCGCGAGGCTGCGTGGCCCATTTGTGCGCGTGATGCCACGCATGCCGGCCACCATGCGCGCACAACCGTCACACGCGCATGCAATGATGGCGTGGGCAGCCATGTGCTGCGCTATCTGCGCGCGCGAGGCCACGCCTGCCGGCAACGACGTGCGCCCGGCCGTGATGGCGCCATTGTGCACATACACACGCTCGGGCATGTGCCGGGCTGCCCTGTCTGTGTGCGTTGGGTCATGCACACTGTTGAGTGTACTTTAGGTACTTGTACAATATAGTATATATATCATTGTGTAATGATTCTTTGGTGCCCTGGGATACATTAAATACAAGAAATTAAACTCAAATTTTCTGTTATCTGTCTGACTTAGTATAGTCAGTATAGTACTCATAGGAAGCCATAGTCTGCCTTACTGGGTAGAATAGCACTATGTATTTGATAGTACTAGCTATGTAAGCTATCTACTTTACATAGGCTACTATGGAGGCTATGATAGCTCTCATAGCTCTGCATAGCTGAATACTTCAACCTCATAGCTCCCATAGCTCACTGATAGGACCTATAATAGCACTTGCTGCTATATAAAAATCCCTTTTCTCAGATGCGAGTGACCCGTGATGTCACGGGTACCTGACCTGTGACTCCAGATCACCCGGTGGCTGAAACCCATGCAGATCCAGGTCAGCCCTCATGCAGGGCCAAATACCCGCAGGTTCGGATCCGGATCACCCGCGAGTGCACTCGTGTCCATCCCTAACATGAATGTGCAATCTAGACGCCTGGAGTTTCTCGTGAGATGGGTGGGCTACTCTCCACTCTACGATATGTGGTTATCGAGTAAGGATCTTCACAATAACGCAGTAGAACTATTTAACTACCGAAAAGTGCACGGTTTGTAAGGAGCCTAACTCCCGGGTCTGGCTTCCTCCGACCAACTGTACAGTTCATTAGACGGCCTCAAATCCTAATTAAGACATGTCATATCTCTTCTCTTCTATTTCATCTATTTGGAGCACAGTGCAGCAGTACCCTCCCAGTGCACCTTCTCTGGTATTCCATTATGTCCACCCGATCTATTTCTTGCACCTGCATCTATGACACCACCTGGATTTGCATCTGGGTTGACCGCGTCATCTGAAAAATCTGTTTTTTACATAGCTCTCAGCCAATGATATGTCTCTTATGGTAGAGCTATGAAACCTATGTACTTTGGTAGCACAGCTATGTAGCTCTATGAGACATATCATAGGTTCAATAGTTGTAAGTGGAGGGTATATAGAGCTATGTAGTTCTGAATGATAGCTATGGCAGCTATGAAACATCATAGGGTTGCTATCAGCACTATGACTCCTACCATGCCATATCTAAACCCCAAAGAAATAGTAAGGCAAGAGGATTCCAAGCCATATGTATGACTTCAAAATATTTATATTGTATGTTCAGGAATATAAAGAGTAACTACATCTACTATATTAGGATTTAAGTAAGTAAAATTTATTGTAGCTAATGAGTCAATGTCGAAAGCAGGTGTATTTAGCCGGAGTCATACAGAGGCGATGTGCGCGGCCCGTGCGCAACGAAGCGGGCACGGGCACGAGGCGCGGGAGGACCACGCGCGGGAGACGCGAGGCGCGGGTGTTCGTGCGCGAGGCGTCAGACTGGGGGCACCGGTGGACCGCGCCGCAGGCCTCCGCGCCGGAGGACGGCGCGAGGGATCCGTGGGCAATGCGGTGTGCCCGTGGGCCAGGCACGGGGGCATGCGCGAGGCACGCGAAGCTGGCGCGGGGCTGGGGAGGCAGGGCGCGGAGGTCGTGCGCATCCGTGCGCGACGCGGCAGACTTGTGCGCACAGCCAGCGCAATGGCCGCACGGCGGGAACGGGGTACGAGCCGCAACGCCCGTGCCCGCACGCGAAGCGTCGGGCTGCCGCGGGCCTGCGCACGACGCACGGCGAATGCACGGGGTGAGCAGGGCCACCCGTGACGTGCACGGCGTGCGCTGGCTTGCAGACATTCCCGCACGTCGCGGGGGCCGTGCGCGAGCCGGTGGGAGTCCCGCCCGCCCACATACGCGTCGTGCATGCGAAGATGCGTGGCCGCAACGCAGCACACGCCCGCATTCGCGGCGTTGTGCTGGCGCTGTCGTGCGGTGGCCATGCGTGCGGGCATGCGAGGGCACACGGCGGAGTGCGCGGCCGCACGACGCATCTTCGAGTCTCGTTGCCGTGGCAACGAGACTTGAAGCTGGCCTTGCAGGCCACACACGGCCCTTGAGGCCATGCGCGTAGGCATTGGGAGCCCCCGCGCGTGGTTAGGGCCGTTCGCGAGCCGGTGGGAGCCCCCGCGCTTGGATGACGGGCAACGGTGGCTGACGTGGGTTTTGACGGCTCGGGGAGTGGGGAACGGACGCGGGGAGTGGAAAATGGGCGCGGACGGTGCGCGTGAGACTAGGCGCTGTGTCGATGGGCGGGGATTATCAAGGAGTAAACACAAACGAGTCTCGCTCTGAAGCGAGCGAGACTCGAGATTAGCACATACAGAGAAGATAGAGGTTTTTACTTACTTACCTAGGTCCCTCGCTTCGCTTTCCAGCCCATCTAGCCTTCATGTTGACGTGAAGAGTGAGAAACGAAGAGTGAGAGAAGGGTTGAGATAGAGGATGGAGTTGATACGTTGAAAGACGAAGTCGAACGACGCGTCGTTCGGTGCTTCAGCCACCGAACGTGCGCGAGTTCGAATGTTTTCGAACTTAGTAAAGCAGATAAAATCACAACAATTCCGAAAAAAAAAGTAGTAGCAAAGGTTTGATAATATAATTCGAACGAATGAGGTATGGCTCTAAATAAACTGCTGCAAGCTACTGGGCAGCAAAGCAAACTTACTGAGATCTGGCACTGGCAGTCCGATTATAGGTGTGGACAGCCAGGAGAAATATTCGAATATATTTATTCGAATATAATATTCGAATTTCCGCCGCGCGAAGCGCGGCAGTGCCAGTCGCGTCTCGGTCTCGTCGCGTCAACGTGCATCGACGCATCGAGTTTCACACAACTTGAGAACATGAAAAAGACTGTCGAAATGTCGCTCGCAGCGTGGAGTGTGCCGCGCTTCGCGCGGCAATGTAATTAATGTACTACAGCAGTGGTTTGTCACACATGCATGATGCACTGTACACTAGCTATCCAGCAACTATGAAGCTATAATGAGAGGAGATGATCTGATACATTCTGAAGCTTACTCAGTCCCGAAGACTACTGATTATTTCTGGCCCCTTCGGGGCCAATTTCAGTGTAGGTACCATGTGTGCTTAGTATTCTCAACATTTTGTATTATGTTCTCAGCCAAAACACAACCTGATCTCAAATTCTAAAGTAGCTGTAAACATTCCATACAACAATATGAATCATGCTCCATTTCTTGAAGTACCTTGGGCTGCATGAAATGCACCCTTTCGATGGCACTCGCGCATCTTCTCGTACGGAGTCCTGCAATTAAATCGTGGGAACGATTTAGGACCCCGCTAGGTCTTCGCCGAAGGCGAACTTTCGTCTGGCCGTTTGTCGCTGAGATGGCTGCGCATCACGCGATATTACACAGATATAAAGTGTCATACATTCACAGAATTTTCGAGCTTAATCGGACTGGAATGAACAATATTTGAGCGAGATACCATCGACTGTACAAGAGTCTCGCGAGGTGCCGCCGAGTTTCGAACTCCGTTAGGTTTCAAACTCAGTTAGGTCCTAGGTGGCCCACACCCACTAACGGACTGCCCTGGCACTTAGCCTCTGACGTGGTGCCCGGCCCGGGCCCGGGCAGCCACATTTGGTGCTCCGCCGGGCAAACCCGCGCTCAGCTATATAATGCGCGCACAACGCGCATCCTCTTTCTCTCCCCAACCCCTACCATCTCTCGTCTTTCACTCGTCTGCTTGTTCCGTGGCCTCTAGTGTTCGGTAAGTCAACTCTTTTCTTTCTTTGTTGACTGATGCTAATGTTCTTAACCTTATAGATTACTTTTCTCTGCTTTTTCTTATTATAGTTTGTAATCTTTGGTGATTCTCATGTTTTTCTCTTATGTTTTGTAGCTTATATTCCGATGTTTTTTTTTGTAGACTTTGGGCTGATGTTAGTACTCTCTCTTATATTATATATCTTTGTAGATGTTGTACTATATGCTTTATTATTATGTGTTGGTTAAATGTAATGTAGTAATAACTTATCTTATCATGAAATATAGTGCTGTTCAAATAGCATACAAAATTTGTGCTTTTTTTGTGATAAAATGAATTATTTCTGAAATGTCACTTCTATAAGCTAATCAAGCTTTATAGCAAGCAAGAATTTATGTAGTTCTGATAGTATTTGTATTTTGGATAGATGTACAAAAACTATCTATTAAATATAGTCTATATCAATGGCATAGTTCTGATAGCCTTGATAGACAGATATACTATGGTAGTTGCATAGTTAGCTGTCATACTTATCATAGCACTCCATAGCACTCCATAGCACTGCCTCTCAGCTCCATAGCACTCCATAGCACCTCCCTTTGGCTATGTGGGCTAGGGAGTAAAGGGCAGTGCTATGGAACTATGAAATCTATGTAGACTTCATAGAACTATGTACCACTTGCAAATTTTTCAGATGGTACCTGTCTGTATCCTGCCCCGACCTGTGGGACCCAACCCGACATTTGACATGACAGCAGGCATCTTCCGACCATGGGACTGGGTCTCCGATCCAGACTGGGCCAACTTCAACACCCCATGGCACCCATTCATACCAGTGGCATGCCCACCATCCCTCTATTACACATTGGACATGTGCTGGGTTTATGCAGACAACACTGCCAGCATCACGCCCAAACCCCTCCCCAATGGCACATGGTGCGTTCCTTCTGAAGTCACGGGCTCTTACTCGTGCGCCAAAACCTGGTTGGAATCTCAAGTCCAATTCGTCCAAACAGTGACAGGTGTTAGCATCCACCCACCCCTGCCGCTCCACTCCACCATCATGCTCAGTGCAATCCGCATTGACTCCTACCAAGCAGTCAACAATGCAGTGTGGCCCTACCGCCGCAACCTTTTAGACTGGTTTGGCTACTTTATCTAGGCCCTCACTTCTCTATCTTGGCAGTGGTCTACCCTGCCAGAAATAGAAGTGAACATAGAGTTCAGCACATTTGCCTTGTGCTATCTTCTGTCTACCCAGCCCCGGGGCATCTCCATCTATACGGATGTCTTCCCCACATGGCCCACAGCCTGCCGCGCCACATTCTGATGCTGGCTTGACCTTGGCATACCCATAAACTACCCGTGGAGTGCTGCACACACCGAAGACAGGCAATGGCTGGAACTTAGGCCAGCCTCATATGACCCTCTTTGGCAATGCATTGATTGCACAGTTCCTTATCAGAAGAGTGTCCTCGCGGGCCCCCATCTCGGAGCTGAGTCATTGGGCACCCAAGCCGTCAACAAACCAGAGAGTAAATGCTGGTTTGCCATTTTCCATCACGGCAAATATGCCAATGCAGATGACTACATCAACCTCTGTGTATATTACCATGATGCCCCGATCACCGCAAATGGTGCAGGGGATGGGGAAGACTCGAACGAGGAGATACCTGAAGCTGAGGGCACCCATCGCTTCAACTTCTCATCCATCCAATATTGCCTACGCGACTCACCAGCTCTAGTGTGATGGCGCTCATGGCAACCAGTGATGTTGCCTCAAACCACGGCACAGACAGCAAACTCTCCCCAAGTGGCTCCACCCCAGTCCCCGCCCGCTCCATTGGTCATACCGAACCAGCAGCATGAACCAGCCCAGTCATCGACACCCCTAACCACCGACCAAGACAATGACATGGTGTCGCTGGGAGGCAATCAGGACATCTCAGAACCCATGCTGACCAGCGTAGAGGACTTCCCCACACCAATGGCCATTCTGACCGCCTCTATCTCTGACATCCCAGCCACACTTGTCACGAATCACTCCATTTCTCTCCGCTCTGCTCTCCTCCATCCGGGCAGCACGTCCGGCCTCCCTTCCTCAGACCGGACCTCGCATCCAGTACATGCGCCTATGACCGGACCATGATCCCGTCATGCCGCCCTAGACCCAACCAGGTCCTTCACGGCAACCACCGGATGCCCCTCGGAGACCACCGGGTTCCTCGGGCTTTCCCCGGAGGTCACCAGACCTCCCATGACACCCCTCGGCCATTCCTCGGATCTTCCTCGGCACTCACCACAAGTCTCCTCCCTTATCTCATCTCTTATCTATACTCGCCCATCTTGTACCTATCTGATACTCACCGGCCTGCAGGTCCGACCTGCTATCCGGATCCCATCATCTTTCGGACCTCCGTTCCCCTTGTACCTATCGGATACGCACCGGACCGTAGCTCCTGATCTCGGTATCGGATTATCATCCTCCTCCGCCATCATCGATCTCCCTCGTCCTTATAGTCTCTCGGTCGTTTACCTGTTCCCTTAGACTGTCCACTTTGTCTGTACCGTACTGTACCTGCTATCCAGGGCACTGCGCTGCTTGCCATCGTTCTCACTCTCGTCTCCTTTCCTCCTGAGCACCCGGTTCGCATAACCGGTTGGTGACTTGGGCGGCTCTTCTGCTGTCTTCGACCGAGTCTTGACACCTGGACAGTCTCTCATACGCCCGCCTCACCATTTCTCTATCGCCCATCATATCTTTCCAAATTCAATTCCCCCTCGACGCCGACATCTTTACAGAGTCCCGACACCTATACCACCAGCCGCACCTTCCCTTTGCCATCAGTAACACCATCGAAACAAGCTCGCACCTGTGCATCCAGCCCTACGTCGAACGGACTGGCTGGGAAGCAGACGGAGTTTGGTACCGATTGAAATCGTGGAAACGCGCGCAGGTGCTGTCTCTGTTGCCTTATACGTTCGGATTCGGATCGTCTTTCATATAGAAACCCAGACATTTGTTGCCTTCATCGCGGACCTCGCTTATCACCATCGACGCCCTGGACACGGATCCCATTGATTATTCCCCCATCGACACCGTTTTCTTTCCAGACCTACGGACTATTTACGCCGGAACCCTCCCCCGAACCTGTGTTGGCCTGCGAGAAAATAGGAAGTTCCTTTCTTCGCACCCCATACGCTGCCGATACCTTGACCCCTCGACTCCTTGGCCGTCGCCCTGTTGCGGCGGACTTCTTCTAGACCATCACCATTGATCCTCCGGACCCCCGCTACTTCCAAACCTCCGAGCCATATCCACTCGGGATATTCGAGTCCCTAGACGAGTACTACGTTTACACCTTTTCTGGTACCGCCCGGATTCAGTTTGACCACGAGGACGAAGATCTAGCTGACCGGTGGTACTTTGCTGATCGTGACGAGAACCCCTATCTAGAGTTCCACGATTTCCAAGCCGCTGCAGAGGAATACCACCGGAGACACCCTGCGACCCCACCTCCCCCACCAGCTCTTCCTCGAAGTGTCGACTCTCCCCCAGCACGCACAGAACCGCTCTCCGTACCCCTCGGACTTACCTGGGACGACGTCACCCGGAAGTACTACGCGTACCGGTCTAATACAAACCGGAGAGTTGTTGCGTGGAGACCGAGTCTTACGGAAGAAAGAGACCATTGGTTTTGGCAGGCGAGTGATCAGTTCATCAGTGAATCCGAGCTTGCGCTTTCGCAAACAATCTAGAACACCTCGAACAAGAACAACGCACACGACTGGCGAGCCTTCGGAGATCTGAAGAGATTCACCACCAGGCTCTTTCAATCCCACTCCCACCATCCCGGAACCGGACCCCGCCCCCACATCCGTCACCATTGCGCCTCCGACGTCTATCACCAACGTCAAACCAGTCATCCTCCCTGCCCCAACCCCAGTCTCCATCCGACATGTCTACCAGTGAAATCGGCGTAAAGCCAACCCCATTTCAGGGGGATCGCTCCAAGTCCAGGGAGTTTAAACTCCGGATCCGCCTCTTCCTCCGTGCCAACAGCACCAAATACAAGGATGAAGCAGCCAAGATCTCCTTATTCTTGGACCTCTGCCAAGGTCCGATCGCAGGATCCTGGGCCGTGCAACGTGTTGAGGAGATCCTCCAGGACGATGAATCATAGGATGCAGACACAAACTCACCAAAAACGTTCGTCCGGCGCTTTGATACCATTGACCACCTCTTCACCCACTTTGACATGGACTTTGCCCCCCTTGATGCTGCAACCGAGAACTGTGATGCCCTTCATCGTCTCAAGATGGGTACCCGACCGGTTGTGGACTACATCACCGAGTTTGAATCCTATGCCCCACACACCGGTTACAACAACGAGGCCCTCATACACTGGTTCCAGGTCGGACTCAACTCTGCCCTATTGGATGACTGCATGCGAACCTTTCCCATGCCCACATCACTTTCGGACTGAAAGGATAGGGCCTGGGACAGGAATGCAGCGTTTATGGAACGCTCCAGATTTCAGAAACCACGCCCCCCTACGGGGAAGACACCGGTGAGCAATCGCTCGTCTCCAATGCCTTCTACTAGCCGACCTCGCACAGTCGCTGCAGCCGGGAACCAACTCCGTCGCCTCACGGACCAGGAGCGGGAGCGCCTTCGCCGTGAGGGAGGGTGTTTCCGATGTCGCCAGAAGGGGCACATCTCAATCGATTGTCCCGGTAACCCCGCCCCGAGCATCCGAGCACTAGAAACCGGTCCAAGTCTGGGAGTAGCTCAAAACAATGAACCCGGAATGCCCGCCACCCCTCCAGTCCACCGGTCCATTGCCAATCTCTCTGCCGAATTGAAGGGTCTGAGTGAGACCGAGCAGGAAGAAGCAAAGGCAGTGCTGCGAGATATGGTAGAGGGTTTTGGGAGCGCCCCCCAGTAACGTCGTCTGGTGGTGGCATGAAACATTTCTTTGATCCATCAAATCAATTCTCTGTATATCTGATCCCTGTGAGCAATCATATCCGTCGTCTCTGCGCATGTCCACTATCACGCCCAATCGACAGACACCATCCATCACACTCCAGGTCAAGATTCTCATGACCCCAATCAAGAAACAAACCGACACTGAAGTGCTTCTCGACAGTGGTGCAGAAGGTATCATTATGCACCCGGAGTTCGCTAAAAAACATGGCTTTCCACTCAAGAAACTCCCCAACCCATTTCCGGTCCGCAACGTTGATAACTCCGAAAACATTATGGGCTGGGTCCGGTACTCTGCCACTCAGGACATCCGCATTTATGCAAAGGACTCGAAGTCCTATCATGAAGAAACAGCTGAGTTCTTCCTTGTTGACATCGGAGACTACAATATCATCCTTGGGACAGATTGGTTGCAAGAACACAATCCAAGGATTGATTGGGTCTCCCAGAAGGTTGACATGATCCGGTGTCCGCCTTCTTGCAGGTTGCATAAACCGCCGGTCAAGAACCTTCGGGTACGTCTGGAACGTCACTCACCAACTGCCGGACTGACTTCAGCCCATACTGTCACCGAACCGAGCACTCCGTCTCCCAGCCCATCCCCCCTTGCACCCGACACGTCCTTCCATGCTGCTCCGATTCCAAAATACATTGTTCCTGCACGACGGGTTCACGGTGTTCGTCTCCGTCGCATCTGCCTACCAAAGACCCCCACCCGACTGTTCACTGAAGATGATGACGACAGGCCACATGTTGAGGAGGCATGGACCGCTGAAGGCCTTCGCCTGGCCGGCATTGTCCCGGATTGGGAGTCACCTACCCTTCCGGATGCGGATGCCACCCATGAAGAAACCATTCGTATCCGCCGGTCCTTTACTAATGCACAGCAATTGGCTGAGCGCATGGCAACACAGAACCTAGAGAAGTCCTTCGAGGACATGGTCCCTCCCCAGTACCAGGATTTTCAGCCTGTCTTTGACAAGGAAACCTCAGAGCGTCTCCCAGAGCGACGACCATGGGATCATGCCATTGACCTCAAGGACAGCTTTGAGCCCCGATCCTGCAAGGTTTACCCCATGTCACCTTCAGAACAGACGGAACTGGATGCCTTTTTGGATGACCACATCAAAAAGGGATACATCCGACCATCGAAGTCTCCCATGGCGAGTCCCTTCTTTTTTATTAAGAAGAAAGATGGAAAACTACGCCCAGTACAGGACTATCGAGCTCTCAATGCCGGTACCATCAAGAATGAATACCCCCTGCCCTTGATTCCAGAGCTGGTCGACAAACCCAAAGGCGCCAAGGTGTTCTCGAAGATGGATGTCCGCTGGGGATATAACAATGTCCGGATCAAGGACGGCAACGAATGGAAGGCTGCATTCAAGACCAACCGTGGTCTCTTTGAACCTCTGGTAATGTTTTTTGGCCTCACCAACTCTCCTGCGACGTTCCAGGCTATGATGAATGAACTTTTCAAGGACCTCATCGATACCGGCAAGGTTGTCATCTACATGGACGATATCCTGATTTTCACTGCAACCATGGAAGAACACCGTGCCCTTGTTCGCAAAGTGCTTCAACGCCTTCAAGACAATGACCTCTTCTTGAAACCGGAAAAGTGTTCCTTTGAACAGACCTCAGTTGAGTTCCTCGGTCTCATTGTCTCGCATGACACACTCGCCATGGATCCGGTTAAGGTTGCTGGCATTGCGGACTGGCCGGTCCCCCGCAATGTCAAGGATGTCCAGTCCTTTGTCGGCTTTGCAAACTTCTACCGCCGGTTTATTCGTGACTTTTCCAAAGTAGCACGCCCCATGTTTGACCTCACAAAGAAGAATCAGCCATGGCTTTGGTCCGATGCTTGCCAAGAAGCCTTCATGGACCTTAAAGCTGCGTTCACATCTTCTCCGGTCCTTGTCATGCCTGACCCATCCAAAGCCTACCTTGTAGAGGTTGATGCCTCAGACTACGCCATTGGTGGCATCCTCTCGCAAAAAGGAGATGACGATCAATGGCACCCCGTTGCATATCTCTCGAAGGCGCTGTCCGAACCGGAGCGCAACTATGACATCTATGACAAAGAGCTCCTAGCCATTATCCGAGCCCTTGAAGCTTGGCGCCATTACCTAGAAGGCTCCCCCCATACAGTCGAAATCTGGACAGACCACAAGAACCTTGAGTACTTCAAGTCCTCTCAGAAGCTGAGTCGTCGTCAGGCTCGCTGGGCCTTGTTCCTTACTCGCTTTGACTTTGTCCTTATCCATAAACCGGGAGTCCACCACCGACCGGATGCCATGTCACGACGACCAGATCACCGGGAGGGGGTGACAGATGACAACTCTGACCGTGTCCTACTGGATCCCAAGTATTTCCGGATCCGTGCCACTCGCCCCGGAGCAGTTGAGTCCGTTGGTAACAAGAACCTTCGCCAGCGCATTCGGGATGCAAAGACCCAGGACGCAGAAGTTGTTCAAGCCCTTGAGGTAATCCGGAACAGTGGTCCCCGCTCCCTAGCCAGAAGCCTCCAAGAATGGAACATTGAAGACGGAATCATCCTATTCCGAGGCAAAGTATACGTACCCGTGGACCAGGACCTACGTCGCGACATTGTCACCATGCACCATGACACACCCATGGCAGGCCACCCCGGACGCTACAAGACCTATGAGCTCCTTAGTCGAGAATATTGGTGGCCTGGTATGTCAGTATTTGTTTGGGACTACGTCGACGGTTGTGCTGTTTGTCAGGCCACTAAGGTCCGGACCCACCATCCGCATGTCAAAACCATTCCAAACGCCATTCCGACATGCCCATTCCAAGACATTACCTCAGACTTCGTCGTCAAGCTCCCTGAATGCCAGGGTTATGACTCTGTCAATGTCATTGTTGATCGTTTTTCAAAGCACGTATCATTTACCCCATGCAAAGAGACCATTACTAGTGACGGAACTGTCGACATTTTGCTCGACAGGATTTATAGGAACTATGGCCTATGGGAACGGCTCATCTCAGACCGCGGACCCCAATACACAGGAAAAGTGATGCGTGGCATCTTCAAAAAGCTTGGAATCAAGTCCGCCGAGTCTTGACAGTGACGTACACTCTATGGCATTAATGTCATAGGGTCCTCTACCCTCATTCAAAAATTTAATATATATATAATGCTCACACACTACATCCGAACTATTATGGCTTTCCAAATGTACTCCTGTCCTGGTACGCCGCAGACACGCGATTAGAGCATATTGGTTTCAACGGACCCAGATATCTATATGGAAATACCTGTATGAAACAAGAAAACATGCATTGAATCAATCAGCCGATCTGAAGAAAGCAGACTCACAAAAGCATCAGGCATATTTCATGCCATACCAGAACTAATGTTCGATGGATCTAAGAACACAATAATTAAGCGTAAATTATATACATATTTAACGGAACACCAAAATGTTACCACAAAGCCATCACCTGAGGCCGATCCACCGCACCAGATACGCAATCTCGTATTCAACCTGAACCGCCACCTCGGGTCCGCTGAGCCATTACTTGCAAGAGGACGACATGTTTGGTGCATGTAAACAAGGCATCGAGAAGAAGGTACTACGAATGGCATTGGCAATGCAGATGAAACCTTATAAGCCTTCCATGCTGTAAGTAGCGTATCACAGCCGAGACATGAACTTTCAAGGAGCTGTATGATTTCGGTCGCAGATTGCACTATTGGATGTCTGATGTAGCTCCGTTGTGCGCTGAGCCCTGCGGAGAACTGGCCGGACCTCAATTCTAGTGGTGCTATAGCCTTTTCAAGCAAAGAGACTCCGTTTCCTTTTTGCCCTGGGCTAATGGTCCAGCAACATTTTCTCTTCATTCTCTCGATTGGTCAGTGTACCGATTCCATACTTCGTGAAGATAGACCAATGGCTCCACATATGACCTAAGGGATACGTCACCAACCAGTATAGACAAGATCTAAACATGCTTGCTATACCTGAACAGACATTGAAATATGAACAAGGATGTACTTCTAGAAACACGTTCGTTCCAGTTGTCCGGTCAGATGCAGTTACACCACGGATATACGAGATTGACATACCACATCATCGGACCGGATATACTGCCATATGTGACTAAGACTTATCGCATTCAATATAGTCATCTATAACGTCTCAGCGCTTTGCTGATTCTGATCGAACTACTACGCTTTCGTCCTCTTCCTTTTTTGAATCTTCATTTTCTCTGCTCCATTGTTCATGAAGCATAATTGACGTGAGTACCTTATCCACAGTGTGCGAGGTCAATTTGATGTGTGGACATGGAGAATATAGCCTTACGATTCAACACTTCGCACATACGACAGGATTTAGTTCTATTGTGTTTGCAAGTACGCAGCTATATGTGCTCCTATCTCCTGCGGGATGGTATCTTTCTCAGAACAAGTATGTTGTTCAAAAGACCAGTTCGCCTTACTCAAAGCTTAAGACATAGAATGATAGGTCAGAACGCCCATGCTACGATAACAGTAACTGCTCCGGAGCAGCCCTTTTGAGACAGTTTGGAATGTCGATGCAAGCCGACTCTGCCCAAACTACTATTATTTGCAGCACCGTCCATGAATGCTTAAGTCGATATGTAGAATGGCCTAAAATTGACAAAGAAAATACACTCTGGGCAAATGAACGCAGTGTATGCATCAATACGTGGCTTACAATTGAGAGGGAAGAGGCATAGAAGCTTATTTAGCAAAGGTTGAGAGCCAGAGGATCTCCTCTTGGTCCCCTTCTGTCATCAGAGTTGGCCATGTGCGCTTTACTCTGTCGCCTTGAATCCAAATGCATAGCGGGCGTAGTTTGGATGTTGCATATATATATATATATATATATATATATTCAAAGATCTGTCTGTGATATTGTTTCAGTCTGGTATACTATACGAAGGCCACAGATTATAGACGCACCTTGTCGTATAAAACAACACGTCAATGATACAGCACAACTCAGTATTTACCCAGCCATCCCCATCTTCCCTCCCTGCATATATTACATCTAATGCATCGCAACCCCAATCTCACCAACCATATCTGAACAATCTCTACTTCGGGACCTTGTTACAATGCGCTCATCGAGATGTCAGACGCGTACCAGGAGAGCCACAAGAACCGCAATCTGCTTTTGTCATACGACTCTTATGAATCGATTGATAAATCCTTGGAGATTCAGCACATGCCTTGCGGGACTGATTTCTTGGTCTACCAGAAAGTTTGGGTTGGGTTGGGTTGGGTTGGGGGGTGTGTGACGAATCCAAAGAAGAAACTAAAGTAGCTACTGCAGACGACAGATCGCTGGGGGTCCAGCAACCACCTGTTTTGCTTTTATGCTCTTCAGGCCTGCGTTAGTAAACATGAGGGGGTAAGCAACCTCGGCGCTGACTTAGCAGCTGACTGAGGGGTGAGTAATCTTGTATGTCAGACTTGATGACGCGCGATAACCATTCGATTCCCGATTGGTCGGATAACGCGGGGTATGTGATTAGCGGGTAAACCTAGGGCCGAAGTTAAACCGTATTACCAACTGGCGGGTCATGATGTCATTATGATGTCATGAGCCGCCGACATGAGTCGGGACGTCACTGACGTCCCGGGTCATGTCCCGATGTCCCGGGTCATGTCTGGCGCCGAAGGCGCCCCCGGTTGGGGTTGGGGTTGTGGTTCGGTTGGGTTAGGTTGGCTATAAATCACCATTACTGTCTGATTTTTTCGTTTTACTATAACGAGTACGCACGTTGGGTTGGGTTGGTTGGTTGGGATGGGTTTCCTAACGACCACGGTTAATACCGTCTGTAAGGCATATACAGCAACGCGGTACCTACAAGATTAATTGCTTGGCTAAGGAGAGCTAAGACGCTGAAGGCGCTTGTGAACGCTGGGTCCGTGGGGCCGCACGGGCGGGCGAAGAGACCGAACAGGAACAAGAGGACATAACCAAGGCCGTAGCACAAGGTCCCACTAGCCGGAACTTAATCCAGCCAGTACTGCAACACTTCCATTGCAGCTAGTAAAGTCTACCGAGCTCCTAGACGGTACAACAATGCCACGCACTGACGACCACTACCGGCCATACGTCCACGCGTCTGGGGCGGGGGGCGAGCGCCTGTGTAAATGAGTCGAATCGTCACTATCATCCACGTCCATAGGGACGTTGTGCTGATTCGGGTTTACCTGGGCGAGAGGATAATTGAGTACTCCGTGTCCTTGAAGGGGATCTTCAGGATTGACTGGTTGCGGTTGATCGTCTTGATCTTCCAGTACTCGCTCGTCTAGCGTTTCCAATACAACCTTCTTCCAAAGGTTTTGAATATCGAATAGATTTCGCGTCCGTTTACGGGACGTGATCAATCGACGATTAAGGATACCTATTTTCCGCACATCGGGGACCGAGATCTCCGCGCCGCCAGGAAGGCGTACCAACAACCAATTGGTTGCGGCAGCGTCCCCGACATTGTGGGGATCGTCGGTTCGAGGTGCGGGGAATTCAAGGGAGAATTCGGCGCGCTCAGCACGGCTGAGCCACTCGCGCCAGTATCCAAAGATTGCATCGGAAAGCTCCTTAGCATTGAAGTAATTCCATGCTGTGTTATATTCTGTCTTAAGGACAAGCACTTCTACGTGCTCTCGTTTCACCGTATTAAGGCGATTTTCCCAGCGTGTTGACACATTGGACTTAAGCCAAGACATAACAAGGTCTTGCGGGTAACCACGTTTCACATAAAGGGCGACCAAGCCCCTCAGTGCGTCGATGTAGTGTTCATGAAGACTACATAACGTGGCCAACCGGGACATTTCACCAATAAAGGTCCCGCGTTTAACGTCGAGCGGGTGGTGTGATATCCAAGGAATTCTTTCTTGGTGGCTTTGCGCTTTGCGGTACGGCATGTGTTGGAGATGATTGTGACCATCAATGTACAACAACATGTCGAGGAACGGCTGAAAATGATCAGACGCTTGCCACTCAATTACACAGTCATCGAATTGGACCGCTTTTACAATATTTAACGCCTCTGCCTCACTGTGGGCGTAGACTATTGCTAGGCAGTCGTCGATGTAACGTCCGTAGAATGGGACTAACAGATTTTCTAATATTTTACATTTTTCTTCAAAGAACCACCCATACAGATTCGCAAGGTCAGGTGAGTCAGCAACGCCCATGGCGAGGCCTTGCAGTTGAAGATAATAATCATTAAGAAACTGTGTAACAAGCTCTGTATTGCCGACATACAAACAGCGTTTGAACACTTCCTGCTGCTGCAGGGAGTTGGGTGAGTCGAAGTCGTCTCGATTCCACCAATAATTCTCCCCCTAGGGGAACGGCTGGGTTGGGGTAGTTTGGGGGTATGCTGGACGATATCAGGAAATCGAAGGTAATTTTGAACACGTAAAATCTGGGATTTTGGAGGTATTTTTGACCAATGATTTTAGGGGATATGTAGGTCATTGCTGACCATTAGATTCGCATGGCCGTAAATGAGTTGCGCACAAGGACACGCGTCCTTGTGTGTGCGATAAATACCGGCGCACGAGGACGCGTGTCCTTGTGCGCGTGGTAAATGTGCATAAAGCATAACATAAGTAGTCATTGTTTTCTGGACATTTGGACGAGAATTAATTTTGGTACTTGAGGGTATATGGCATGTCAAGGTGAACTGTAGAAAATGGCACATTGAGGTGATCAGCTGAGCATGACAAATGCAGAATATGGGGGATATATTTACTTGATGATTTTGTTGAAATGAGGGGTGTATGTGGAGCTGTGAGAATGGACATAATGGGTATGATTTTGTACAATGAATATGTGTGGAATGTAACGTATGATGAGTGTCATTGATTTACCGAATAGTGATGCCTTGTTGTGTTTCGTGAATAGCGGGTGATTACGATGTATTAGTAGTGTAGAGAATTGGGCAGTATGGAAGAGATTTGTTATGTATGAAATGTGTGATATTACACGATCATGCTGGTACGACAATACATGATTATTGTATAGATGACAAGCATCTGCGTGAACGTCGAATGGATGAGGACGCCGGTATGTAGCGAGCGCACAAGGACGCGTGTCCTCGTGCGCGCATCATATTCACCCGAACGGTGAGCGCACGAGGACGCGAGTCCTTGTGCGCACGTCATAATCACCCAAACGGCGAGCGCACAAGGACACGCGTCCTCGTGCGCTCGATACGTACTGGCGCACAAGGACGCGCGTCCTTGTGCGCTCGCCGTTTGGGTGATTATGACGCGCGCACAAGGACGCGTGTCCTTGTGCACCAGTACGTATCGAGCGCACGAGGACGCGTGTCCTTGTGTGCGTGTCGTATTCACCAAAACGGCGAGCGCACAAGGACGCGTGTCTTCGTGCGCGCGTCGTATGCACCCGAATGACGAGCGCACGAGGACGCGTGTCCATGTGCGCGCATCGTATGCACCCGAATGACGAGCGCACAAGGACGCGCGTCCTCGTGCGCTCGATAAATACTGTTGCACGATGATGTCTGTCGTTGTGCGTGCAGAATGTAACACGTGACTGCGCCATGGTGTCGGTGTGTGAAAGATGGATGCGATAGATGGATGCGATAGATTGGCACGAGGTAGACATGTGTTCGACGAAGCGCCGGGGGGGACTTAGGAAAAAAGTGGTGGGCAAGGGGCTCTCAATCGACCACCACAGTGCCGATTACCAGCAGCGAAAAAACCGTCTCACAATCAGTACGTTTGATTCTATTTTGTTGTCGTTCGATAGTTTCTAAAGTACTTGTACAACTGACCCAGACAACAATCTCAACCGATCTTACAATGCCGAAAGGAACTGCAGTCGAGGTACGATTTTATTTTGGGGACGGACGACTGATTGACAGAGATCACTGATGTGTTGTGCAGTCGTCGAAGACGGCGAAAAAGGTCCCCCCGAATGTAGAGGGGACATCTAAGGCGGACGTCAGTGGGGAGAAGGGAGGGGGAAACGCGGTAGGTGTTTCTTACATCGATGCGATGAGAAATGATTAAGGTATTTTTTTTGAATGACCAGGGCGGTGCCGGGGGGGAGACGGCAAAGCCGAAGCCGAAGCCGAAGCCGAAGCCGCGTCCCGTTCCGAAGGAGAAAGACACGAAGAAAGATGTTGCGAAGAAAACAACAGTGCGTCCACAGCGGAAGGGGGACGAGCTTCCGGGGGATACGAGTGAGGAGGAGGCGGCGGCGGCGAAGGTGAGGGAGCGCAAGAAAAGGGGAAGGAAGGAGGATGAGCAGAGTACGGTGAGCGAGGAGGGTGGTTGGGAGGACGAGGATGACGACGAGGATGAGAAGGTGGAGAAGGAGACGGACGAGGAGGAGACGGACGAGGAGGAGACGGACGAGGAGGAGACGGACGAGGAGGCGGTTTAGGAAGAGGCAGTCGGGGAGGACGTGGAGGGAGAGGAAGAGGACGAGGAAGAGGACGAGGAGGAAGAGGAGGAGGAGGAGGAGATTGTGGTGAAGGGGGCGACGAAGATGAAGGGGAAGAAGAAGGCGGAGGAGAAGGTGAGAGGTAAGACGAAGGGGATGATCGAGGAGAGGAGGAAGATCATCAACGATGGGCAGGGTCCGAAGCGGTACGAGATCGGCGGGGGGGCTTTGCGGGTCGTCAAGACAGAACACAAGCGAGTTGCGGACATGGACGAGCTAGCGGACAAAGCGCGTCTGGGCTAGGGCTCGGCCGTGCTGAACGACGCCTTGCGTCGGCTGCTGGACGCGAACGCGGTGCTTTTCTTTCATTGGGGACTGTTCAACCCGCGTCCGGTGGTGCGCACGTACGTGATGAAGCTGGCCCGCGACTTCGAGAGCACGGGTGTGCTCGAGTGGGTGAACCCGATGAGGATAGCGGTGAGGCGTGACTGGGTGGACGAGGACTCGCTGCTGAAGACGGCTCCGCAGGCGAACCAGAAGATTCCGATGGCGGTGTGGAAGCCGGCGGCACGCGAGGGGAACAGCACTGCGGAGGTGATGAGTGGACGGCATCGGCGGGACGCGCTGGAGTTCAATGCCAACAAGTTGCGACCTGCGCTCGAGAAAAGCCGAGCGAAGGTAGCTGCGTTGCGTGAGGCGGAGCAGGAGGCGAAAGGGAGAAGAAGCAGCAGAAGCGAGAATGAG